>CM046470.1:30308804-30677170 GCA_025506415.1 Flaveria robusta | reverse complement strand
ATAAAGTATATTAATTAGATATACCTTTTTCGGAGTTTTTTTTTTTCCAAAATTGTTTAGTGGAAAAAATTATTGACAAATATGGGTGTTTTGAAAAATATTTACCAAATGGGTATTTTCTAAAAGCTTATCTTTTCTCACTCCTAATTTTTATTGTAAAAGAATTTTTAAACAAAAATGCTTTAGAAAAACATAAGAAAAAAGGTTGTAATTTTTGTTATCTACTATCAGAAAACATTTAAAATCCTTTTTGTATTAATATTTTGTCCTATAACATTTTATTTAGTCTTTCAATTTTTTTTTCTAGTAACTTTCTTTATTTCTAAATTAACTTCTAAAAATATATTGCGAAGTCTAATTAAAAATATTAAATCAAATTTTATAAATTGAAATTCCATAAAAATAACTTTAGAGCATTCACAGCAGACTCTTCATAAATCTGTTAGTGTGTTCTTTATATTATAGAGAATGGTTTTAGTGGTTGTGAGTGCAGTATAGAACATTTACTGTTCATCTCTATATTTGATAAAACACTGTTCATCTCTATTAATTTTTTAATTTTGTTTGAAAGTGGTTGTGAGTGGAGAAAAGAAAATGTAATGATAAAAGTATAAAAAAATATTATTTTTATTGAAAAGGAGAGAGAAAAAGTAGTGATTTTTAGTGTAATTATAAGATGGAGATGAAGGTGTGGGTGTGAATGCTCTAAATAAATAAGTTTCGTACTAAAATTTTTATCTTGAAATAAATTAGAACTTTTAAAATTTTAAAGGGTTTTTAATAGCCAAAATATATTAAATTATTAAAATCATTTAAAATTCAAGAAAGTTTTTACTGTTAAAGAAAACTAAATTTAAAGCCTAACGTCAAATTTTGAGAAAAAAAAAGACATCAGAATTTTATTTAATTAGTAAAAAAGTTTTAGCAGATTTTACTATTGTTTTGTTGATAAACATTTTTAAATAGAAAAGTTTTTTTATCCAATACAATTAAGAGAGAGAAAAAAAGTTAAAAAAAAAAACACTCATTTTAGTAAATATTTTTAGAATCACCCCGTTTGATAAATAATTTTTCCACCAACACTCTTTTGGTAAAAAACTCCCTTTTTCGGTCTAATGGTTTAAAAAGAAAGTGAAAGTTTTTGTATCTTTTAAAACACCTTGACATTAATAAATAATTACTTGGTGTGATTAAATACTAACAATTAATTTGTGTCGTTAAAGAAAAAAGACATACCCCCTTTTATATGTGAGTGAAATGACTGACCATCACATAAACTTTATTTTTACATCACTTTTATTCGCACCCAAACTCAAAAAATAGCGTTACTATAAGGGTTACTCTAACCAGGTTTAAACCTTCATCACTCGGTTAATGACACCATTATGACCAAGTGGTCATGAGTAGTGCTCTAAACATTAAATCAGTTGATATTTTCTGACCCACTGCAAACGCCATCCAAAAGGCTTCTCTTTCTTGTAGGCCCCAATTCAATAATGTCTTCCTTTCTAAACCCTCATCCCCTCACCCCTTTTACTGTTCACAACCACCACAAACCACCCACAAAACCCCAATTTGGCTGCTCTCTGAACTTGTACTGTACAACCACAGCTGGTCTATCATTCAAAAGCCTGTTTCACTCAATAACAGACATGGTTAGCCTGCAATTCAGCTCAACTTAGCTTCATCAGTTTATGGATCTAATTCACTTTTTATCAGTTTGTGATTCAGGGTTCTTCAGGATTTAGGTTTATCAGTTTCTGAATCTGGATTCTCAGAGGTATAATAATTTTAACAATAACTATTGGAATACTAATCATCTCCATCTTTATCATAATCAACACTGTGGAATGTTAGAAGAAGAAAATAATATTGATTCCCATGGATTCCGTCAATTTCACCCACAATTTCAGCAAATTCAAGAGCTTTCATCTTCCCAACACCAACTCTTCAATGGCGGATTAGGGTTACAGAACAAACGCCCTTATCTCCCTTCTTCTGAATACACCCCAATTCGCCGGAAAATATGGGAAAATCATCACCACCAACTCAACCACCATAGAAAAACTACGCCGTCGAGATTGGGGCTGAGGACCACCGCGGCGGTGGCGGTGGGGAGATAGTGGAGGTTCACGGTGGTCACATTGTAAGGTCCACCGGCCGGAAAGACCGTCACAGCAAGGTGTGCACCGCTAAGGGACCACGAGACCGTCGTGTTCGTCTTGCAGCTCACACCGCAATCCAATTTTACGACGTACAGACCGCCTTGGGTTCGATCGTCCCAGTAAGCCGTCGATTGGCTCATAAGAAAGCTAAATCTGCCATTGATGAACTTGCAGAGCTTCCCCCATGGAAACCCACCGGTGGTTCAACCCCAATTGTGGATATTGAGCAAAACCCTAACGACGAAACCCTAAATTACCATCGATTGAGTCAATTGGAGGAGCACCAAGATGACGATGTTGTTGGTAATCACATGGGTGATGTTCAAAATTCGAACTTTTTGCCTGCATCGATTGATTCGATCAAGTCCTTTTTTCCATCGTCTCCGATGAACAACAACGGTTCTTCGATGTACAATTTCACCACAGTTTCAGTAGTCGGAATGAAGATCTGAAGCTCTCTCTTCAATCGTTTCAAGGTGATAATAATATTTATTACGACGGCTCCGGTTGGCCGGAGACCGGACCGGAGAACGGTGGGTTCAGTGGGTTTTGTTTAACCCTCCGGCGATACCGACGACGGCGTTTCTGCAGCCGTTGATCGGAAACCCACAAATGGTCAGTTGTTGAATTACATTTCTCAGAGGGGACCCCTTCAGTCCAGTAACACACCTCCGGTTCGAGCCGGGTCGAGCCACTGCAGTTCACTGGTTCAGTGGTCGATCAACATCAAACCCTGGTTTCCACCACCCGATGCCGGGATTCACTTCCGTGTTGGGGGGTTATCGGGTTTGATGTTCCAGCACGAATCCGAGGTGATGAGGAGGAGCATGATGGCTTATCAGATAAGCCGTCCTCTGCGTCCTCCGATTCGCGCCATTGATTCATCACCATAGTTCATAATCATCTCTCCCAAAAAGGTCAAATCGCAATTCGATTCACTTGTATGTTCTTGTTCTTCAAGTTGATCTAATTTTCATGAAAGGAAACAATTATTGCAGGAAAGTTTGATGATTTTCCGGTGGAGAGTAGTGCAGATTGATGAATCTAATGGCTGATACACAGTGAGAAAAGAAATCTGAGTTTAATTTCAGGTTTTTAAATCTCTGTTTATGTTCAGTTTTATTGTAATATTCAGTTTTCATGTTTGAAGTATGAATTGAGCTGTCTGTTCAGCTCTAGACTCTGTTTGGATTAAACTCTCTGTTTTAGTGTATTCTGTTTCTAGAATCTTGAAATTGGTTGAGTTTGGGTGCCGTTTGGCTCTGCGTGTTAGACACTAGTTTTTAACGGCAAACTCACACATCCACTAATGCAAATATAAATTATTTACCCACAATAAGACGCTTGTTGTCTTGTTATTACGCTTTTATAAGTCACTTATGAAGATGTTATTAGTGTTTGGATAAAATAGAGACTTTGTCATATTATAATAACAGTGTACTCTGTTTCTGTTTCCTTTCTACTTGTCACGAATCTAATCGAAGATGATGACGACGACAACAATGACAGTGAGGTTTGAACTTTAGTTTGAAAAGCCTACAAAAAGAATATGATGATCGATGAAGAACAAATCAACGTGTCTGATCTTCCCAGTTGTTGCTTATCCATCGATGCTTGGTTGCTTCGGGTAATAAGTCTTTTTCATGTGATTGGGTTCTCTATTAGTAACAGAATTCAATCTTAAGGTATGCATGTGCTATTAAAATTTGGTTTTGGATAGCATTCTTTGAGGGCAAATTAAGAACTTGAAAGCTACTTGATTTGATTTTAGCTTTTAACAATTCGATCTTGAGTAGATCAAAAGCAGCTTGACATGTTTACACGTATAAGGGTTCTGATTTTTCTTTAAACAGCAGCAATATATTATTACAAAGGGTTCTAATAATCCAATGAATCAGCACAATTAAATAATAGCTATACGTTGATAGTCAGTCACATACACACCAAAATATATCTTACAGATCAAAATCATAAAACATTCTCACTCCAGCAAGAAAATTGTCAGTTATGCATCCAACATTTCATGAAAAACCTTTAATTGCACCTTTTCCATTACTCACATGAGGCTTCACTGCAACCACTATCTTTGGTGCACCACAACCATGCTTTGTCTTCTTACCTGGTTTCGGGTGCCGCACAACCACCCGAGCCTCCCACGGGCACACCGCGATCCACCGCTCCTTCCAGCTCCATCCCCAGCTCTCTTTGCTTAAATCATAATATGCTTGTCCAAAATATCGATTTGAGTTTGCCCTCCACTTCGCAAAATGTTATAAAAAGGGGTCAATTTCAAAATCTTTCATTTGATCATGATGTTAGGGTTCTTGTTAATGTGTAAATTATAAAAAGGCGGGTATTGACGTACTTGGTGATAGAAGGCATAGGCCATCGCTCGTTCACGCGCTTGTTTGTGGCTTCCTCGCGCTGTTGCATCCTTGAGACGATCTCTTCCATTGTCTCGGGCCCACCACACCATTCGACCTGTTGGAAATGAAGACAAGCTTTTGAAATTGTTGGTGCATACATGCTCACTGTAAAGTATATATTTTGATGATGTTTAAAATCTAAACATATAGTTACGCGCTGTTTTAAGATGCTTAAATGTTCATGAAATATGCCTCCTAATTGTTAAATTCAACTACTCAAGACACTATGCAAAAAAACAAGAGAAAAATCAAGATCCAAAGATTGAATATTTCTCTTATCTAACTGTGATCTTTAAAGCTCTTTTCATATCCAAAAATCAAGACACAATCAAAATCCAAAGATTCAAGAGAAGGGAAAAGAAGAAGTGATCCTATGTGATCATCGGTATCAATCCTATAAAAATTAAACATATTGAGTTGTTCTGTATGTACACATGTAAGAAGATAGAGTGGTGATCACTACCAAGTTTAGTAAAACGATCATTAACAAGATTAGTGAGACGATGTTGGCAAACACCGCGAGCTTAGAGAAACAAGATAATTGATCACTGCCTTCTTAGTAATACGTTGTAAAAGTGATCTCTATCGACTTAGGGAGGAAACTTTAGTGGAGAAACTCTCGATTGAAGATTGATGAGTGAACGTAAGGTGGATTTATTAACATCCATCTAAACCACTATTATCCGGTGTTTCCCATTCCTTTATTTACTTACATATCTTAACATTTCCAAGAGATAAACAAAGAAATTTTATTTATTTTCACACCTCTAGGTTCACATAAAAGGCTAGGGATATTTCCTAAATCTAGCAAAAGAAGGGGCTGTCATTGTGACTTCTCACTAAGTACATCATTTAAGTTTAGATCTATAGAAGCCAAAAAGAAAACAAAGAGAGACCTTACCATGCACATATTATTTCTAAAGTATTTAAAATTTGTTCAAGATAATCATCTTCAGTTATGCTACAACACCTGCTTGCTTATTAGCCCCCTCATATATGGTTTTAAGTTCTTTAAAAGACTTTATATTAATTTTCCTTCTACAATGCAAAAAGGTTTTAATTGTGAGTATTATGGTGTGTCTAGTAGGGGCACCAATTCCTGATACGCATTAAACCGCCCATGATAAAAACAGGTTAATGTTGGAGCTAAAGTTCAGATCATAAACAGGTTGACGCGACCAACACATTGAACAAACGGGTCAGGTATATATGGAGGGTTCTGTTGACCTAGCCACCTAGTTTTCAAACCGCCATTTAATTTAAAAGTGCAACTAAAAAGTTGAGTTTAAAACTATAACACTCTAGCAGTGCACATTCTGATCTTATATCATTTTCCTTTTGTCATTTTTGTACTTGATTTTCATCTTACATCAGTTATCAACAACACTAGTCATACACGAGTTAGACACAGCTGACCCATCTAACAAACATGTTCAACCTTTCATCACGAGGAACTAATTGCATTTGCTTTAACGAACCCATCAACCCGAACATGACACAAATTGCCACCCCCTGGGCGCATGCCTAGGCGCTCAGGCATTTTCGAATTACGTGCATTATTTTTTCTTTTTTCTTTTTTATTCCCTTGGTATTCTTGTAGTATTTATGCTTACTAAAATGGTTTAAATTCTAGTACTGCAAAATACAACCCTTTATGAGAATGGGAAAAAGTTAGTTCATACCTCTAGTTCATGAAGCTTAGACTCGAATTTCACTTGATTTTCCAACTTCTTTTGCCTCATCCGCCCTTCCGCCACCATCCAATGGCGTCGGTTTCTGATTTCTGTTTGCATTTTGCTCCAAAAATGTATTTTGTTAAGAGCAGAAGAAGCTTGTTTTGTAAGTGCATCAGCCTCGACCAACTCCCGAAATCTCGATGTGCCTTTCAAGCAACGTAATGCTTTCCTCGCCTACATAAGATCCAATTTAGAAATCTTTTTTTTTATTAATAATGAATGCATGCGGTAAGATGATAAATAATTTAACTACAAAAAGAGCCAAGTCTTTGAATAAAAACGAGTATGCATATTAAAGTAGACTTTGGTTGAAATTTGATCTATTCTCTTTTTAGGTATTTTTTTGTTTGACCCGTTTGAGGTAAAACACAACTCAAGTCCACCCATTTATTTATATGTTAGCAATCATTTTGTGAATTTATCAAAATGTATACCCGATAAGAACGATATGCAGTTTGGATTCTAGTAGCAGCAAATTCTCTTGTTCCTGTGCTCCGACCAATAACTTTTGTACTACCAGCACGAAATTTGATTCTCTCACAGACGAATCTCGGCTTCTTGACCCATTTGAATTCTTTGAATCCTGATGTATCTGCTATAAGAAAGGATAATATTGAAGGTTAAACAGACTAACTGTCAACTTTAAAACGCGATTACAATTTTCTCAAACTTATAATAAAGCTGATTAATGCTCTTTTACTTAGGGATGTGTTAAATAGACACCCCATGATTTTAAATCAACACCCCAAATTTCTATACGTGTCGTATAGCCCCATACGGGTCGTATAGGGGGGGGGGGGGGGTCGTATAAGGCTATATGTGTCGTATAGCCATCTGACAGCCCCCTGAATTTTTCCTCGTAGTCAGTGTCGAAATTCGCTATACGCGTCGTATAGCCCTATATGTGTTGTATAGGGGGTCGTATAGGGCTATATGGGGCGTATAGCTCTGACAGCCCCCCTGAATTTTCCTTGTTTTCAGTGTATTCGACCCTATACGCCGAGTTTGGACCCATACCGGCGTATAGGGGGGTGTCGATTTATCTGGGTGGGTGTCTCTATAGTAGGACCCTTTACTTATCAAAACTACCAATAGAAGTTAGTGCTACTGAAAGTATTAATATCACTTGAGGTAAGTTTGAAACCAAAAGGTGTTTAATTTGACCTCAAAAGTCAAACATCCCCTTTTCTATTTTCTTATTGGAGCTGCATATTGGCTTAAAGTGTGTTAATACAACGAAATTTTATCAGAAGATGGCATAGTATCCATATTTTTAAGAACAAAAAGATCATAATTAAATAATTATCACTCAAAAAATAAAATTGGAATCAATAAGATCCATAATTTCAAGAACAAAAAGATCAATTGAATCAATATTGCTACAAGATGGCATTTTACCTCTGCATTTCTGGGTTTGTTTTCCTTCTTCCTTTTAACGACAAATAACCTCTTAAACCACCCGCAAGCACCCATTTAAGTCGGTAAACTTGATCAAATACCTAGCAAAAAAGCTTAAATGTTGTTCAGAAATCTCAGAGAAAGTATTTGAGATGATTAAAGGCTTAAAACACTCCTAATTAAAAAGTATGTTAATCTTTATGGAATTAGACAAACAATGCATTTACTTGAATAATGAAAAACATGTGATCAACCCACATAACTCACCTACATCTAAACCTCAAAACACCAATGATTCAATCATATCTTTAACATTACATCAACAAGAAACCCTAATTCAAGATTTTCTTAACAAAAATACAGATCCTAAGAAGAGGGTTTTCAGTTTTCACTACATAATCATCGAATCAATCATAAACTGAAACATACATTAATCAAAAAACAACACAATCGAACTTTGAACCAATTAGCAACAGTAACAAGAGATCATCATCAAGACACAATTAATGCAATTAAGCAAAAGGGTTTCACGTACCAGGATCTGAGATCAAGAAGCTGATGGAAAACAGGCAAATTGCGATAATAAGAAGAAAAGAAGGCAGTAGATAGAGAAGAGAGTCGTGGGCCATGGACATGGCGATTGTGAGTTTGTTGATAATATTGAAAGAGATGAAATGGGGTTTTTGTGTAGGTGAGAAGTAACCTCAGAAGGTGATGGATCAACAAATGTAGAGCGAAATTGGGGATTCAAACCTACAACAGAAAATGAAAACACAACTTTTCTGAACTTCTGATGATCATGAAAACAATAATATATTGAAATGCTGTCGTATAAAGAGAATAAAATCTAAACGACAGCGTAAAAGGGATTAAATACTGTTTTGTTTTGGTCCCGGCGGGGCTCGAACCCGCGACCTTCGGCTCATAAGACCAACGCTCTAACCAACTGAGCTACGGGACCTTGTGTTACTTTATTAACTAATTTTAAATTATATCTGTAAAAGTTTTAGAAAAAATTAATGGTTTTGAGAAAAGCTTAAAAATGTTGGTATATTTTAGATAAACTTTTTACTCGTACCTTCGGCATTGTATCGTTTCACATCATATTTTCTTACTTATTACATTACCGTATTTTTAAAATCAAGGTAATAATAAGCAATTATCATGTTTGATTCGATGAATATTTAAATTGTAAACAGGTACATATTTATGTAAAGAAAATCATGAAACTAGATGTTTTATTAAGTTTGTTATATTTTTATAGTTGTTTTCTTTGCTGTAAAGATTATTTACGTAAGATAACCACACAAGACCGAAAACATAACCCTTTCATGTATAGTTTGGGTATGTCTTCATGTGAAAGTACTACAAATAAAAGTGTTGTCCCGTTAGCAATGTTTTTAGAACCGGACTGTACATTGAACCGAATGTCTTTCTAGTCCGCTGGTCGGAACAGATACTAGAACCAAATAAAATTACAACTATGTTAATGAATAAATGTAAAAAAAATTTAAAAATATATAGAAAACCGGTTCGACCGGTCCAGTTCCTGGTCCGACCGCTTGTTCAATTGGTCGACCAATGGTTCAACACCTTGGGTCCAATCCCGTCTGACCGGCCGGTCCATTTTGGTTTTCAAAACAATGACCAATAATCCTTTATTGAGAGACTATCCTAGACACCAAATCATGGTCATTTAGGTATTCTTTTTTGGTCTTATTAATTGTAGAGTTGCTAAGATGGGACCCTTTGAGAAAGAGTAAAGTCCATTTTCATGAGTTAAAAAAAGATTTTGTTGATGCTCTCATGGCTTTGTTTTCTTCATTGGATTCTGACTCGAGTATATGTGGGGTTGTCATTGCTTAAAACCCAAGGCTTTTGCCTTAGTTGTGACACAACCTTGACAGAAATAAACGAATGATTGTGTTTTTATTCATGTATGTACTAGACTTGAAGCATGTGTTACACAAATTTGAAAAATATATATCCAATTATATATGAAATAGTTAGTAACAAAGATTTCAAGAATAAATAAAAATAAACGAAAAACAAACTTATTTAATAAATGAAGAAAGAGAAACGAAAAATTACATGATAGTAGTAAATATATAGAACTTAAAAAAGAGAAGCAGAAAGCAATTTTTTTATCCTATAAAGAATTTATAGCTAGAGAAATAAATAAGAGCTCAAAAAATTATTCTCAATAGCACGTCTTATAAACAAATCCATTATATTCCTTTTACGGAATCATATTTATATTCTAATCATTTTCTAAACTAAAACATATGTTCACACATAATACCAAAACACACAAGTACATCAACAGAAAAGACATTCAACACCTCAAGTATGTCACCAACATATTTAATGGATCAGATTAAACATGTCTTCCTATCTACTACTCATGCCCTTTTGAGAGTACTCGAGGCATCCTCGGGTGCCCCTTTCAGTTCTTTCGGCTTTATTTGGTAACACCACCGCCTCTCCCTCATGGTTCCCCACTTTCATTAGGCTAACCGTCTTCTATAACCCGAGCTCAAATCCATTTTTTCACCGTTACAGGCCCCAATAATATTTTAAATGGTTTGGGTTGTGTTCCTACTAAATTGATTTTTTTTTTGAACGGCAAATGTGTGACCCTGCTTCGGAGAATATGTGTTATCTTAATCGGACTCATCTATTCGTTTCTCAACCGAGACCACACCCCCAACCCTCTCAGGAGGAAACCCATTACTGAGAAAACTCACTGGCTCAACTCTGAGCATTTTGTTTAGAGTAAGACTTGAACTCATAACCTCTCAATATTTACATGTCATGAGTATCTCACCTCAACCACTTACGCTAAGAATCATTGGTACTAATTTGATTAGTCTTGAATAAAAATGAGATGCCAATCATTTAATGATTGATTTAGTTTGGGCACTTTGAGTAGGTTGGTAAGTGCCTCCGGGCTCCGGTACGATAAAATATCAAAGTCATTAAAAAATTTTGTTTTTTTTCTTATATTCTATCTTTTAATTCTCCAATCTTTTTGTCTTTTATGTGTTCCCGAGTCTCATTTAACGAGAGAATGAAAGAAATGAGTGGAAAGTGAAAAATAATTGTGTTCCTGAGTTTTTTATGGAGGGAAATGGAAGGAAACAAAAACTTTATGTTTCCGAGTTTTTTAAAGTAAGGATGGAAAGAAATGAAAGGAAATTTTCAAGTATTTTTCTTTCTAACTTTCTTTCTAAAATGGAAGGAAATGAAAAAAAAAAATATAACACATAAAATTTTAACTTTCTTTTAATTTCCTTCGAACTCTGAAACACTAAAATTTAATGTCTTTCCCTTTCTTTTCATTTCTTTTCTCTCCTTAATTTTCTTCTCTTCATTCTTTCTTTTCTCTCGCTAATTTCCTTTCCGTTCTTTTCTTTTTTTTTCTTTTCGTTTATTAAACTCGGAACGCAACGTAGTTTTTTAATTTTAAACAAATACAAGAGCGTTTCAAAAAGTTGGATAAAAAAATGACGTTTTTACAAGTTTAAAATTGTAAAAAATTTTCTTTAAGGGACATTAAATGATATTGACAATTTAGTGAAAGAAATCATATTATTAAGTTTGTCTTTTAAAAAACTTAACCCGCGCAATATTATTTGTTAACTAGGGTTGTCAGCCGCATTTTGTGTAGCGTTAGTGTCATGTTTTAAAAACATTACAACATAATGAATTTAATTTATTAGAAAATGTACTATCTATTTGTTATTACAATTTTAAGATTTACAATAGTGATTATCAATGTTTTCATTACATAAAACCTGGCATACATATTCAAAAATTATGTTTTAAATTATGCATAGCTTCTTTTAAGCTCGCGAGTAGACTCGAACTTAATATGTGAAGAACTAAAGATTGGGTTCACTATCGATAATCTAAAAAGCCTTTTTTAGGCTCAGGCTCGATAAGGCTCGTCTCATTTCGAGCTTTTTATCAATCCGATATCGAGTAGCTCCCAAGCTGCTTTAAACTCGTCTAGGCTCGAGTACTATATGTGAAACTCGGGCTTAATAATCTAATGAGCTTTTTTTTTATGATCGGGCTCAATAAGACCCCTAAAGAGCTCTTTATTTATACTTGTTTACCATTTCAAACAAAAAAACATAAACCAACAAAACAAACTTTATGTTCTGTATGAAAATACAAGAGAAATTAGCATTTAATGTTTATCCATTCATCAGAAAACTTAAACTAGCGCTAAAACTCATGTCCTGACGGGGGTGTTAAAACTATAAGTCTCAATTTAGATGACTTGTATATTCACATCATAGCATGAAAAAGTTCCTTGTAAAATGCCAATAAAAATAAGAAAAAAAAACATTGCAGGAGGAAAATAAAAAGCAATAATAAGCGTGAAACCTTGAAGTAGCTTTGATGCGTTGTACATTTTTACTTTGATGACTTATACGTACATCATCACAAAAATTCGGTTTTTAATAAAATTTACAGAAAAATGTAAATAAAATACCATCATAACGCTATATTCTCACAACATTTTAATATACCATTTTTTAAATGTTAAGACCATGTGTTAAAATTTGATTGGACAAAAGAATATAAAAAAAAGAAGTATAGAACTTATATAATAATGTTAAAAGAAATGTACATTATACTATATCACAATTATAAAGGTCGTGTAATTTTCTTTTTTTTATTCAGTCTTACACCACATATATAATTCTATGTAATTGGAGTACATAGCAACCTTCTTGGTTCAATGGTTAGTATGTTTTGCATTTAAACTCAACGTCTTGGTTCAATTCCCTGTAGTGACAATTTTTTTTATAGCTTTCCTTTCTATTTTTTTATGTTTTTCCTATGTTTTTGTCATATATATTTTCCTTTGCGAATTTATAACGTAACTTGACTCTTAACCTATTGACAAGTCTATGCTTTTGTTGAACCCTATGACATGGCTTTGATTTTAGGGGTTGATAAAGTGTATTTTCTTTTTTTTTTTTTTATATTTTTTCTACATTTATTTTCTAATTACTAATCGATAGTTGTTTTTACTTATTTTTTTTTCTTTGTTAACTCATGTTGTTTACCCACAATATGCGAGACATGATACTATTTTTATCTATGTATCGATCTTCATAACTAAGCCGTCACAACTTTAGGTTTATTTTATGCATTTAACTACTTTAATGTCATCGTCGGAGTACACATAACATAATTTAAAAACGCGCCGCATCGCGCGGGTTTAGTTTCTAGTAATACTTAAAAGGACAAATAAACATCACTTGTAAGCTTTAATTTGATAAAGTGATAGTGTTTAATTCATCGCAATTATTTAATTTCAACCTACGTGTGACAAGATATGATCGTGTCTCTCATAAAACCCATCCAATTTCGAAAACATGAAACACATGTTGGAAAAACCAATTGTATCAACCCAAAAATATATGCAAACACACATATTTAAAGTAACATATTTTAATTATTTTTTATTATTGAACTCCACCCCTAAAACCAAATACAAAACCCTATATTTATAGTAGACATAAATTAATCATAATCCAACTCAAATAATATTTAAATAATCAACTAGATAAACTAATAATTATCTATTCCAAATAACTAGATGATTCCTAATTATTTAAATCAAACTTTTGGTTTTACTCTTTGACCTCTTTTACTTTGTTCAAATTAAATCTTTAATTATAAACATATCAAGATTATATACTTCATTCATCCCCTTAATCTTGATATTGACCTTCACCTCTCATTTATGTTTGCAACTGTTCATCTCCGCAATCTCTTCGGGACCCCAACCTTAACCCCAGCCACGTCCTAGATCTTCTTGGTTTGAACCATACTTTCGATAACAATTTATTTAGATCAAAGCCTGCGTCTTTGACTTCTACTTCTTCGCGGATCATTCAAGCACCTGCTCACGACCTCCGACTGAAAAAACTAGCCCCTTGCTTTTCTATTTTTACCCAGTTGCTGAACGAAAACCTATCACCACATTGTTTCGTTTCCCGCACCTCCTGTCGGATTACTCCTGCCAAAAAAGAACCACCCATTATTTTCCTTGGCAAGGAAGAAAAGTCCACTGTTAATCCTATCCTTTAAAAACTTCTTATTTATAAACAAACCAGGTTAACGACTTGATCGATCACATCTACTAACCTTTAATTCATCAGCTTGCTTTTAACTTGCTACCATGATGACCACCACTCAAATTCTTTTTGCCCCCAGTATTGTTGGTAACCCTTTTTCCTTCTCTTTTTTCTTCTTCTTCTTCTTTTTCTGGCTACGATAATCGATAATAGCTAATAGACGAATAAACTTACTTGTCGATTCTTTCATTGTCTTTGTCTCTCTTGGTCGAGTTCGGATGCTATCTCTCCTTGATAGTTGGATCAGTTTCTTCTCCGCCCTTGAATTTTGATCGATTTTACACAAGTCATGATCTTTAGCTCTGATACCAATTGTTGGAAAAACCAATTGGATCAACCCGAACATATATTCAAACACACATATTTGAAGTAACATACTTTAACTATTTTTTATTATTGAACTCGACCCCTAAAACCAAATATAAAACCTTATATTTATAGTAGACATAAACTAATCATAATTCAACTAAAATATTATTTAAATAATCAACTAGATAAACTAATAATTATCTATTTCAAATAACTAGATAATTCCTAATTATTTAAATCAAACTTTTGGTTTCACTACTTGACCTCTTTTACTTTGTTCAAATTAAACATTCAATTATAAACATATTAATATTATATCCTTCAACACATACTCGTAAGAGGAAGGTGAGAAGCTTTGCATCTTTTGGAGGTCCAATGTTCAAATCTTGACATTGATTAATATTACTAACTTGTCGATACTAACATCTAAACACTAATTAACCGGCCATTAAAAAAAAAAGAAAAAAAAAACATACTCGTAAGTAATTGTTTCTGTCGTTTCATAACAACGATTGTGCATTTAAAAATAATTATATCACATAAAAGACGATCTTTGTCGCGATTAACCAAGATCACATTTAGGATTTAGAAGACTACATATTTGACTTTATTGGTGAGCACATGCATGCATGATAATATTAATATTAATTTAATTATAAAACATTTCAACCTAAAATCCTATCAACTTTACGTAATCCGATCGTATTTGGAACGTAAGTGTTTATTAAATACAAGATTTTATTGCTCCATACCCAGAAATATAATTAATCCCATATATATTATGTACTAGATTTTCGACCTAATAAATTATAATAAAGGAAAAAGATTCCTACAATTAATCATCAATTTCATACATATTTTCACCATAATTAATCTCCACCATTAAGTAAATACATTACAATTATTGGCTTTATTGCAAAAATTTTGAAGCAAGGGTAATTTGAATTTTGAAACCTCCAAGCACTTATACGTAAAATTCTTATACAGTCCTCGTAGATTCTATTTAGAATTGATTCATTATCTGTTGGAATAAAGACACGTGCATGGATTGACTAAATGAGTTTAACTCGTCTGCATGGGTCACGTGCGTGGCATAGCTGCAAATTAACGTTGGAGTTTGTTGGAGCTTACCTAGTCTATAGCTAGTCCCTAGTCTTTTGTTTGTTTCCTATTTTCCAGTATTCAGTTAGTTTGTTTACGTTGTAATCTTGGCTATATATAGCTTACTAGAATGATGAATAAAGTATCAGTTTTCAGTTCATACCATTGTTAATTACTTTAACATTATCAATCGTATCTATCTTTATAAAATTGCTCGTTACATAAATCTCTAAACTTTGAAAATCAAAGTTCAAGCGAGTAATATTTAACACATTAATATGAAGATGCAACGTCACACGTTACATTACATTTATGAGTTTGGATTTTCACTACTACATCTCATGTTACAGACTTGTATCGTGTAATATAATGCGTCGCACTTAAAAAAAAAAAAAAAAAAATTGACATGCAAAAACTGAGACACTCGTTATAGCTTTGTAATTCAAACACTAGGCAAAATTAATTAAAAACATTAAGGATCAATAAAAAACAAATTAATTTTGTAAATTTACTCATTATGGTCTTATGTGAAATTATGGGGTTGGAGTGAAACAAACCAGTTAACGAATCATGCAATACTTATTTATTTTAGTTTTTTTTGCGTTAGTATTCAACTATTCATTATTTTAGAAACTCGTGTACTAAACAGGTAGAATGAAAATATCAAATTAAATAATCTTTAAAAATTACAAAATAATTTTTTGAAACAAATTATGATTAAAATTACGTATAATTCACTATTTTATATAATAAAAAATAACAATATTTTTCCAAACTTTTGTTTTTAAAAACTTTTGCTTTCAAAAAAATATGTTTTAAACACTCTAATTTAAAAAAAATACTTTTTCTAAACAATGTTATTTTTTTATAAGCTCTCTGTATTAAAAAGCTTCATATTTTATAATATTTTGTTTTTATAAAAGTTATGTTTTTATAAAAATAATCATGCTTTTGATTTATCAAAAAAATTGTTTTATAATTTGAAAAATATATAAATAACATCATTGTCATTAGCATTTAATATAACATTAAATGGTTTATTTTTATTTTAGGATTATTAGATTTTAATAATCCTAACTTTTATTTATTACCCGTTATTAATCACATATCAGTAAATATTTACAGAAACTTCAACTTTAAGCTTATTTTCCTCCAATAATCTTTTACTAATTGAGAGTTAACGCAACTGGGATCAAAAAATACCAAATTTGCCGTTAGTTTTTGATGACGTGAACTGCTTAGGTGACTAAAACACTAAACAGAAAGTTAAAATATACATCAGGTTCGTTAATCTAAAACTTCTACACCTTGAAACCCTTTAATCTCGATCTCCTGATTTGAACCATTTGACTAATTAGAGTTAGATTTCAGGTGATAATTAAGGCTAGATATCGAAAATGGACCTGCTGTAATGTAGGCGGCAGTGATGTTGAAAAATGGTTCAAAGTTAGTCCAATTTTATCAAAAGGACTAATGGGAGTTAGCTTTCAGTCAGTAAAATATCGTTGGAAGAAAATAAACTTATTATTAAAAACTTTTGTAAATATTTTTTAAGTAGGAATTAATTTCGGTCAATAAATCAAAATTAAAATTATTAAAATTAAATAGCCTTTTATTTTAATAAAAACACATGTTCAAATTTTAGATAGCAAGACGGCGGAAAGTGTAAAAAAATATATAATGTGAATTCTAAAATTTTGTTTTGTTAAGCTTAAGCTTAGATGTATACCAATGGCGAAATGCATATATGTTTATGTAAACTTTGAGAGATCGACGGAGGATTCATGCGACAAATTCCGACCCCAAAATGTATTTACATTTTGAAATTCGAATATCTGGCACGTTTTTCCGATGTAAACGCCGTCGTTATTGGTCACTGATTCATCCAACTCTCCGACAGCTCAAGCAACAGTCGGATTTTCAAATTTATTAGCATTTAATTCTGGATTTCATTCGTCTATTTAAGTCAACAAGATCTCCTCTAATCTATGCAATTAGATGCACGTTTCGCTTTCTAATTCTTATAATTACCATCCATTTTCATAACGTTTACATCACGGCTGCAATTCAATCGAATCGTATCGAATTCAATTGAATCTTATCGAATTCAATTGAATCGTATCGGATTGAATTCAATTGAATCTCGTGTAGGATTTGATTTCGTTTGCCTATATATACATGAAATTGAATGTGATTTAGATGGATGTGTGCAATGGGGCATGAAGAAAACACCCCTAGGTGTAGTAACTGTAACATCTCCGGCGCCGGCGCCGGCGCCAGCAACGGCAACGGTGGCGGTGGTGGTAGATTGTTGAAGAAGGTGAACCATAACAAAGTGCCACAAAGGGGTATGGGTGTGGCTCAACTTGAGAGGATAATATTAGAAGAACGACAGTTGAAAGATTCAGGTGTTTTGACATCTAATGGCAGTTCAATCAAACTCCGGCGACCGGAGAATCCTTTGCCGCCACCTCCGCCGCCCAATCGCCACCCGTTGATTTCAAAATCCGATGAAGTGAATGCAGATTCATTGTCTAATAATTGGTGTAGATTATACAATTTTGATGGTGAGAATCCAAATCAAATTCAGAATCGATACTTGATCGCGATGCCTGCGAATCCATCAATTTGGCAGCAGTTTACTACACAAAGATCACAGTTTCAGATTCCATGTTCTTCATCAATGGTTAGTCTTGTCTCTCTAAGTTCTTAATTTTCATGAACAATGGTTAGTACAGGCTTGGGTTAATCGGGTACAAGCGAAAAATGTAGCCCGTTGAGCTTTTAAAAAAATTACACTATAAATATACATATTCGTCATTACGAGAATTTTGGGCACTTTTAGTACACTAACATCATTAGGGTGTAAGTAAACTATAATCTTGATGTATTTGCAGGTGAATGTGTCATTAGGAGCTACATCATCATTATCATCAGCATCATCTGTCATGAGTATACAGATAGAGCCCCCTTCAATCCAAAGCTATTGTGCCAACAAGTACTCATCATCTCTTATGCCAGATGGAGACAAGGTTTATCATTTATGTTACCATTTGTTGTTTGACATTTTCAAAGTCAAGATTTCATCTTTCTTACAGACTGTGGTAAACCTTTGGTTTTAACAGATGGTTGGATTGAAGAGATCATATCCTTTTCCAATTGAAAACATGCCAATTCCATCTTTCAGCTGCAACATCCCTCCAATTTTGAAATCAGATGAATCAACTTCACGTGGCAATGGAGGGACTAATGGTGTAGAGCTCAATATATCTTTTTGCAGGTAACAAAAAGGTTTAATTTTGATCAATATTTGATGCATTAGATGTCTTTTTGTTTGGAATGTTCAAGATTTTAAACAGTTTTGTTTTGGATCTTTTTGCAGAGAAAACCCTTCAAGCTTGGGCTCGATAAAGGAACAAAAGACTGAGAAATTTATCAACGAAAATCTTGATCTCACAAAAGATTTTCTCACATTGGCTCCACCTGAATCTTCACCTTCTTCACATTCAAGGCTAAAAGAGAAGTTTTCATCTTATCAAGTGAGTTCTTTTTAACTTTTATTCTAGGCATGTCAAGATGTCAAGTCAGACAGCCTGGGTAACATGCTGAAACGGGTCGGGTCGGGTTAGGTTGTGGATTGTGACCTGCAAATGTTTTTTGTTTTGTTTTGATAAGATAAGTTAGATAACTAGTACATAAGTACCTGTTAATAGTAAAAATTTGGTGACTTTCAAGTTTCAACCCATTTGACCCGTCAACTATTTTAACTACGTTCATATTTGACCTTTCTGTGATAAAACACAACTTACATCAAAAGCGACCTTTAGTTTCTTTCCGTTTTAGTTCGACTAGACTTATTAATGGATTGACTTTTTGTTTAGGGTCAAACAAGGAATTCATCTGAAACAGAATGGTCAAACCAACAACCATTGCATAGTTTCTTTCCAGCAGCAAAGAGTAATGGAACAAGCAATGCTGAAGTAGGGGAACATGTTGATCTCAGTTTAAAGCTATAGAAGGCCAGTTTACCAAATTTCTATTCATGTTTTATTAATTTTTGTTGTTAGCAGATTTGCTCTTGTTATTCCCATTCATTTCCCAAATTCAAAAGCTGATTTTCAACAGTTATTGATTTTACCGACAGTTGTATTTTTTTCATTTGTTATAAACTACTCATATTTGATATTTAACTTGAATCATAATCACATCTCAAGCTTATAAAGTCATCATCTTCTATGATGGGTTGTTATCAGGTGCAAACTGAAGGTAAGGTATCGTCAAGTGACCCTATCCCAAAGGGACTCCAAGGTATTTGACGATGACCCTCCTCTCAGTGTCGCTCAATCTACATTATCTTTCAAAACTGCGATTGATTGTTTAGTTGTTTGATGATTAAATTCAACTAAGATTAGAGGTCAAGGTTATGATGACACTTGTGATATGGTTTGTGAGTTTAAGGTTTGTGACCTTTAATTTTCAAAGAAAACCTTTCAGCTGTTTTGTACCTACGAATCTACGATACCACACTCATCCCACGCCCATAGTAATAGACTGGTCTAATAAGGAGAAACAAAGATTATAAACTTTAATATACAAACTAGATGTCTAGATTAATTAACTTCTTTGCGAGAAAAAGAATGTATAGTGAATGGTTGAAGGTATTCACCCTTTTACAATCTATTATGCACACATTTACATATGGGTACCGCTAAAAGTGTAAAAAGTAATATAACCTTACCAGTTAAAGGTGATTTAACCAGATTTTCTCTCAAACCATCTACAGTTTTGGTTAGTGAAAGTCAAGCGGTTCATGGTGGAACTGCTTCGGGTTAGAAACAAGTTTTACTCAGATTAAAACAGTTTGAAAGCAACATATTACAAACCGATTACAAACTAACAGTTCAAGTTCAATCCTAATCAGTTCTTGCCAAACTAGTTTCGATACCAGTTACGCTTTGAGTCTGTTTGCGGTTTGCCGGTTCCAGTTCGGGAAGCAGGTTTTTTTTACACGGACCATCCATGAAACTATGTTTTATTAATTTATAAACCTGTAACCTGGCTCATAAAATGAGCATCAATTATCTGGTCATACTAGTTATTACTAGCTTCAGAAATCAAGTTATCAACCCAACATCATTAGAAATTTGAATCAAACCAATTATTCAAGTGACTGTCATATTAGTTACAAAAGATCACATCAAATCGCATGCCAATAAACTGAGGTTCTTTTCTACAGATCTCATTTTTTGAAATAAATATGTTCGTGGTCGAGAGCAACCATGAAAGATACAACGAAAAAGCATTGAACCTATGACCAACCAAAGAAATAGTCGAGAACATACACCAGGATAAGTGAAAACGGATAGAGAGCAAAAGCAATGAAAGATGTCCATAGAGGGAAGGTGGTGCGTAAGCTTCCAAAAACACCCATCACGATGCAAACAATTAGAATAACGAGCACTTCGGATGAAAAATCCCATGTTAAGCCCCTCACGTATACAAGTGCCAGAAATACCGACAGGCAAAGTACATTATTCATCGTTACCGCCCCATATACTGCAACACAAACACAAGTCAATGAAGTCATCAAAAAGTGTAATATAAGAGCCCCTCAACTAGTCTTGTTTACTTAAAGAAAAACAATTAATTATTGTCGTAGCGTTGTTTTAATAGCCATAACTAACGCGTTGTTTATAAAAAAGATTTACCTAAAGGAAAACGGGTCATATATGTTCTCAGTCACCTAAAGAGTAACTTTAATGCTTACAATGTGTCAAATTACTTTATTTTAAAAGATAATAATTATTGTAACATCAGTTTTATGTAATAATATCTAATGCCTTAACTTTAAATAAAAATTAGACAACAAGTTTGCGGGCCAACCCAATGTGGCATGGCTAAATGCAACCCGTGAACCAACCCGTTTAACCCACTCATTCCCTCACATTGGATCCAATTTAATCGTGAATATAAGAGACACACAAACCTCAGAAAATGTAAGCGATGCAGATCTCTGCTTCTTGCGTGTTGCAAAGATGATTGCGGACACTGCTTCACTTGAGTTGGTTGCTAAAGGCAAAGCTATGAATGAGATGAAGAAGGAAGGAATACTTGTAGCAGTAGAAAAATTGCCAACAGCATCTACAAGTGGATCAGCAAAAGCAGCTGCAATAAGAGTGCCGATCAACAGATACAAAATTGCTCTTATTGAAGTCCCACGTGGGTCGTCTACACCTTCCTCTTCGTCATCTTCACCAGCATCTTCTCCTAATAGATCATGCTCTTTCTTTGTCTCCTGAAAAATACATTCTTTTATTACTTTTTTTCTGAAAAAGGATAAAAAGGTGTTTGTGAGTGCCCAGCCCAACTGCTTACTTCATAATAGTCATGAATGTACTTCAATGTGTCGGGACCAGCAACTTGAGCAGCTAGTTGGGAAGCCTTGGCCTCCTCCAGCCATTTTGCAATTCCAGCGATGAATTCTTCAAAGTCGATTTCATTGTTTTCAGATGTGTCGAAATCTTTCATTACTTTATCAACAGCATCATCTTCTTTTAGATTTATTTCATGTAATCGCATTCCTAAAACCAAAGCCTTTAGTTCTGAATGTGAGAGACGTGCGTCTCCATCCGAGTCAATGGACGCAAACAGCCTGTCATGGATTTTCATAAGAGGTTACTAACACGAGACACATACAGCAAACACAACTGAATAAAAATGTATACGAACTGACTTTGCTATAACATCATTGTTAGGTTTCCCCTCATCATCCACGAGTCCTCCGAGGGCACGCATTGTTAAATACTTGAGAATTCTGGATCTCACATGCTTATGCTTTGCAAAAGCAAGACGTCTTCTCTGAATTTTAGGCTGAACAACCTGAAGAATGCGTGTAATTTATTCATTGACTAATCAAAGAACCGCAATATAGAAAATAATCCTCAAACAGTTAAGAACTGCATTGCAGTATCAATATTTACCTGATAACCACAGTATGCAAGTAAAGAGAGACGGATACAATAAGACCAAGTAAAACTGCCAAGTGTCTGCCAGAATCTGAATGCATAATTTGCGGGAATTGAACAACAATAAACGGGAGCACAGATATAGCCATAATCATGGCAGAATAGCTTGTCCAAATATCAGTACTCACACCAGATCCTGCAGTAAAACAGATGCAACAATACTAAAGTTAAAAGACATCAAATATGTGTTTAATTTAACGAGACGCTGATTGAAAAAAATCATGTTGAATAAGATAAAGAATTTACCAAATAAGCTAAACCCTTTAGTATCTTGGTTATCTACAGCAACTGAGTTCTCTATATCACACTTGCCCACATTGATGCAGACTCCCCATGCTAATGTAATAAGCATGACAGTTGAACCAGCTAATAAACCCATTCCTACAGAGACCTGCTCTTGAGCAACTTCAACGCTTCCAGATAGCCCAGAAACTACAAGGAACAAGTAGATCATAAGGTGCATAATGGAAGATACATCAAAAGAGCAAAACCATATGATTACAGTAACTATACTAGCAAATACCAATTAGACAAAATTTTGAGAATTACTTTTCTAAGCTCCAATTATGTTTCAACTGAAACAACTAGTACTCATGGAGCACATACTTAATTATTCAAATTCAAACATGTTGATCAGGGGGTCAATTTCCAGTTTGTCAATAGCAAAAACTTGATATATATAGCTCTCCAACTTGAAATACACCAATTTACAAGCATCTGCTTATTGTGAAAATTGGCTGTTTTAACCATTCCGGCGTAGATGCTTAGCAGAGAACTGAGGCCATGTTTGGCAAAATGACTTTTTCGTTAACTTTTGACTTAGATGAAAAGTTAATAAGTTTTTTAAATTGTTTGGGAAAAGTTTAAAAAGATGATTTTTAAGGGTAAATAAGTTAGAAGTTAAAAAAAGTAACTTTTTAATCAAATAAGCAATCCCAAACAAAGGCTCTAACCTTTAGAATTGAACTTTACATTAATAACGACACTTAATTAGCAAAAAGAATAGAAGAAAAAAAAGCACAGTGATATTGATTTGACGCGAAACATAAAGGTAAAACATTCAGAATAAGTTTTCAAAATATTCGAAGGTCAGATCATCAAAAGTTAACTTCAAAACACTCAAAATTCATGTTCAAACCACTGGATCTAACACGAATCTAACCTAACCAGATCAACAAAACTAAGATCAAGATCTAATTCGACTTCAATCTCGTAAAATCGACTGCTAATTTTACCTAAAATGAGCATCGCATCGGGAAGAGCTCCAAGCGACGGAAGCAAAAGCCCTCCGACGAGACCAGGCCCTAGAATCTCCAACAACAGTTCACTTCCAGCGGAGAGGTAGGTCGCAGCGAGGAACATGAGGTAACCATACACGAGAATCAGGAAGAGGTTGCCGAGAGCTGTGGTGGTGCACGGCATGAAGCCGTAGGTCTGCTCACAGGCTTCTGATTCTGGAGCTGATACGAAGGGTTGAGGCGGAGTATGCCGGAGTGTCCATTGTGGACGCCGTCGGAGACGAGATCCGGTGGCGATGTGGTGGTGATTAGGCGGCCGGCGACGGTGAAGATGAAGAGAGCTGAGATTGTGATGAGGAGGAGCGATTTGTGCGCCATGTGGCTGATTGTGATCGGTGGTGGTGGGTTAGCGACGGTTTAGAGGGTGTATGAAAGAGGTTTATAATAGAACATCACGTTAAGTGAAATATTCATGGGCGGATTATTGGTCTAAAGTTCTAAATAAATTTCACTCCCATATAAATAGAATCTATACTAATAAATAATTACACGTGATGATACATGTTATCATTAAATCTTATCTCATAAAAACTTTTCCGTCTAAATTTTTTTAACAAATTTTTCACAAATTATGCTATATTTCTTACTTGAAGTTTTTTATTTTATTTTAATTTTTTTTAAACGACAAGTGTGAAGTTTTTATTTTTTTAACTACCTCAATCACACCAATCATTTCTAGGGATTGTGAATCTATGATATCAATCATCTCAAACCTTATTTAACCCCTTAAACCTTATGATCACAAATCCTTATTTTTATATAATCGATTTAAAATATAAACAATAGAGTTTAAATATTTTTGTTACATATTTGAAATTTATAAATTTTAACCCGTGTGCTACACGGGCTAATAGCCTAGTTTCTTTTATAAACCATCTAAAAGCATTCATAATAGGTTTTCCATTTTGATATGAGTATGTGTCTTATATTATGAGAGATGGTTGTTAGTGGTTGTGAGTGAAAGAGAGAAAAAATATATAAGGATTGCACCGTGATTCCTCATATTTGGGGAAACACGGTACAACCCCCCATAATTTTTTTAATATTTTTAAAAATGGTTGTGAGTAGAGAAGAGAGAAAATATAATAATAAAGATATTAAAAAGTATTATTTAATTGAAAGATTGAGTAAAAAGTTAGTGTTTTTAGTTTAAAATAAAGATGAGGATGATGTTGCTAGTGTGAATGCTCTTAGACGTTGACAAAGGGTTTTTAAACTTTTAACGTGTGTCTTTTAGGAATCCTTAATATTTTCGCTACATTAGTAATATAATAAAACTTTAACTTTACATCACATCAGCACACTATAATTTCTTTTAACATCCATTAAATCTTAATGCATTCATTTTTTTTCTAAAAAAAATATATATATATATAATAATAATAACATTATTACTTTTAATAATCTTTAAGAGAGTTTCAAGCATCGACATGGTTAAAAGTTTCACTAACGATGGATTGTTATTGTTCTTGAACACTCGTTATAGTGTTGGTATCGTTTTGTATAATATCATGGTTGTCGAATACGTTATTGTAGATACCGTCAAACCTTGAAATCTTCTTTCCTTCTTTACCTTATCAAATCAGTTGGTGTGTAGTTGACTACTGCTACAGTATTTAGCACGTTCAAGGTACAAGTGACGACCGACTCATTGTTGCAAGCTTTATCGAAACCTCAAGGCAAGCTTTTACTTAAACGACATCCTTTTCGACAGTTCATAAGCATGGGTTTGATGATCTACTTGGATCCATTTTTTGAAAGTTTGTAAAAAGATTGGATATATGAAAGGGTTTATGTGAGCATTAAAATAATAAGTGATAAATTACCTTTTTAATAAACTTATAGTTGGAAAACATCTACAACAAAGAGAAAAGAGGGTAAAGTTCATGAGTCAAGACATAGTTCCAAGAAAACGGTCGTTCACGTCAGGAATCAAGGTCGTTGATGTAGTTATTTTTTTCTTTTTTCGTCTCGATTGGGCTGGTGTTCAATGTACCGCTCCATGGGTACAAGATCGAAAAGAATGCATTGGATGGATGCCTGGGCATTGACAAGGAAGGACACTTTCAGGCTTGCACTATCGAGCATCATTATGCCGCGACTTTGTAGCGGTTTTCGAGTGTTGGTGCCTTGCCATGATATGAATTACACACAATTACGCCTCATGAGTTTTATAGGTGGTTTAACATATTAAATCTTGATGATAAAGTAGTGTGATATGATTCAGTGTGATGTTGAAAAAGTAGAAGGCTTAAAAAAGTTTAATACAAGAGTTAGAATTGTAATATTTAATAATTTAGTAACACTAATCAAGCTATGTTTTAATAACACAAAGAACGAGCCATTGCCGATAATAATTCATACAATTTCAAGTGAACCAATGACATTTTTTACTTTTTGTTTTTATTGTCACTAACAATATCATTCCCATAGTTATCATAGATTTACTCATAATCTACACTTATAATGATGATTATAAGAAAAAAAAATATAATATTGACTGGTATATGACGGTAATGTATAAACACCAACATGTAAAATGCAATGGTGATAAGCTAAAAACCATTATGAAGGTAGTTGAATGGACAAGATGATTATAGGGCTGAGTATAACGTGTCATCTCTTACTAAACTTTTATAATAATGCTTTTTTTCTTTTAACTATCCCACATTTTCCCGAAGCCAATCACATACCATCAGACTTCTAACGATTCTACTATTAACAACTCTAAGTTATAAACCCTGAATTACAATCCAAAAACACCAATTTTAAACACAATTTAAAAAAGCCTGCTAAATTTAAAATAAGTAGGTGAGCTTATAAATGTCTCTAAAAAGACTATCATGATACTAAATGGTATACTCTGCAATTATAATGTTATAAGTTCTAGTGTTACTGGATACTAGTAGATAAAAGTTTTTTCTAGAAAATTCTAGATGTTGATATTAAAAAAGATGAAATTATATAGATACATACACACACATACACATCATACATATATGCATGCATACAAATTCTTTAATCCAATTGTGCCTCTTCTAAGCATTAATCATAGCGTGAGTATCTAACCAGAAAAGTGTACCCATAATGACATTAACGGCGCTGAATTCGTATATAGCATTATAGTCGCTAAGACCAATACAAACCCATTTAAAATATAACACAATTATTTATCAATATGGGGCAACAATCAAGTGACACAGCCAGTGACGGAACCAGTAATTTTTTCCTATGGGGTCACTATATTTCGATAATTTACTTTGTAGCGAAACAATATAAAAATTTTCGGGTTGTCCTGTCGGGTCGGGTCGGGTCAAGTCGGAATATAATTAAATTGCATTGAAAATGTTAACAAAAATACAATACCAAAAGAAATCAAATAAAACTTACATTTTCTAATTGTTCTCTATAGATGATCATCTTTTGAAACCATTTCATTACATCTTTAATCGATACCTTTGCAAAAAACTCATTTTCAATGTAACAAATACACGGTCGTTCATGCATTCATCACTCATACGATTGCGCAAATCCATCTTTATATGTTTTATTAAAGAAAAATATCTCTCAACACTTGTAATTGCAACAGTAATACAAGTGATAACTTCAATAAACAATAAACTAAAGAAATTGTGATGAATTCTGATGAACTAAAATATTAAATGTATCACTCATATTATGAATTATGATGAAAATAAGAACTAATATGGTGACATACCCAAATTAACAAACAAATTAACTAGATCTAAATTTCTAAATACCCAAATTAACAAACAAATTATAGATTTAAGATTTCTAAATACCCAAATCAATAGATAAATTATAGATTTTATATTTTTAAATACCAAAATCAAAAAACAACTAACTAACAAATAAATAAAATAAGTCAAGTCTAACAACGAAAACAAAGGATTGAACTTAGAATAAATAATAAAGAAAACTAACATTTCAAGAGTCAAATACAAGCCTCACAAATCCAAACAAAAATCAATAGCAACAGGGGACAACGGGAAGCCGTAGGCAGCAACACGCGTGACACGACGTCAGCCAGCAACTGGCCGGAGGCTGGACTCCGAAACAACCGACGAGGCGATGACGAGGGGCAAGGGCAGGGGCGAAGAATCAGCTGTGAGAGAGGGCTGGGTGGATTCTTGATGGCGGGGAGGAGTAATTGGGGATTAGGATCTTATTTTGTGTTATAAAAGTAATGATAATTTCGTAATTTTACACTCCTCACATGTGTTTACCACTAAACCTTACAACATATCTAAGTTTTAAGTTGAACCTAAAAGTATTAATGGGTTCACATCCAGAAAAACAATGAATTCACTAAAAAATTTGTATTATACGTTACACTAACGGTTTAAAAATCAATGGGTCACTTGACCTCATACCCGGCACCATAGTTCCGCCCCTGGACACCGCTATTTATACGTAGGTCCGCCCTATATAAATATCAACGTGTCCACTCTCCTCTCCATGTGAAAGCAGAAAACGGCAAACGCTATGTAAATATCATCCCTTTTGAATATCAAGTCTTCACTAAAAGTCATTGCAACTTTACAGGCCACGCATGATGAAGATGACAAGTCAACATACCAAAAATGGATGCTAATTTTCCTAAAAGACTTTTAACATATTCAAGCTGATAAATTTATCAAATTCTAATATACAAAAAAGTTTAAGGAAATAAATGAGTAGTTGGGACATGTCAATCTTATTAATTTGAGTTATCAATTTATTGTTATGAATTCTTATTTTACGTTCAATAAAAGAATAATAAATAAAAATACTAGACCTTTTTGACACATACTATTCATTTTTTCATGTTTCCTTCGTCTCTTAAAGATGATATTAAATAATAATAAACTTAAACAATATGTCAGTATATTTAAAAAAATTAAATAAGATGTATAATGATTTTATTTGTTAAACTAATTATATTTTTTTTTTGTAATCTTATTAAACATTTGTAATTAATCTCTCTATTATAATAAAATTGTAACTAAAATGGACACGTGACAACATCACATTTCCCTTAATCAAATTTTTTTTCGTTTATCTCTTCTATTAAACAATCACATTAATTATTAATAATATATTTAATTTTTTTTAGATTAAAATAGTTGTTAATGTATTAAGAAATATACTTTTTATTAATGTTATTTCTTAAAAAATAATTTTTTATAAAATAATTTTTTTAAAACATCAAACTTTTTTAAAAATATGGTGTCTTTAAAAAGTAAATTTTTTATAAACAAAAGATAATTAAAATGGAGAGTTATAATAAGAAATTTTATAAAAATGATATTTTATTAAAAGGTTTGTTTTCAAATAAATTTTCATTCTATTTATAATAATAAATATTTTAATCATACTTTATCTTAAATTATCATTTTATAATTAATATATTTTTATAATATTTAATATATTTTTATTTAACTCGTGTATTACACGAGATATCCTAAATCTAGTGAGTTTATAACTTAGTAAATAGGTTTCTAACCTAATAAATAGTACAACCATTTAAATTTACATTAGATTTGCTAATGAACACGTTGTGATTGACTTTGTTTTGAAATCAAGTGTAGATGTACGGTAATTATACAAGTATGGTTGTTTTTAAAAGAAAAATGAAAATAAAAGTATCATCGATATTATTAAAAATGAATTAAAATTCAAATTATAACCCAGTTTTCCGATCGTTCAATGAAAGCTACAGGTCGGCAGGTCCCGTTTTTCCTTTCCCTTTACATTTCTTTTTGGTTTTATTCGGTCATTATGCATCTCAATGATGTTATATTTTTATTTTCTCTAACATTTATTATTGTTGATTTACAATTTATTTTGATTGACTTCGTGACTAACTTATTAAAGCCAGCCACCTGTCAATCTGATCCATATCTTATCCGAGTTCGTGGATCTTCACTATTTAACAAACCACAAGATTCAAATATCTAAAATTTGAAAACTATTTTATTAAAAATAAAAATAAAAACCTTATTAAAATGTAACCAAATTTGAGAAACTGGAAGAGTAAAGAATATATTTAGATCTTATAACTTATTAAACTTTAAAGAAAAACATAATGAATGTCAAATTATAAATGTTTATATTTCTGCTCTAAACTAATTACTATGTTTAAAGAAGGAAAACGTTACAATAGGATTCAATGATATATAGTAACTTTTTTTTAACCACAAACAGTTTATTTCATGCATATCTTCTATGTTTGAGATCAATAACTCATATCACTTATTGCTATCGAGATCAACGTCCTAATTATATTTTACAAAATAGTTGTCATGGTCTTAAGGGTTGTTTAATAGTCTTTTAATAATCATTAAAATACTATCTCTTATTGATTCATAGTCTTTTAATGGTTAAAAGATAACATAAGGTCTAAACGGTTAAGTGATAACCATTAAGATACTAAATATTAACTATTTTGATTTAGATTTAATGTTAACTTTTAATTATTAAAAGACTCTATTAAAATGTTATGAACCATAAGAGGTAGTCTATTAATGATCATTAAAAGACTAAAACACAACCTCTTAACCTTAATAATCAAGTTATTGAGGTCAGTTTCTACGATTAAATGAAAAATTCAGTTGTTACTTTATTCGAACTCCCTCTATACATTTTTCTTTATTTATTAATTCCTTCTAGAAAAAACATTTATAAAATTCGGTATTCACGGGAGCACGGGCATTCCATTTTTCATTTTTTTAAAGTTATATGTTAAAGGGATTTAATATCTATCTAAATTAATAAAAAAATATCTTGTTTTATAAATTTCTTGACTCACTTATTCATACCATCCACATGTCACGCGATCCTATATTAATTATTATCCGTGTAGGTCTTCACGTATTTAATAATTTGCCACGCCCATTACAACCAAGTGATAGCTCAATCAATGCATATGTATGAGATATTTGGAAGTTTCATTCAATCTGGATATTTATATGTAATTCGTTTAAATTTAATTTTCTTATTTTCTTGTTTTATCTTTTAACATGCTTCATACAAACTTTTAAACTTCAATCCTTATACTGTGAGATGAGAGCTAGTGATGGCAAGCCGATGATACCAATCTCCATGTGAATGTTTGTTCACTTATTTTTAGTTGCATTATTTCAAATGTTAGGTATTGTTGTATGAGAATTTAAGGGGTGTTTGGTATTGTATGTTTTCAAAGTGATTATAAGCTATTATTTATTGTTTTTTATTTTTTGCAAGATAGTTTGAGATGTTTGGAAACGAGAAAATCATTAGTTTTTAGCTTATTCAAATAAATGTGTTTTGATTCTTATAAGTTTTTATGTACATAACTTTTATAAATTGATACTTCATAAACAGATTCTTCAAGAACACCCACCTTCACATCTTTGAACAATTTTCTTAGAACGAAAAACGACAAAACATATTTTCTTTACGTAATCCTTAATTCTAATTTAAATTTGTTTATAAGAAGATGAATGAAGAATAACACCAAATGGTTCAAATCATCATTGGTGTGAGATTTCTTTATATACATCTATTTGCAATCTTATAGATATAACTTTTCTTTTAACGTTCAACGAATAATTTTTAAGGTCATCGCCCACATAAATTCATTGGAGGAAGACCACCCACGTCTGCGAACATAGACAACGCTAGTGACCCACCCCGCCCACCATTTCAGGGGGAACCCACCACCTAAAGACCAATTGTGATAAAACCATTGACCCACTTGAAGCATATTACAACAAGTGACACTCGAACCCATGATCTCCACTTTGAAAAGTCATGGGTGCCCACTCTCAAACAATTGATATAGGACATATTGGCAGCTTATAAATATAACTTAAGAGGGGCGATCATCACCCAAATTGTGTAATGATTAAAAGGCGATCACTATCCAATTAGTGCGATGTTTAAGGGTAATCACTACCGGATTAGTAAAACATGAAAGAATTATGACTATTTTTTTAGTGAGATGTTGTAACAAAGATCTCTAAGGGATTATAGAAAAGTTCAAATACCAAAAACAAACTTTAGATTAAAAATTGATGGTTATATGTATGATTGATTTGTTAACATCAATCGAGCCACTATACATCTCCCCTTATCTCTTTATGTACATGTAAGTTTTATATAATCTTCAAGAACAAAAAAATGTTAAGAATTTAGATTAACTCTTTATGTACATTTTATAAAGGATCCATAGTGGCCCAAAATTGGGTGTTTGGCTTGTTTGGCCACCTTACCTTAAACTCTTAAGTGGATAAAACTTTTTCCTTCTAAATTCCAAATTAAAAAAATCACTTACACTTTAATATTTTAATTTTTTTTATAAATATAAAATTCAAGTGTTTAAAAGGAAAAATGCTAAACTTAATTGCTATTTAGCGATTATTCTTATCAAGTTCAACTCAAATTCAGACGCATGAGATAGTTATGAGGAAATCATGTATTGTTTTTTTTTTCAAGTCATCAATGTAAATAGTAATTAGAAAAAAAAAAAAAAAACAGTATTGAAAGTTTGAAACCTGATTAGTTTTTATATAGAGTTTAAAAAACTATAAGTTACTCGATTTAGATAATATAGAAAGTTTGTTACTATTTCATATTTTATTCTTTACTTTTCGGGTCTTATATCCAAAGCTCGAGTTTGATTGGTGAAAATTTACTAGTTTGGACTAGACTTGAGAAATTCAAGCTTGAGAATTTTCAAGCTTGAGCTGTGATTTAATTTATTATTATTATTTTATTAATTTTATTTACATGCATATACAGTTATTTTTATAAATAGTTATAACTATAATAAAGCAAATTATTTAGTTAACTTTATTATAACTATATATATATATATCATTATATTTACTATGTAATATATGTGTGTATGCATGGATGTATATATGTATATATATTATAGACTCGTTTAGAATTTCGGGTTTAATCAAACTCGATATATAAAACTAGGGTTATGACTTAAACTTGTTTAAGTATTCGAGTTGATTTTAACGAACTCACAAGCAATTATAATCGTTTACAGCCCAATATGAATTACTCAACAAAATCAAGAAATTCCACCTTACAGTATGCACTTTTCAGTGCTTTCAGAAACAAGATTCCACAACTCTATAAAATATTTTATACAAATCAAGACAATATAAACTTATCACAACAACAATTACATGCTTTGACATTCAGGCTATAAAAACTTTTCTAGTTTACTTATCTTTTTCCTGTTAAAAATCAGCAAAAACATGCACAAAGATTAAAGATAAGGGATAGAGTAGGTATGACGCGATCGATGTCCAAACAGGAAACTTGGATCTAAAGCCGGCTGTCGCGCCCACGATGATACAAATGATGAACACGATCAACAATTCAGCAGTGAAATGCCACACCAATCCTCGAAAATATACGACCGCTACAAGAACAGAAAATCCAAGAACATTGTTTATGAATACCCCGTCGTTTATCTGCACCAACCATAGAAAATGTATGAATATTAATCAATCATCAATGAACAAAAAGTAGTTTGTTGTTATTGTGATACATTAGGCAAATCTCACATCGTTTCTTTCACATGAGAGATGAAAAGAGATTTTACTATTAAACATGATGGTAGGTAATTAGGATGGGTGACATCCTATAAAGTTTCCATAACTACTCGTGACAAAACAAATTTGTCACAACATTGGTCGGTATGAAAGGTTGAATGCCACATTTATACTTTATTCTAACGGGCCAAATCGGTTAATTAAAAGATTCAAATAAAATTTGACAAAAGACAAGTGTTTGATGGTCGATACAGCCCAATGCAACCCGCCCATTAACACGTCTAACGCCTTCATAACATTAATTTAGGGATGATAATTGAGAATATGATGAACAAACCTCGGAAAAAGTCAACGAAGTAGTTCGTTCTTTCCTTTGACTTGCAGTTTGGATTGCAGAGACAGCAGCTCTAGCATTAGTTGCCAAAGGAACCAAAATAAAAGATACAAAGAAAGATGATATCTCTGCTGAGCTGGACACATTTTGAACACTATGTATGAGTGGTTCAGCCAGAAGTGCCAACATGGCTATCCCAAGAACCAATAGCATTACAGCTTTTGTCCATGCGTACACAGATCTATCCACGTCATCATCGACCCATTTTTCCCAAGGTTTCTGCATACTCATCAGACCACATTGACTTTTAAAGGTCAAATTCATCACTAGTTGCAATTAGCCCATTATGAGATTACTAGCTTACCCGCGATATATCTTTAGGCCCAGGCGTCGTAGGTGTCGACTGATCATTGGATAAACTGAGTAAACCTTTAAATCCATCAACAAATTCCTCTTCATCAATCTGTTGATCTCCACTTTTGTCAAGATCTTGCATAATGTGAGATGATGCTTCATCTACATTCCATGATGTCTCCCCAAAGTCAAAATCCATCGTAAGTTTTTTTAATTCTGATCGCGATATAAAGTTATCGTTGTCGACATCTAAGGTCTTAAACAATCTAAAAGTTTACAACAGGAAACAGATCATTGACCAAAAGTTGACTTTTCTTTCTAACAGTAAAATGTTACTACAGTCTTATATTACATACCTCCTTATGGCGGATACATTCGGTTTTCCATCTTCTGTATAAAAGCTCCCGAGCGGAGAGTTCTTAGCATGGCTGATAATTTCTGATACGAGTTTTTTCATCATTTCTTGTTCTTTCTTTTTCGTTTGAACCCATGGTTGGACAACCTAAAATAAAAATAAAAAAATTATATAATATAACATAACATATAGAACATTATTGTTTACAGATGTTGAAAGAATCTACAATAACCACCTGATATAAATCTTTCCATGAGCTAACAGAACGATACGGTTTATTCACTGCGCTTTTAGTTTCATCAAGCCATTTTGTGAATCTATCAGTGAATTCATCTATTGTTACTTTGGTGTCACCATCATCATCAAATTCTTTCATAACTTGTTCAATTGTTTGCTGTTTGTCCCAAGTCAATTGCCTGAATTTGATATCTTGAAGCACTTCTTTAAGCTCAAGAAAAGATATGTATGCATCACCATCTTGATCAATCTTTGTGAAGAAACTGCAAATCAGTAATCTAATTGTCACAACCCATTGTGATTCCATTATATTATCAGATCAAACGGCACCTCGATCTGACATAAAGGGCATGTGTGAAAAAAGACTAGTAAAAAACAAACCTTTTTATAGCAGGCAGGTTTGCTAAACCATCTTCTGTGAGTATCTTTTCTGCAGTGTGCTCCTGTATATGTTTTAATATGTCTAAAACTAAATGCTCGTGCTTAAAGTATGATAATCGTCTCTTTTGGATAGTAGGCTCAAACACCTACATAAGAACACATTCAAAATTTTCATGACAGTTAAAACGGGTCGGGTTGAAATGGATCATTTGCATGCATTATTTCACCCCCTTTGTCTCCATCAGCCCATTTAACCAGTTTCATTATAGTTAATGATTTTGTTTTGACCCGTTTGAGATAAAACATAATCCAAAATGACCAAGTGTATTTCTGTACCTGATAAATGAAGTATACGAGCAAGAATGTAACGGATACAGGAAGTGTGATAATGAATATATATCCATGGGGAGTGTATGTCATTCCAAATAATTTAGGAATTATAAGAAACAGAAACGGTATAAGCGAAAGAAGCATGATTCTTGCAGTTGAACTTGTTTCTGGATCTGTAGTTACACCATAACCTGAAATCAACAAGTGAAAATAAATTACAAGAATACAACTATGAAATCATAAAGTGAATAAAGATTGAATCTAACCTGTAAGAAATGAAAGTAACTTTCTGTAAGGGCTTTGGGTGGGACTCAATGAAGCATTTGAAGCAGATTCTGATGAGAAATCTTTACTTCCAATGATGACACAAGTTCCCCATAATAAAGTGAGAAGAAATATTGTTGATCCAGCTAGTAACCCAACTCCAGTTAGAACGTATTCTTGAGCTACGTCTTGAGTGTTGAAAAGTCCAGAAACTGTAATTAAACACAGGAAATATTATACAAGATGGTTATAAAGTTTGACCCTTCTTATCAATCAATATTGTATGTTTTGCTCACAAGCAGCTCATGACTTTGTGTTTGGTAGTCTGAGTAAAAATTTCCCAAAATCCATGATTTCTCGACGAGCTAGATCGTGTGACAAATGATAATTAGTATTTTTTTCCCCCGACTGTTGGACACGAATTCCATCACCTAGAACCCAATTTTGGGCTTTTGATGGTTTTTTCTAAATTTTAACAATTTTATATTATTTCATTTCTATTAAAGAAAAATTAATCTTTGATTAGAGTAATTTATGTGTTTAGTTAGGAAGTAATTAAATTATTATTCAATCGATTTTAAATTTTACAAATTTGGCTCAACCTATCAAATTTAGATTCTCCCTATAAACAAGGGCTTGATGCAATAGTCTAGCAATTGAACATCATACAAAATTTTGTCTAGAGAGATTCTCTTTATTATTTTTTCATCTGCTATACATCAAGTTCTCATCTCATCCATACTAAATACGCTCAAAACACGTTGGTGGTATTCGAGGCCGGACATACCTTATGTCTCCCTATATCTCTAACATATGGAACGATATTAATATTTTCCTTGGGTGCCATAGTTTCAAGATTTCTAATTGGCATAGTATAACAACAACAATAATAATCTATAAAAAAAAAAACCGGGCATACAGAGAAGTATTAAGGATTCAGGAAGAAAACCAAGAACTTGAAAAGCACTTGCACCAAAGATTCCAGGACCAAGAATCTTGAAAATCCTTTTACCTCCAGAAGAAACATAGCATTCTCCATGATACAACAAGTATTCATAAACAATAATAAGAAAAAAATGACCCATAATGCTTTCTGAGCATGGTAAAAATCCATACATTTGCTCACAATGCTCTTCTGAGGAATCAATTCCTTTCAGTTGCAAGAACGATGATCTGGCGTGAGGATTGACTCCTTGCGCCAGATCATCTCCACCGTATGAGACCATCTCAGAAGAATCATTATCTAAGAATCTTCCACTAACCACCATAGTTAATAGAACAAGAAAAAGCTGTATATAGCCTGCAATCTTGAACATTCTTCCCATGTTTTAAAACATGTGTTGTATCTATCAACTTAGGTTGGTGTGATCATAGAGTATTTATTTGATGATAATATGGAAGGAATGTAGTTTAAAACATTTGAGGGTCAACTAGTTGCTCCTTGCAAGTTCAATTTGTTAAAGTTTATATTTTATAAATGAGTTGTACAAGGCTACAAGTCAGCTTTATAAAGGTTTAGGTACTCAACTTATTAAAAAAAAAAAAAAAAAAGCAGTGTCCATATCATATGGTCATATTCTAGTGATTTGGTTATAATATAAATTTATTTGTAAGCTTAACTGCTCCAAACTTTATTTGTTTATCTAAAGAATTGATATCTTTAGATTTGGACAAACCGGATAAAAGAAAGTGAACTAGAAATAAGTTCAACTGAAAACTAACATAACTTCTTTATTCTTAAATCGGAGTTAAGAGGTGTAAAATATGAAGAAAAACGGCCAAATGGGTTGGACTCGGCTTCAAAATTCTCTCACCGGGTGCCTCGATACTGATTGGCTTTCTTGAGATTTTGACAGAAAAACGCGTAAAGCATGGATTTCATTAGTTCACACGTTTATTTAGTGATTTAATCTTAATTCTAGACAGTTGGTTGCAATTTACCAACACGACAATACCTACCAAATATGGTATTTCTCTGCCAAAACGGATTAAAATATATATCAGAATTCTCTTAAAGAGCGCATTCTATCTTTTATGCTTCCGCCCTTCGTCATCTTCATTTCATCTAACTCGATCCAGAGCAAGAAAAAGGAAAGCTTCTAAAACATCACTGATACGTTAATGAAGACGTTCCACTCAATGTTACCAAATGAATCATGTTTTCTTCCTTTTTCACATTTAAAAATTAGTTTCAAAAGCCGCCTTATGAATGGCTGCTATGTTCATGTGGAAGTACCTAACACAAGGATCCATCATTCATCATCAAGATTATTAATTAAAACTTTAATCCCACTTGATTATCAAATTGGACCAACAAGCACTAGTAAAATGAACTAAATCACGTGTTTGGTGCAACGCTGGCGAAACCATCAATTTGGTATGTTATATTACAATAAAGCAATGACGTTCGGATACCAAATGAGCATCCTCTAGTTTTATTGTTCTGAACATGAGAGAAAAAAAATTATTATATCTTGACATGCACAAAAAGAATAGAATAAAGGTATGGTGGTAATGGATTTGATATCTGTGACAGCTATATAAGTCATAAGAACATGCTTCAATCAGCATAATACAAACTTGAATGTCTTTAGGCTTACGTTTCTATCATTATGTTAAAACAATGTTAAACCTATAGTTATTATATATGTGAAACTTTGGCCGCGCATATGCTTTCACTTATGTATCATAGATTCTTCTCAGAAATAACGACTTAAATGAATGTGAAACACAATCAATTTTGCACTCGTATCGTCAACAAAAACGTCACTTTTATAACGAAGCAATGTGATACAACGTCACGGTTCGTTTATATGGACTTTATATTTGTTAGGATTTAATGCTATATTTGTTCCATATATTGTTGTTGGTATTAAATTGTTTGTTTGGGTTGCAAATAAGATAAGTTAATCAAACTTTTAAACTAATAATCAAATTTTCCATCTTTTCTGTTAAAGTTATCTCAACCTTTTTTTTCCTATCTAAACTCATTTAACCTTCTTTTGTAGTTTGTTGTTCAGTCTTATATAATTTTAAACGTTACCGGTTTTTAATTTAATTTCTTATAATTGTTTATTATCTATATAATGATTGTTTTTAATTAATTAAAAAACATATAAATATTAGTGATTAGCGGTTGCTTTCGGTTCCACAAACCTACGGTTATACTCTTACTCATTTATCAATGTCGGTGATGATTTTCTTAGTTTTTTTTTTCCAATGATGTTAATGTTTTAGAATCCTTTTGTGATTCTGTTTACATTTGTAGGTATCAAGTCTGATGTTCTTATGTTTGCTTAAATGATGATAAGATATTAAGATTAGTGAGCATACCTGGTTTACTATCTTATTTTTGTGTGTTTTTGTGTCGGCAGCGATTAGTAATCTTTCATTTACTTACTGTGTGTTCAACCAAACCCTTTAGGGTTTGAAAATCTTGCATCTTTGTTTCACATTTTCAAACAGTAATATGTGCATAGACAAGTTTTTATCAGCTATCTTTTTTATGTTCTTTCTATGTGTGTCATTGAACCCTTATGGTAAATTGAAAATACCTGATGCATAGTCGGTTCTAAAGATTTAAGTGCTCTTGACAAGACGGAAAAAAATGTCACTTGGCCCTAACGAATTGAATTATATAAACTAATTTTTTTAAACAAAAACAAACGTTTTAGAAATAAACATAACAAAATCATAGTATCACAATGACATAACGTAATAGTTCAACGATAACTTATGAGATTTAGGTATTACAATAAAAAATAGCAAAATCATCTATTTTTTGGGATGCTCAATTGAACATATTAATAATTAAACAAGTAATAATGGATCATAACCCATAAGATTTAAATATTTTGTTTTCTAAAAAAGGGCTTTTAATTGAGTAAATGGGTTAATAAAATGGATCAAAAAAGTTAAATTTGGTTTAAAATATAATTGGGTTAAGATTTTGATTGGATATATACAATTGAGTAAGTGGGTTAATAAAAAGGGCTTTTAATTGAGTAAGGGGATATATACAATTTCAATTTTAAATTGGGTAAATATACAATTAAATTGTTTTACAAGGTGATGCATGCAATTGTCCCCAAGAAAGAAAAACGAAAAAAATTTGGTGAGACTGATTGTTTGTGGTGCTGTTACATGTCCTCCCAAGTTACTATTTTGTTAAAGTAAAAAGATACTGTTTTAATTTCACAACGTCCCTCCAAAGTTACTTTTTTATTATGTTGTGTTTCTGAGTTCATTAAAAAAAAGAAAAGAAGAGAACTGGAAAGAAAGAAAAAAAACAATTATGTTTAAGAGTTTTTTCAGTTGGAAGAAAATAAAAAAAATTAAAAAACTATGTTCTTGAGTTTACTTAAAAAAAAAAAAAAAAAAAAAAAAGTCTTTTTAAATTGAAAGAAAATGAAAAGAAAAAAAAAAGAAAAAAGAAAAGAAGAGAACTCGGGACATAGCGTTAGAGCAAGAAGATACTGTTTTAACGTCACGAACGTCTAACAATTTAGGGTTCTATGATCCCAACGATTTCAACTGTTGTCTTCACCAATTGATATCCCGATATAAAGCCTCATCAAACACCATTTTCAGTTCATATTTATGTAGTCACTTCTAATCTCCCTCACTCTCGATCTCCATTACATCTCGATCGACAATCGCACCACGACCGCCGCATCAGTTTTGTGCTCCAGCCACCCCCTCCAACCACGAGACACCTGATTGCGACAATCTAATCATCTTCATCATCATCATCATCATCATCATCATCTATGTTTACTGTGAGAATTCGCCTCTCGAAGCATTAATGTTCGCTTGTTTATCTTCTTCAACACATGCAATCAATCATTTATGCTTTTAGAAATTACCATAAACTAAGGTTATAACTTATGATCAGCAGATTGCTATATGATTCGGATCTATGAAATATGTTGATTTTGGTGGATTTGGAGTTTTTGCTAACTGCATTTTGTTCCATGCATTTATGTGAACCAAATTAATGTAAACAGTAGAGTCTAGCTGTCTAGAAGGCCAAGGACATTTCATTAAGTTGTTCTTCATTGCCTCTGTTGTGACATTATTATGAGTTCATAATTTCACTTTATTAATGGTGAAGATTGGGACCTGAGAACCATGGTAACTGTTACAATTTAGTTCAATTGTGAGATCTAGGAGATTGAGAGTAATTTACTGAGTTTGTTTGACTAGCTGCAAATAAATACTAGTAATCACAATACACTAAAACAATAATACGTAAATTTTAACACAATGCAACAGACCGGGCTTAAAAATTATTCGTTGGCCGTTCAAAAAAAAAAAAAAAATCACAATACACTAAAACAATAATACGTAAATTTTAACACTTCATTTTTAAAGCTAGATGCAAACAATGCTAGTGTAACAATGGTGTGCTAGAAAGTTAACTTTTCTATCGAGGATATATCTCCATAATGTTCGTTGAACCCCCTGTGTAAGTACTTGAAGAGAAGTTTGCTGCATGTAAATGATTTTCCATGAAAAATGATGGTTGCTTAGGTTGTGGCAGTTCACCGTCGTTGCCTAGCATCAGAATTACAGATGACATGTTTGGCCGATCTGTTGCATTGTGTTGAACACATAGCAACCCAACATTTATCGATCTTATAACTTCAGGAGGATGACAGGATTCAGTGCAACTTGAATCTATTAATTCCATTGATTTGCCTTCGCTATAAAGACTCCATACCTTAACAAAGTTTAAAAGTTATTAGGTTTTGCAAAATGAATTGAAGCTGTATATAGTTGTGATTAGTGAACATACATGTTCTAGAAAATTATAATCGTTATCAGTTCGAGCAAATCCTCTATTTCTCTTCCCGCTCACAATCTCCAGCACCAAGACACCGAAGCTGTATACATCTGACCTTATTGAGAAAAGACCTTCTAGGGCATACTCGGGGGAAATGTACCCACTACACACAATAGAATGATTATAAGAGAATACTTAAGAATTCAAGAAAAAAAGAATGAATAGTGGGTTCCATGACTTACTATGTGCCAACAACTCTGTCTGTATTTGCGTGGGTCTCGTTTCCTCCGAAAGTTCTAGCTAAGACGAAGTCTGATATCTTAGGGTTCATATTCTGATCTAGTAAAATGTTGCTAGCTTTTAGATCTCTATGGATGATTCTCAATCTTGAATCTCGATGCAGGTAAACAAGTCCTTGAGCAATCCCGTTGATAATGTTGAATCGCTTTGTCCAGTCAAGAAGCGCCCTTTGAGTTTTGTCTGCCCAACATGTTGTTTAGTAAGTTTTGGTTTCCTGCTATGAATATTAATCCAATGTATATGATACTGGAAATTATGTAGTCTTTATATTTTTTTACCAAAAATAAATGAGTCCAAGCTTTTATTTGGCATTTACTCATAGACCAACAACTTCTCATCTCCCTCTATGCAACAACCAAGAAGCTTTACAAGATTTCGATGCTGAAGTTTTGAAATGCAGGTGACTTCATTCTTGAACTCTTCAAGTCCTTGACTTGAGTTCTTGGAGAGGCGTTCAACGGCTGCCCTCCTTCTAGCATACCCTGAAAATTCATCACTTGCAATATAAAAAACAATATAAACTGCAAAATTGACTTCCATACCTTTGTTTTTTGTTTGAGTTCCATGCTACTTATATGTTTGATGATTCAAATGCAGTTTTAATGTTATGGATGCATTGCACGTTTACTCTCATATAGCAATTACCTTATAAACTGGTCCAAATCCACCCTCTCCAAGTTTATTATTGGGCGAAAAATTGTTTGTGGCATAAGTAATGGTTGAGAAGCTAAATAATGGTTGCTCCACGTCTTCATTCTGGCTGTTAAAGGCCATCAAGATTTCACCTACATATTAGGAGAAAGCAGACTTCACACATGGATAATCTGTTCAAAAGTACATGGTGCTCTAGTTTACTGCTGAAGTTATGCAAATTCTTACCCTCCCCTGTTGGTTTGGCATGATTCTTTTTTCTTTGGGCATTACATAACCATATTGAGATAATCAAGCCTATGAGAAGAACAACCCCCAGAAAGATTATAAGTAAGATTATTTTTATGTTTATACCTCCTTGCTTCCTTTTAGAATCTGATTGAGAATCTGCATGATATTACATAGCAAACAAAGTTGATTTGTACATTATAAGATGAAGCTGTTGGAGCAAAGGATAGATAACTAGACATTATTACCTAATTCAGTCGAAGCCATCCTTATAAAAATATCAGGAGCGCCACTGCGTTCAGGTAACACTTGGATGTCTAGAAGGTCACTGAACCAAAGCAAGCAGACCCTTCGACTGTCGTCTGGATTTGCATAAGCCGTACAAGTACAATTCTGTAAGCATTTTGTTTCACATTCTTCCAGACTCATGTTCATGTTAAACCAGGTATTCTCTGTGTCTGGCAATCTTATATTAGAATACTTGATAAACTTTTCTGCTCCATCTTTGCATTCCAACGGTGTTCGCCTAATACAGCCACCTGACCAATCAGCAATGTCCCAAGCCTTTTGGTTCTTGGGCATAAACCTTTTCTCATCTAAGCAAGTACAAGAATGTTCGGTCATTCTCACGTTGCAGGTTCCATAAGCATTACAAATGTTGTATGTATCACAATCATGTTGCGGAAATGACCATATAAGCTGCCACCCACTACTGACTTCTGCCAACACCCAACCATTTAGACGCCCTGAAGAACTCAAGACGTCCCTTCTTAGCAAAGAACTGTTTCCAATATTATAAGTAGAAGACACCTCATCATCATTAATAGTCACATTAAATGTAACGGTCACTTCCTCGCCTGATGGAGACTCCCACCTAAACCAATAATTTCTCCATGGTATCCCACGGAATTTAACAATTCCCTCTTGTTTTAGTTTGTTTTGAGGATAGCCGGATATGTCAGGGCCATCCGTCCATTCACCTGGAGCTGGATCTTGACTACTCTTCCATGATGATAGATGCCATTCCTTGTTCCTCAAGTAATCTTTCCCTATCTTCATGCCAGGCAGAATAGTATCGGTTGGGTAATCAAAACTCTGCCAGATAACCTTTCTATCCTGGTCAATCACAACTAGATTTCCGTCGTCTTGAAGCTTTGTAGTTGCCTTCCCTGATGTTGTCGTGTTAGATGACCAAATCATGATGTTATCGTTGAAGAGGCCAAGAGTTCCTTGATCAGCAATCTTTAACACAAGTCGTGATGCACCAGGGAGCGGGTGGTCTCTGTTTGCAACCCAAACTACAGTTCTAACAGATATATTCTTATACCAAATCCCGAGATATCTGTTCTCTGAGCTACCGGGCATAAAAAATCCCAGTTCGAAAATTTTAGTAGCCGAGATTAACGTGTCACCATCCGTCAGAAAACTTGAGTCTGAAATGGTGTGGAGTTCAGCAGCATAGCTTTGCTGAACAAATAACAAAGAAAACAAAAGTATGATTGCCCCCTGCATTGGCATTTAATTTGAGATATTGCTGCAAGTGCAACTAATGATTACAAGTAAAAATACAATTAGTTTCAAGGTCCATTCGATTATCTAGATTCTAGACCACTCAGCTAACGTATGTATTTGGGTTGACCCTTGACTCCCTCTAGTTATAGTTTTGACTTTTGAGTTATATAACAAGTGGACATCCAACATTGACTTTTTTAACTCCTGATTTAAAGTTGTCACCCTTAACACCTGATTTAACATTGTCACCCTTATAAATGATTTAAAGTTAACTACATGATTTATTTTACATTTCATTTTGCTAAAAAACAAGAGAAAGAACATTTGCCAATACGATCTTAATATTGGACGTGCTTGCTGGTTTTTTATAGGATGTAAAGAAATGCTGAATTGAGATTCTCTGAGGTGTTTAGTTTATAAACAGGCATGAATTTGTAAACTTTTACTTTAATATATTATTTTAGTTAGTATTCTTTTAATGTTAAATTATGAGAATGCTAGTTAATATTATGTTTGTCTGAGGAAAAGTTCTCTAATTTTAAACACGATTTTTAGAGTGATAAAGTGACGAACTGGTCAAGTGGATCAAACTTTCATTTTCTTTTCGTATTTGGCACTTTTAAACATGATTTTTATGGTGATTGGCTTAGGAACTTACTATGATTGGTAGTAAGAGAAGAATAAATAATATATTTGTATAATTTGTTTTTGAAGTTGGATGAGACGAGGAAAAAAAGAGAAGAAAAGCCATCACATAAAAAGTAAAACATAGAAGAAGGTTAGACAACTAATATTGGTGGCAAAAGCAACGAGCAAAAACCCAAAACTCTAATGTTGGATGTAATAATAAAAACTTCGTTAGATATTATGTATTATTAATCAACAACTATTTATATTAATAAAATTATATTAATTACAATGGAAACATATTATTGCAATAAACTTATATCTCTCCCACTATGGTATATGAAGTTTAAATAAAAAAGGATTACCCACCAAAGGGCAATTGACCTAATGGTGTTCGACTGTGTGATAAGTGCTTTCTTCTATAAGATTGAGAGTTTAAACTTTGCTTAGGCAAGTTAGGTAGATTTATGAGTAGATTAGGAGATCATACATTAAAAAAAAAAAAAAAGGTAAAGAAGGGGATTACCCGAGGCATAAAGCCCTGACCTAACCCTTGATCCTAATTGAAATATAACAAGTTATTTAAATTTAAGTAATAAAATAGTCAGAAATTGTTAAGGTAGATACCTAAAAATATTTTGAGAGCAATTCTTTAATTTTCTAATTTAAATACATAACTTGTATTTTTTTTTTGGACCTAAAATCACAACTTTTTTAATTGTGAATATATCACTTAGACATCATAATATCTCTTGAAAAAATAGGTTTAACACAAAGAGTAAGTAGTTGATAAAATGGTCATATTTGGAAAATGAATGTTTTGACAAGGACGGGTGAGATTAAGAACACTCATCAATTAACATTTTCACCTGGTTTTTCTTTTTGAATTTTATAATTACATTGGTTTATAACAAAAACTATAAATATACTAGTTGAAGAAATGAGTGTAATTATGCATAATCAATTAATAATGCTTTTTGCAGCACATCAAATCAATTTATATTGCAAGTTTATTGATCTACGAATATAAAAGTTGTTTAATATAAACCAATTTCAAATGAAAGAACCAACATTTTATAGAAAATCAATTTAATTGTTATCTTTCATATACTAAGTATAAATATTTATATGGTTCTTATAGTTTGCTATTTAAATTGCTTTTATATTCAGTGAAAGACTGTAAACTGATAAAAAAAACAAACAAGTCATTATCAACCCAAATAAATATATTAGTTAGTTATTGAATTTCCAAAAGAATAAAAGAACTATAATACTATATTCAAGATAATAAGAAAAAACAATAATATTTCTACCTACAACACTCTTCTCGAGTTTTATTATTCATTTTTGCACTAATTTATCAACAAATTATAGATTGGATTAACATACGAAGAGTCTAATCATTTTCAGTACAGACACTTGTAAGCAATGATGGGCCATTTAGGCCCAACTGCGAAAGACAATACAAAAGAGAAAAAAAAAATCCTCAAGAAACACAATTACAACAATGCCCCTGTTCCTATATAATCAATACCCCACACACTATTTTCAATCAAAAGAATCAAAAAGATAAATAAAAAATAAAATAAATAAAATAATAAATGAGAAAACAAAACAGGAAAAGAAATGCTGTAGGAGCCATGTTAAATTATAAAAGTCACATGCCAATCATGGGGGACCACTCACACCACCACGAAAAGCGGGGAGACACATCACGTGCATGCATGGGCGCATGTTAGCACACCCCACCACCTCCCTCGGTACCACTCCGGTTCACCACGGCGGAGCCACCGTCGTTCACGGTGGCGTTGTTATCACCTTCTTCCTCGTTGCTGTTGTTGTTGTTGTTATTAGCCTTTTGCATGTTTTGATCATGGTACACTTTCCTTAACCTCTCTATCTCCTTCTTCAATGCCTCTTGATGAGCTATAATAATTTATGAATTATGATCATATTTGATTTTGCAAAACGAAATTAACTGAATTCAATATGATTTGATTAAAATTCGCATACCGTCTTTGAAAATCTTGTCTTGAGCTAAGGCAGCTATACGTTGCTTGAGCGCGCTGTTATCGACGTTTAGAACCAGCCTCTGATGGTCCAGAAACGCCACTCGTGGTGATAACGCAGACACCTCGGTCTTCATTAAACACAAAAAACCAATCATACAAGTTTTCAATTCATACATACAATGCTATTAAACGATGATATAAAAGATTATCATATTTTGTAAATTTAGTGTTAATATATGAAATTATCATAAAGCTAGCTAAGGGAGATATTTTTATGTTAATCTCTAAATTTATAAAATGTCGCTTTTTTTTTTTTCTAAATGCAAGATTTTAATGGATATTATACATGCTTTTAGAGCACGATTTAAGAAATTATGACATTTTATAAGTTCATAGGAAATATATGAAATTATCTAAAAGCTATGAGATAATTTCATCACATAATGTCATACTGTCTATCATTAAAATTTGGAAAATCTCATATTTTCCTAAAAATGCATAGTAATAGGATGCTTTTAAAATATAATTTAAGATAAAATATGATATTTTGAAATTTTAAAAAGAATATATGAAATTATCAAAAAGCTAAGGAAGAATTTCTTAAGTATTTCTTTCTAAATTTATAACATTTCATGATTTTCTAAAATACAGATTTTTAATGCATAACATACTATTGTTAAATCATAATTTAATGAAATATGATATTTTACAAGTTTACAGAGAAATCATGTACAAACCTGTAACGTAGTAACACTCCGTTCAAGTTCAGAAATATACTGCAACTTTCTCACTCGCGATCTCTGAGCCGATTGACGATTCGCTAATATCCTGTTAAACACGAAGATTACAAAGATTAACACGTAATTAAGCTCTACTTAAGCTCAATTACCTTAATTATGAACAATCAATCAATCAATTTCACTACAACTGTAATTCAGGTAACTTGTTGCTTAAGCAACATACGTAACAATGGAATCCAATGTGCAATTCTACCTTTTCACTCTCTTCGGATCAACAATGGTGCTACCGTCGCTAGAGAAATTGAAGCAAGGTTTACCGGATTCCGTCTCCGGCAGACTTCCGCCGCCGTCCTCCACCTCCCCAGGCTCGTTCTTCAGCTGATGCCGTTGAATCTCCGGCGGCGGCGCTGCCGTCGGTTTACCATCGGCATCATTATCACTGTTCTGATCCGACGGAGTAGAAGGATTCGACGACGATCTCGTCGACGGGAGATTCGTCGCGACGTCGTCGGAAAACATCGAGCTAAACTGCTCATCGTCCAATCGTTCAAATCCACTAGTGTTCGACTCACGGCATTCTTCGATGAACGGCGACTCGATGAACGCAATCGGATCGCTGACGGATCTCCGGTGAGAGCTCCGCCTGGCCGACGAGAAGTCGAGGAACTCATCCACCCAGTGCGGTGGCTGTGCGGCGGAGGACGGCAGCGGCATCATCTGGTAGGGGAAAGACGGCCAGTTGTTCGCCATTGTTGGCACTTTTGGCGGCAATTGTGCCATTGAGGTCAGAAATAGCAAAATCAATGGAACAAATTATCAAATTACAAGTTGAATGATCAGATGGTGGTGAATTGATGTTGAAATTGAAGTAATGGTAGAGTGGATGGAAGTTAAAAAGGGGTTGAGGGTTTGTGATTTTGGTGGGAAGGGGTGGTGGTGGGTCACATGGGGGGTGGAGGAGGGGATTATGACAGCTAGCAACAGGCTGTGACCCAACGGTTTTACTGGGTAGTTTAATAACCGGCGAAATCAGCCCACCACGTGCTCCTCGATGTGACTCACCTCTATATGATCTTATTCCTGGTTGAACAAGATATTCTCTTAATTTATCTGGATAATACTTGGTTTGGTTAAACGTACCTCTTATGTGTTTAACGTTTCATCAAGTGTGTGAGATGGGGGCATGTTTTGCTACATTTGTAGTATTTTAGTTGCTAATTTGGTAAAACTGTTTTCATTTTGATGACATGAGTGGTACGCTAACTTGGTCAACACATGAACTGGTTGAACTTCAGCTCCTGCGGCCGAAGGATGACGTAGCTCATGAGCATCTTTGGGGGGTTAACATGTATAAACAAAACACACCTATCGAAGCATATACCTATATGAAAAATAGGTGAATTGTCTCTATTAGAAGACTTTAGCTTTTTAAACGAAAAAGGTAAGGATCAGTTATGCAGTGAAGAAATGAGAGGATCGAACTTTCATGTAAACCAATGAGCTACCCATCGAAGCTCACCACGTGCAGGAAAACTTCATTGCAAAAGGATGTCTTGGACATCCCAAGCAAGGGGTTGTCCTTTAAACATCCATATGTTACATTCCATGTCTACTCTCATCCTAAATTATCTCTTAAATAACGTTCAATTTATTCTCACATCGTAGGCTGATCGTAGAAAGACCCATCTTGAGATGAGATTAACGTTTCTTACTAATCGCAACGCAATTGAAGACTTAAGAATGTTGGACATCTCATTAGCCTTTGTTTGTTGAATCAACAAGTTTAAATATGTATACATAATTTGATGTAACTTATGATCAAGATCAGATTTATAAATATTTAAGATGACGCTTAAAAGAATCGACTGTTGTAGTGCAAATACTATTTTTTTTAAATAAAAGTCAAAAGACGGCTGATAGATAAGAATCTATCATCATGCTGAGATGGAGGGGAAGTCGAAAAAAATACCATTAGTAAGATTTAGGTTTACGACTCTTCGAAAAAAAAATGACATCTTTCTTAGAGCATCTGTAATGGATTCGTCGGCCTCTAGGGCACAGGTGTGAGAGAAGACGTAGAAAAGATGGCTGACATGAAGGATAGATAATACGGAAGATAGAAGTTTTTAAAAGTACATATATGCATGAATATAACGATTTTTATTACAAAATCATTAGATTATATTATATTTGAAGTAAGATTTAAAAAATTATTCATGTTGAGTTAATTCGGTAGAACTAAATAATGCATTAACTAATGAAATGATATTTATTGTTGGTAGCATATATATGGGTGTACATGGTATTAGTTAGTTAAGGTGGTTTTTGTCTTTTAAGATCTAAACCTATTCATTTATTTTTCCTTTTCTAGAGTAGAACAATAACCCTTATACTAAAAATATGGGCCTTAGATATCATAATATATATTAATCAACTTACATCACAAGTTACCAAAACTTCAAGAGAAACCTAACAAGAATTTATTTCCTCTAATACACATAAATTAAATGTCTTTGGTTCATGTGTAGATATCCGTAGAGGACAACGATCTCTAGCTTTTAGGCACGTACCCAACAGCTATAACGATCATGCAAATGTTTCACGCAACGTGATTCCATCCTTTAATAAATGTTTATTAACTTCTTGCAACTAGAGTTTTTGTTTTTGTCACCACATTATCTTAAGGTGTTTTCGCTTAAATCTCGCCGAATCAAAGCACACTTTACCACACGTCTCGTAGAAGTAGTCAAATGAATCCGCCAATAACATACTCGTGTTTTGTTTTGTTTTTGAGATGTTATGTAGAGAACACGATAGCTACAAAGTAACAACCATGACATTGTTTCATGTATTTCCAAGTTGGCACTAGCGGAAATTGATTCACTTACAAAATAATATATAAAATAAAAAAAGAGTTAAATTGTACATGATAGTAATTATTTAGTGATTAAGACAGTAATCCGGTTATTTACTTACCGATAAAACATATTCACCTACATGCCTAATAATATTTGTATATTAATTAATAATATATGGTTTAATTTAAATGTAAGAAGTTTGTGATGAAATTCTATTAATAATAGAAACCTAACTTCTGGAAATCAATCATATCTCTTTCACATATAAAAGTGATTTAATGTGTATGAATGTAAGTAGTGATTGCCTTTGTGTTTAGTACATTAGGTCGATGATGGCGGACATTAGTTCATCTAAGGCCTCACTAGGTTTGGGAGGAGGCTGTTGACCTGTTATTAATTTCGCAAAAGACTTCGATTATTTTCTTGCAAAGATTTGTTGGTTTGGTTTTATCATGTGGTTATGATGAGTTTAAACGCAAAACATAAACTTTGAATAAGATGTTGCCTTGGCATGAAAGATCTGGAGGATGGTCGACTTTTACTTGCAACCCTGATGCACTCATTTAATTTTGACCATGTGCCTAACAATGTGATATAAGCCTTGCCAAAGTTTCTTTTGATAGCATTACGTTTGTTTTATAACATACAATAGAATTTCCTTCTCTTTTGATAGTATCACGTTTGGTGAAGGTTGTGATGATAATGTGTTAAGCTGTCAAATGTTATAATAATTAGACTGCGTGCGTTTATATAAGCCTTGGTTTAACTCATCCATCACACACGCAACTCGCATCGAGAAATAACCCTAGTGATTATATAATTTTTGTGTGGTAAAGAACATAAAAATATTAGTATGGTTAATAAGAGCTCTGGTCTTAAATCCTTAGGTAAAGGGTTCGACACTTGACGCTACCCTCATTGCCTTCTTTTTCTAAGATTTTATGATTGGTTTAATTTTATTTCATTTTGATGACGTGAGTGGTGCGCTAACTTGGTCAACACATGAACTGGTTGAACTTCAGCTCCTGCAGCCGAAGGATGACGCAGCTTATGAGCGTCTTTTGGGGGTTAACATGTATAAACAAAACACACCTATCGAAGCATATACCTATATGAAAAATAGGTGAATTGTCTCTATTAGAAGACTTTAGCTTTTTATACGAAAAAGGTAAGGATCGGTTATGCAGTGAAGAAATGAGTGGATCGGACTTCCATATAAAACAATGAGCTACCCGTCGAAGCTCACCACGAGTAGGAAAACTACACTGCAATATGATGCTTTGGGCATCCCAACCAAGAGGTTGTCCCTTAATCATCCATATGTTACATTCCCTGTCTACTCTCATCCTAAATTATCTCTTAAATAACGTCTAACTTATTCTCATGTCGTAGGCTAATCGTAGAAATACCCTCTTGTGATGAGATTAACGGTTTCTTGCTAATCGCACTAAGCAATTGAAGACCTAGGAATGTTGGACCTCTCAGTAGCCTTTATTTGTTGAATCAACACGTTTAAATATGTATATTTTAATTTTATGTAACTTATGATCAAGATCAGATTTATAAATATTTAAGATGATGCTTAAAAGAATCGATTATTGTAGTCCAAATAATATTTTTGTAAAATGAAAGTCAAAAGACGACTGATGAAATAAGAATCTATTATCATGCTGAGATGGAGGGGAAGTCGATTTGATAGCGTTTCACTTTTAAATAAAAAAAATTACCACTAGCAAGATTTAGGTTTATGACGCTTCAAGAAAAAAAATGACATCTTTCTTGGAGCATCTTTAATGGGTTTGTCGACCTCTAGGGCGCATGTGCGAGAAAAGACGTACAAAAAAAGGATGACATGAAGGATAGATAATGCGGAAGATAGAAGTTGTTAAAAGTACATATATGCATAAATATAACGTTTTTTATTGCTAGCTTGTCAAGAACATGTAGGATCATACTCTACATTACAAAATCATTTGATGATATTATATTTGAAGTAAGATTTAAAAAATTATTCATGTTGAGTTAATTCGATGAAAAGTGGTAGAACTAAATAATGCATTAACTAATGAAATGATATTTTTTGTTGGTAGCAAAAATATGGGTGTACATGGTATTAATTAGTTAGTTAAGGTGGTTTTTGTCTTTTAAGATCTAACACTATTCATTTATTTTTCCTTTTCTAGAGTAGAACAATAACCCTTATACTAAAAATATGGGCCTTAGGTATCATAATATATATTAATCGACTTACCTCACAAGATACCAAAACTTCAAGGGAAACCTAACAAGAATTAATTTTCTCTATTACAGATAAATTAAATGTCTTTGGTTCATATGTCGATATCCGTAAAAGACAACGATCTCTAGCTTTTAGACGCGTACCCAACAGCTATAACGATCATACAAATGTTTCGCGCAATGTGATTCCATCCTTTAATAAATGTTTATTAACTTCTTGCAACTAGAGTTTTCGTTTCTGTCACCACATTATCTAAAGGTGATTTCGCTTTTATCTCGCCAAATCAAAGCATACTTTACCACACGTATCATAGAAGTAGTCAAATGAATCCGCCAATAACATACTCGTGTTTTGGTTTGTAGTATCAAGTCTGTGCACAGGGTGGCGGGCCTCTCTTTTTTTTGGGAACCCTAGGCGACGATGGTGTTGCTGGGGGTGTCAATGTGGTGGTTATTATGGTTCCTACTTTCCTAACCACATTTTCATTAGATCCCTTTGTCTAGTCATTGTCGTTAAACTTGTATGCAATAGCTACTCGTCCCTTATGGAAATGATCTGGTTATTGTTAGTGATCTAGAGGTTGTTATCATTTTTAGGATGAAACAAACACCGCTTTACTAGGCCTATTGATTTGTGTTTTGTTGTATAATATGCATGATATCTCCCCTGTTTAGTGGTGTTGATGATTGCTTTTGTTACTTCTAAACCTTGCTTCATCTTGGACTATTTTTGGTTTTGATTTCTTCCTAATTTCTTATGTTGGCTCTCGATGATGGTGATGGTGATGGTGTTGGGTCTGTGATGGTGAGCTTATATCTTTTGAGACATTTTTATGAATACCGATGTTGGTTCGATGCATATCAGAGTGTAATTTGATGTGATGAATGTAAGGTGTGATTGCCTTTGTGTTTAGTACATTAGGTCGATGATGACGGGCATTAGTTCATCTCAGGCATCACTAGGTTTGGGAGGAGGCTATTGACCTATTATTAATTTCACAAAAGACCTCGATTATTTTCTTGCTAAGATTTGTTGGTTTAGTTTTATCATGTGGTTATGATGAGTTTAAACGCAAAACATAAACTTTGAATAAGATGCTACCTTGGCATGAAAGATCTGGAGGATGGTCAACTTTTACTTGCAACCCTGATGCACTCATTTAATTTTTTACCATGTACCTAACAATATGTGATATAAGCCTTGCAAAGTTTCTTTTGATAGCATTACGTTTGTTTTATAACATACAATAGAATTTCCTTCTCTTTTGATAGCATTACTTTTGTTGGAGGTTGTGATGATAATGTGTTAAGCTATCAAATATTATGATAATTAGACTCCGTGCGTTTATATAAGCCTTGGTTTAACTCATCCATCACACACGCAACTTTCATCAAGAAATGACCCTAGTGATTATATAATTTTTGTGTGGTAAAGAACATAAAAATATTAGTATGGTTAGTAAGAGCTCTGGTCTTCAATCCTTAGGTAAAGGGTTCGACACTCGACGCTACCCTCGCTGCCTTCTTTTTCTAAGATTTTATGATTGGTTTTATTTTATTTTCTATTATTCTTATATATACTCATATTAGTTACTATTTTAGTTACTTATTTTGTTATTTTATTTTAAGTGACAAATCTAGAAATTTTTTATTAGGTCGGAAAATTTTAAGATTCTTTAACTATAGCTCTAATTTATTTGATTGATTTGATTTTGTTCGGTTCATAGCATAACAAAATACGTAATAAATGTAAAAGTATTAGAAATATGTAAGATAGTTACAATATCTCTAAAATTGTTATTTACAAGTTTATACATTTTAAAATCTAGCTATTGTATCACGTAAAAAAACATTTTTAAACAAGTCTGTTAAAGTCTACTAACCTCAAGATGATTTAGCAATAAACGATCGTCATCAATCACGTTTTGGAATAAACGATCGTTGATCCAATAAAGGAACTTGATTATTTAAAGGCTAAAGGTGCATAGGGCAGAACTCAAAAGCGGGCAAGCGGCTTTTTCGATCAGAACTCGAACAACGGAACAAAGGTTAATTTTATTTATTTATTATTATTTGATTATTTGATTTACAAATTAAATGGGTTAAGGTATAAAACTAATTGAATTAAGTTAAATAAAATAAATAAATTAATAGTTTAATGAGTACAAAAGTTAATTGTTTTTGGGCTTAATTTATTCAAATTACTTTATTTAAAAAGGATGGGATTATTTTAAAAAGAGAGGAAACTAAAAGGTTAAAAAGGATTACTATCAATTAGATCTTAAATCAAAGGGTAAAAACATTCGGTGCCATAATGATAAATAATTAAAACTTTAAATGATAGACCTAACCACATTTTCAAGTTTTACCTTTTTTTAAACGCTCGTAACTTTTACATACAATATTATTTCTAAAAAAATTATACCATATATATAAACATTTTTTATCTTTAAAACACCTATGAAGTTGATACATAAAAAATGAAGATTTTCTTCACGTTATTTCTGCTTATTGTGTAATATTCGTCAAATAATTGTGTAATATCAGATTATTGTGTCATATTCGTCAGATGATTGCGTCTAATGTTAACCATTTTGTTATGCATTGTGTTTTTCAAAATGATTCAGTTTATTGTGTAATCCTAATCATGTTATTGTGTAATATTCATTAAGCAACTCATTGTGTCTATTGCTAATCAACGAGTCTAATCTAATCATTGTGTTACCTATTATGTCTAATGTTAACCATTGTGTTATGTATTGTATTTTTTTAAATGATGATTTTCAATTAACATAATGCTAGAAATGTAATTTCTTTTAAGTTTTCTAGTTGATTATGTACTTTTGATCCGGTCATTATGTAATCCCCGTCGAGCAGCTCATTGTATCTATTACTAATCATTGACTCTAGCGCTGGTCATTGTGTTACCCATTATGTCTAATGTTGAACTTTGTGTTATGCATGGTATTTTTTAAAATGATGACTTTCAAATAACACAATATTAAAAATGTAATTTTTTTAATGACGACTTTTAGAGACCTGTGTAATCAATATAATTCTTATGGATAAGCATGTATTCACACATTTATAGAAAAATATTATACTTTGTAAACATTGGATTCAATTAAACATTACTTATACACGTCACAAATGCATATGTATGTAATTTTTATATACATCATTTTTTTTATTTGTACAATTTCTTGTAGGAGAATAAGATCTATGCTACTGTTCTTCAGTAATGTGAACTTTGTATAACTATACATTTTTGTACAAATTTAAATCGGATTTGCAAATATGATATTTTCTATCATATAACCTCGTGTAATATATGAGTTTATAACAAATATAAGTCTATAAATCATTTAAAGGAGTTGAAATTTTGACTGTATAGAACTATAGATGGTCTAGAAGATAAATGTGAACTGTATAGATAGACTGGAAGGTAAATGTGAGTTGTTTTTAACAATCTAGAAACAATTTAGACAAGCTAAAATTTAAAACACGAAATAAATGTGTTCTACATGACCACTTGTACATTTACATGTTAACTTGTTGTATCTTATAATATACAGGTCGGTTCAGCTAAAGTTTACACCAAAAAGTTTAAAAAATACAAATTACGATTGTAGTCTCAAAAATTTTTTAAAGTGATAGATTAAAAGATATCAATAAAATCTCTAAAAAAATCAAGTTTTTTGGTTTATGGGTAGATAATGTAGACTTTTATGTACACATTAGTAAGTGTAGGGTTATTATGTAAATAATTGTAAGAGGTAATATGTACATAATGTTACAAGTATTATTTTACCCCCTCAAAAGTGGTTATACCTTATGAATTAAATAGAGTAACTATTTTTAATTTTATGGTATTTTAAACTACCCATCTCATATGATTTATAGATAGTATAGATGTTGACCATTGTGTTATGCGTTGTGTTTTTTAAAATGATAATTTTCGAATAACACTATAATGAAAAATGTAAACTTTTTATGTTTCAAGTTCATTGTGTATTACTTGTTAGATAATTGTATAATTCTTGTCAATTCAGAAGATTGCACAAATGACCTAACGAAATTACACAATGAGTTAAAAAACATGAAAAAAACTTAATTTTTTATATCAACACTAAACGTGTTTTAAAGATAAAAAATGTTCGTTTTATTAAGTAATTTTTTTAAAATAACAGTGTACATAAAAGTTATAAACGTTAAAAATATATATATAACTTGAGAAGTGGGAACGTTACTAATTTTCTCCCCAACCTAATTTTAATAAAAAACGTGTCAACATCTTAATCCTTATTACACTTTTTAGTTTTATAGAATTTTGTAGTTGAAAGTTGATGGTTGTGAATTTGTTAATTTGAAAATTTGTTTATAATAGATTTATATTTGTAAAGTTAAATTTTTAAAATTAAAAGTTTTAAGGTGTCAAGTTTAAAATTTCATAGAGGTTGTTGTTAAAATTACTAAAATGTTTTGAACCGGGTTCGAAATTTCAAATTACGTTGGATTAAAAATTTAATAGAATAAAAAAAATGGGAAAAAATCTCGTTGGATCGCCTTGACTAAAACTTGTAGTTTAAAAACTTTTGATATAATAAAAAGATAAAAATGGTATATTTCTTGATTCTTACGCGTAAGAGATTGGTTGTACGGTACAATTCAAGGTTTTGGTGGGTCCAGAAAATGGGGCTTTGTTTCCATATGTGCCCCTGAAAAAAGAATTCAATTGCATGTGCAATGGGTTAATGTCATATGCTGGTACCACTATAAAGAATATAAAATATAAATATAAATATAAATATATATTATATAACACATGAGAAGGGTTTGTTAACAATCTTATAACCGGTTTAACTTTTCAATATCAATTAAGAATTATTTTTTTTGAAGTAACATTATTGTATATATACAAAAATATATTATTTTATTTATATGTGTAAATTTGTAAGCGTAAAAAAATTTACAGTAGTGTACATTACATTTTACATCTGTAAATGTTTACGATATGTAAGTATAACTTATACTAGTGTAAATTTTTTTACGGAAACGAATTTTCACATATACATAAAAGGACATATTTTTGTATATCTATAATAATTATATTTAAACAAAATATAATAATTTAAATTAATTTTAAATAGTTATACGATTATCATAATAAATGAGGTTTAACATTTAAACCTTTCCCTATAATACATAACTAGTGGGTTATGTCTGCACGTTACGTCGAATCGAAACATAAATAAAAATATGCACATTGCATTAATGTATTCATAGTTAGAAAAACATTATGTTGTGAATCACGATCGTTATTTGATATGAAAGCAACCTAAAAATTTGAAAGAAGTTCACTCGGTTTTAAATAAAAATTTACGTCAACACGTTGATAAAAAATAATCAAATTGTAATGGTATATTCCGAATTAAAAAACACTATATTTTTACGGTAATAAGAAAACTAAAATATGTTAAAGTTAAATATAAAAATTAAAATAATTAAAAGCTTAAAAACTATATTGTTTTTTATGGCCAAAAAAGAAATTTAATCAGAAAAAAAGTTAGAAAATACAAAGATAATAGAAAAATAATTCAAAAAATATGAAATTGCATAATATGTTTATATCTACCGTTTCAATGTTTAGTTGATCCAAGGGAAAAGGAAAATAAAATAAACAAAGTGTTACATAACCACCATATATGTTACAACTATTGAATTGAATGAGTGGAACAAATAAAACATTTATTAAATATTAAATAGTTAATAATATATATTTAAGAATTACAAAATAAAATAAAGAAACGAACTTACTTGTTAAATAAAAATATAAGCTTAAAAATAGATGATAATTACAAAGCTTACGAATTAAGTGGAGATAAAAGAAATAAACTTATTTATTAGATTAAGAATGAGGAGAGAAAAAAAGTAAACAATAATTCATAAAATCATAACATATATAAATATTTATACGATTAATTATGTGAAGTTATTTTTACGATGAACATATTTTCGTATAATATATTGGGAATTGTTCAAATAAAAAGACGCCTAAAACTAAAAAGTGTAATAAGTAATCTCAATAATCAATCTTTTTAATCAATTGTTGATACAAATTGTAGAAAAAAATTTGTAAGAGTGTTATTTTAATAATAAACATTTTTATTGACTTTTTGTATGTTCCCCACTTTTTTTAAGTTCATAACTTTTATGCACAAAATTGTATTTTTTATAAAAATTACAGCTTAAAAATGAGTATTTTTAATTTTTAAAATAAGTACAGCATTGTTATATAAAAACATAATAATTGTTTTACATTTTTAAGCTCATACGTCAGCATTGTGTCATTAGTGCAGTCATTATGTCTTTTTATTAGTTACTAACTTTAGTAAACCAGTGTATTACACGGTTTGAATAAATAAAATAAAATTTGTTGATATTAAAATGATATTTTAATATAAGATATGATTGAAATCTTCCTTATTATAATAGAATAAAATAATTTGTTTAAAAAGAACATTTTAAAAAATGTCATTTATTAAAACTTTCTTATTATAACTCCCAATTTTAATTATTTTATAAGAATTTTACTTTTTAAAAAATACCAAATTTAATTACTTTTTATTTGTAAAAAAATTTGACGTTTTAAAAAATTTTCTTGTTTTATAAAAATCTATTTTTTAGAAATAAAATTAATAAAAAGATCTTTTTCTTAATTTATTACAAATTATTTTAAAATAAAAGAATTAAATAATATTTATAATTAATATGATTATTTAATAGGAGATAGAGCCGGAAAAACTTGGTGAGAATGAATGTGGTGATGCCATGTATCCTCTATATTTATCATTTTAATAGAGTAGGAAAATTGTGTATAACTAAATACTATTGGGTTTTTTCTAAATATATGAATTTAAAAATATATAATGATGGAATAACATTATTGTGTATTCTCTAATATGTAAAACATAATAATAAATTAACAATTAATTAATCTAATGGATTAAAAACAATGACAAAATAACACAATGTCTCATTGTAATTTTTTTATCGTCGTTGTGTTATATTGAACATTATTAGTTTTGAAAACTCATCGGTGAAATAACATCATTGTGTACTTTTAACTACAAAACACAATGATAGATAACAACAAGTTTATATAATCTATAAAAAAACAATGTCAAAAATAATATTTTGATCAACACTACGTGTTTTGAAAAATACATTGGTGAAAGTATATCGTTGTGTACTTGTAATTGTAAAACATAATGATAGATAACAAATTTATATAATCTATGAAAACAATAAAAAATAACACAAAATGATCATCAATGTAAAATACAATGATTAATACATATGACAAATGATGTAAAAATATGACACAATAAACTAATATTTGCACAATAAATATATAAGACGGTAAGCTGACGTATTTAATATAATTATTAAAATGCTCTTGTTTTTAAAACAATAAAAAATCACATGCCCATAATATTTTTAGACTTTTTAAATTTAAATTTATTTTAGTATAATCCTACCCAATATATAATATGCTTTTACAAAATTTGATTCTAATATAAAGAGGATAACATGACATGAAATGATAAAATAATAGCCATGGGTGTGTAGCAAATGACAAAGCTACCCCTATCCCCATGTGAGGAAAGCACCCCACACCCTCTATCCTTTGTCTCAAAATCAACTCACATGGAGGGCATATTGTCTTTTCAGTTTTTATTATTAGTTTCTCTCCTTGGAATGTTTTTCTTTTTTGGGGTGTACTCATGTTGCTTTCAATAATTTATTTATTTATTAACCAAGAGTACTTAGGAGACAATGACAATGATTAGTGAAAAGTTAGACACAGATCCACATTTATCTTTCTTTGGAAATAATAATAACCTTAGACTGTTTCTTTTAAGAATATGATGTTTCATTTGTAGTAATACTCCCGTGTAACTTTCTTTATTTATTCATTAACAGCATAAAAAAATGATACACAATTACACGCCGAACAATCCACCACTCTCTAGACGCATGCATACGAGTTTGTTAGAGATTTCTTAATTATTGTAAGAACACAAATATTAAAGTGAAAACTTCACAATAAAAATTTTAAGGTCAGAAGAGAAGAGCAAGAAACAATAACCATTGCATCTATATTAGCTTGCAATTACCATTCTTTATAAAATTCATGTTTTGTTGTTGTTAAAAAATTAAATTCATACTGTTTATTTGATCTATAAATTTTTAAAATTTTCAAAACTGAATGGTTTATTCTTATTCTGTCTAGTATAACTAATGTTTTGCCTATATGATTTTCATATATACAAAATTACAAATATGTGTGTGTGTGTGTGAGCGTATAATTATTTGTATATACTTTATTTATTTATAAAATACAAACTTTTTGTTTCTTTTGAAAGTTTAATATTTTCATGTCGAAATGAAAGTGACATTGATTTCTACTAGTACGTTTTTTCAATCTTATCAGTTTATACTTCAAAAAATATATAATTTATATATTGATTTTTTTTCATACATAAATTTGTTTTTTGATGGGTTGTACCATATCTATAAAGTGGTATATACCTACGTATGATCGAACAAGAAAAATCAAAAATAAAATGTATTCATAGTAAAACCTTAAAAAAAGAAATATCTGAAATAATTAGGGTGTACGCGTTTTCTTTTCTCATTGAAATGACACAAACATTTTTGAGTTAACGCAGATTAATAGTTAAGCGTTGTTGTAAAATTAAGAATATATTATATGATGTATTCTCATACAAAATAAATGTAAGTGTCATATCATTATTAAAAGAAATTTTAAATAATTAATTATTTACCAATGATCCTTAGCCCAACTGGTTAAGATGAGGCGCTCATGACATGTAAATATTGAGAGGTTATGGGTTTAAGTCTCACTCTAAGCAAAAATGTTTAGGGTTGAGCCAGGGGGTTTTCTCAGCAATAGGTTTCCTCCTGAGGGGGTTGGGGGTGCGGTCTCGGCTGGGAAACGAATAGGTGGGCCCGATTAAGATAACACCTATTCTTCGAAGCACGGTCGCACACTTGCGGTTAAAAAAAAATAATTAATTATTTATGAAATAAATAATTTTACTTTAAGAAAAGCCAATCCATGGTACAATGATTGTACACATGCAGTGACAGTTGTACGGTGAGTTTATTGTAATTAAAAAGTACCAAGTATGAATCAGAATCATGTTCATCACCTTTGTTACAAACAAAACTTTATTTAATTAAGTTTATAAAATATAAATAATGACTTAGCCAGTTGACATGATTGTTGATAGTCCAATGGGCTTATGGGCTTAAGGCCTTAAGGGGACGAAGGACGATCCATGTGTTATCACAATTAGTCGATTGACATCTTGATTCTTGACCCTCTAGTTTTGTTATATGTAAAGTATAAACTTCAACTAACATGCAAAATTAGGATGAATAGCCCTATGAATAATTGTTGTGACCACAGCCTAAATAAAATGTTAATATGTTTAACCCAAATGATTGTTCAAACCAGTATTAACATTCCAAAACTGGAATTAATACACAATCGGAGTTAAAATACCGATACAATACCAAAAGGTTACATATAAAAAGGTTTTAAGGGCACTCGAGATTTTAGCGCCAACAAAAGCATAGTTTAGTACAACAAAAACATATAATATTTTGTAGATCACTATGGTCTATCTAAAACCACAATCATCATTGAATGGTTAGTTGGTCAACGATAGAATCTTGTAATCAATTAAAGATCTTGATGTTTGTTTAGAAAAAAATGTTCGCCTTTATGCTCCTTAATGTTGAAAATCTCATGTGAAAATTGATAGCATTAATTGAAATGTCTTATTATACAACAACTTAACCTATCTTATATTCTAAATCTCATTTTCATTGATAATGAAAAAGAAAGATTATTTTGTTGGTACCACCATCATTTTCAATGGATTTAGCTATTCAATGGTATTTAGTGATGGTGCAAGATGGACAAATTGATGAGTTTGTTAATAAACGGGCCGGATTGACCCATGGTAACATTTGAACATTTTTTAAAGATCTTTTGTAAATAACTAATGTATGCGTTAAATAGATTTGCAAAACTCTCATATTACAATACCAATTAAATATTGAACAAACCAATTTAAGAGGCTTTAAGCATTATAAGTGCATTTTGTAGCTAAACTTTAAATGTGATCTACTTTACTGGTTTGAGATAAAAATGCAACCTAAATTAAACAACTAATAAGTAAATGCGATAATTGCCAAATCCATAATTTCCATTATTTTATTTCTCGTGATCTATTCACTATGCAAATGCATACAATACAGTTTTAAAATTTTTATAAATCAACCAAAACGGTAAAAGGAATTATTTACGCCAGCAAGTACATGACTAAAGAAGAGCAACTTACATGAAGTTAATGTGGCACAATAGAACACTCTAGCGTAAGGTTCTTTGATCTATATTTCACCCCTATAAACGTGTTTATTTTAATCTCTTTCAGGATTGGTGATAGTTGTTTCGTCTACATAGACAACTTCAATTGATCCTACTAATGACTAGTGCACGATCTATGTAGCTACTGACCGACCATCTGTTCCTTAACTAAGGATGTGCAAGGCACAATTGGGTGACGTAATTAAAACCGTTTATCGTATCAACGTAGAAATCAATTACACTAAAACGAATGAAAATCATATGCATTTGATTAGCACACGTTTCAATGTGTAAACATAATTACCATTCAAGTAAGTAGGATTGCAACTAATTAAGACGTTTGATATCAATATTTAATAAGTTACATTAACATAACTTAATTTGACTGATTGACAAACTTTAGACACCAATCATAGCAAACTACATAAAGGGACATGTACTACACATTTAAAGTCTCTTTAAAATGGATTGACATCATCAGAAAATCCAAAATAACTCGTCTAACAATTAACACAATCAAACAACTGTCATAATAGAAAGTATTTACAACACCGTCTACCTTCGTGCACTGACTTGTCAACATAGGTCCCCAATCTATCTTTGTGCACCGACTTGTGGACCAATCTTCGGACATTCCCATCAACAACAAAACCGCCAAAATTGCCATCTTGATTGTTTCTTTGATTTCTTTCCTTGGGAGTTCGATCCAATAACAACTTACAAGTTAAAGCCCATTGTAAGGCCCGTTTAATTTCATTTGCATTTCAATTACGTGAAATATATTAAGCCCAAACTTACAGCCCACAAATGACCCTGAGTCCCTGACCAACAACCTGCAAACAAATTCCCAGCATTTTAATTCAATTTGTTTGATGGTCTTTGAATTTGTTTTCGTTCATAAACTTCTTTTCTAGTACAAATTCGTTGCTTCTATCTCATGAAATCTACAAAGTACAAAATATGTTTTATAATAGTAAAGATGCATGGGATTATAATTGATGCATGATAAATTGTAGAGTAGATTACAGTTTTTGTCTTTTAAATTTACCTCAAATTTCTATTTTGTTCTGAAATTGGTAATGACAAAAAAACTTCCTTTATATTTTTATTTTGTCACAGTTTTTGTTATCTTTTGGTTTAAGAACGAGAAATAAATTTAAGGCGAACTCAAACGACAAATAAAACTGAACCCTTAATAAAACCATTTTTTTTCTATATTTTATTTTTCTACAAGTATTATATTATATATCGTAAAAGTTTTGTTACAGTTTTTTTTTAAATCAATAACATATTGTTTTTCCTTAGTTCTCCTTAACCAAATCTTGCACTCTTTTGTTTTCCTGTTTTTTTCTCCAAGCCACTTCTTATAGAGTTTATAAAGAAGATGAAAACAGGAGGCCCCTATAGCTCAGTGGTAGAGCGCCAGTCTTGTAAACTGGAGGTCTGTAGTTCGATCCTGCATGGGGGCAATATTTTATTTTTAAAGTTTCATTGGTGAGGTTTAATTATTTTATTTTATTTTATTTTATTTTATTTTATTTTATTTTATTTTTTCTTTCTTTAAGTTAAGATTACGCAACTTGCAATTCAATGTTACAAATGTGCAAAATCAACTCTATTGTCGGTGAAACATGACTATAGAACTTGCAAACACAAAGCTTTAACTTTTATTCAAATCTTGATATCCATTTCATCACACATCAAAACCAAAAGATACAACACCAAATTCAACCATAATTTCGGGTTTCTTTTACGCGTAAGGAACCTTTATCCTGTGTGTCTCTGGACCAGCCACCATATCTTCCCAAATCAGATCCGATAGCGCCATTGTCAACTCCCCAACTTTCCCTGTAACAAAACCACCATCATCAAATCACACGAAAACGGTTCACTTTCAGAGTAAACAGTTAAAAAGAGCAGTTAAATTAGTTATTCGGTTATTTACCATCGCCAATCGGCTTCTCATCCCACTCAATAATTGGCAGTAAAGGAAGTGTGCTACCAATGTACATCATTTCAGCAGCTTGTTTGGCTTCCTCAACTGTCAAATTCCCAGTTCTCACACCCTTCAAACTCCCATTTTCAATCAGCTTTGGAGCTAATTCAAGAAGTCTGTTCGCAGTACACCCGCTTAAAACCTTGTCAAAATATGGCAAAATGAGCTCTTTTTCGCGGCTCACAAAACCAACGTTCACATTCGGACCCTCAGCGACATACCCTTCGTCATCCACCCAAATTGATGCAAATGCACCTTTCTCTTCTGCTTCAAGCTTTGACAGTACATTTGGGAGGTAATTCACATTCTTGCTTGTAGCAAACATAGGGACTTTCATGGGGATTGTGGAAGTTATCACCTTTACGCCTTCTTTACACTGCGAGAATTCTTCATCAAGAACGATTGCGTAGAAAGCAGATGTTGTGGACTCTGAAGGAGTAAGCAAGAAATCCCCTGGTCCTGCACTTAACCAATATCTTAAAGTTCCTTTCTTGCATTTTGATACGGCTGCCAGCTGGATAAGGATCGATCGAAGAGTTGATCTTGGGAATGGAGGCGAGAGCTTGGCTTTCGATGCGGATATGAGGATTCGATCAAGATGACCCTCGAGATCATACAGGTATCTGTTATATACACATAACCAATAATGGAGTCATATCTTATTACTAAAGATTGTTTACAGAATGAGCGAAACAGCTTCTGCACAAAGTGTAGGATAAAACTGCATACATCAGAATATGACGACGCGCTATAAGCGAAAACAAGAACTCACCCATCAAGGATGACAGCGGTGTCGAACACACCGTGGCCTCGATGCACCATATGATCATCAATCGGGATGACCATCATAGCAGGATCAAGAATAATCCCACCATAAACACTGGAATACATTGCAGGGTATGGCAGTTTCTCAACTGATTTCCACTTCTGATGCAACTTCTCAAGCAACTAATCATGATAACAAAAGCTAATAACTTCAGATTATATACTTCAAACTGAATTTGCAGGTTCAAAAATGGTGATTTCTTGTTTCAAAATTGAAAACTGGGAACAGGGTTTTACGAAATATACATCTGATGACGATGAGAAGACATGAACTTTTGATTCTTCAACATTTTCGACCTCAACTACAACAGATCAGCAATAGGATTAAACATCAGATTGTGAAATTAACACAAATTAACATCAAACCCACAAGAATTCACAACCCTAGTGACAGAAATTGAAGAAATTAACCTGAATTGGTAGCCATTTGAAGAAAGATTGAAAGGGGATTACGATTGAGTGAGTGAGTGTTAAGAGTTGGGACTATTTATAGAGATAGTGGGTTCTTCCCCAAATATAAAAGAGTGGAATCCATGGTGGATTTGTGGATTTTGGGGAGAATGGATTAAAGGTAAAGACGAAGGCGGGTGGCTGACCCCTTTGTTTGATTCTTTTGCTAAAGATTGCATCTTTGATTCTAAAAGATTTTATTGTTGGGAAAAACATTGGAATCTATCAAGAAAGACGATACGAAAGACATAAAAGGTGAACAATACAAAACATTAACTATTAGGAAAATTTTCTATATTGTAAACAAGTTTTTGAAGTGATCTAAACTCACTTAAATGTTTTCTATATACTTTAAAGTAATTTTAAAAAGCATTTCTATAAATATTATTTGAAATTTTTATATGTATTTTAAGCAATGCTTTTCTTTAAGATTCACATTGCTTGAATTGAAGAACGTAACCTTTTTTTTATAAAGACAAGGGGAGTAAAAACATTCTCTATCAAAACATGTTTTGTCTGGACGAACATATTGTCAGTTGAAAACAAAACATTGAGTTCATGTATGGACAACCCACAAAAATCAAAAGTGGACAATATTCCAACATGGTTTATTTGGTTTGTTACAGATGAACCGGTATGCCAACGATGACGCTAAGCTCTCTAAGAAGATGAAATGTAAGTCACAATTGATTGAAGGTGATAAGCAAGCCTTCCTTATAAGGATAGTGGAAACTATCACTACCATGACGCGTTTTGTTTGATCGAGCGAAAAAAAAAAAAACCATGATAAACTAAAAAGACAAGTTTTCATGAGCAAAAGTAGACAATATCTTGCTATGGTATACTTGTGTTCTTATGGTTTTAATATACTAAAACCATTTTATAAATTTTACTATAAAAGTTGGTATTTGGTTTATTATATAATGCTTTAGTTATATTTCTTAAAAAGTTGTGTTATTTTTTTTAAATTTATTATTTTTATTTATTGGTACGGTTAAAGAGTGATATAAGGCACCTTATATCAAGATCATGAATGCCATACTCTAGAAAAGCTTCTAGACGTTGACTACAACCGGATCCTACAAACATGTGATTTTATTACTTGTGAAATTTTTAGGAAACCTTATATGTTGCATAAGTGAAAAAAAGTGGTGTAGTGAGTATAGTATCTAATTAGAGAATGACGGCACAAGCAACTTAATGAATTTGTTAGGCTAAACAATCTAATCGATGGGATTGGTTCGACATAACTTAGACGGATGAAAATTGGTGTCATAACGAGACAACCATATATATTACTATTTGTCTAATGTTTCATTAACGAATTATACATATAGAGGCTGATTGTCGTGTTAGTGATTGTTGTACCCGCAAAACTTATTTCAATTAAGAACAAAACTATAAACTATGTGAGAATTAATCTGGTAACATTAAAAACACAAGAGCACTTGAACACCCTGATTAAAAAGACATTAACATTGAATCAATCGTATGTGAATAAATGACAAATGGACGTGATCACATTCAAATCAACTTATGCTACACTTATAAATTTTTATTTTGATAAAAACAATTTATTAATCTCATCTCTTATGTGAGTTGTTTTTAAGCTCCTCGTCCTTGGATAATTTCAACTAAAACGACAAAGTAGTTGTCAAGATCAATTGCAAAATAAACCTACTTTGATGGTCCACAATATAATTATTAAAATCATTGTTGTGTTGTTAAAAAGCCTTATCTGTAAAGAAACAAGGTTGGGGAATATGATAAAACTACTAGACTTAAGTTTAATTTTACTGCTTGAGGTTTGTTAAAAATAACTATTTTCCTCCAAAAGATTAAAAACATTAATTTACCTTCAAAAGTTTTATAACTTGTTTCAATTTTAATTCAAAAGTTTCATTAGTTGTTTTAATTGTATCAAAAGAATGAAACTTTTGAGTGAAATTGAAACAACATATACAATTTTTAAAAGTAAATTGATGTTTTTAATCTTTTGGAGGAAAATTATTACTTTAGTTAAACCTTAATGAGTAAAACTGAAATTAACTCAAACTACTATGATAAACTTGCATATTTGGTGATTAAATTGCTGTTAACAGATTATTTTAACTGATAAACTTGAAAACAAGAAAGCTAATAACAAAGTTGTTTTAGTTTAATACCTAAATGTATATAAGATTTTTATGTAGCATTTTGAACTCCCAAATGTCGCATTCAACATTTGCATATGGCTATGAGCGTTTTACACAAATATTCTCATCCATTTAAATACATTGATAAGAAAATGGTATACATGAAGTCCTTGTAGACATCTTCAAGTACTCATCATACGCATTAGTAATTGTCTGGTATGCTAGTTGATATATTGCAAATGTAAAATGTAAATGGTTTGAGCCATTGGTGCTAAATGTAAATGGTACATTGATATGCACTAGTTAAAGAGTGGTATAAGCTTAATGAAGAAACTTTAAACTTCTTATGGATGCATTTTATAGATAAGTGGTGTATCTTATGAAAAATAATGTGGAAAAAGATTAAGTTTTGGGGTATTCATATACCTATTTTTTTAAAAAAACGCAAAACTAGCAATAGAAAACCTGTAGAGGATCCTTTGGCCTTCCATCTCGTTCGATGTGACAATATCGCTCATCGCCATGCCACCGCAAAGGGTGGGGTGGTGTCCCGTGCGATACCATTTGCCACACCACCATTTCTGATGCCGTCCCGAGGGCACACCCACCCCTCTAAATGACAAAACATTCAAAACTCTAGTAATTTATTAAATTAAAGTGAATCTTTTTGTTTTATTAAGATATATAATCATAGTATAAATAATACAAATTTTAAATAGTATTTGTAAATTAACGACCGAATTTATATCGACAGAGAATGGAACCTAATGTTATATTTTATTTTATTTTTTTGTATGTTACTAATAATAATATTATAAAAACATTACTTTTGTCGGATCCCTTTGTTTGGTCCATTAAGAAGAATAATTTTGTAAAGTACCAACTGGTCCTTAGGCATAAAATGATCAACCCTTCATAGACGGCCCAGTGAGTGAAAGGGGACATACTAACATAGTAACATATTTAACAATTACTGTTATTTTTAAGAAAAAAAAAATTGTTTTTTTGTTTTTATTTGAGAATAACTACTATTATGTTCTGACCCACGAATAAATTGGAGATAATGATGAACATTTGTACCTCTCGTAATGCTAAATAGATTGAGAAGGCATGGAATTATTACCAGACTGGAAGACTTCATGATAATGATGAGTTATGTTAGGCGAGCATATGTAGATACACATCCAAATATCCATTTATCTCATAGCAGTTGATGAGAAAAGATTGACACAATTATAAATGTATAAAACAACTTAAAAATGGATAGTTTCGAAAGCTTTTAGAGATTTAGAAAATAAAATCCCTAGTATACTATATCGTAGTTTAGGGTTAGACCGATTAGAGTTTTGTTTTTATGTCGTGTGTTTCTCTACGTATACTCTTGTACATTGTTTATTGAGGACTAGAAAAAATATATATAAACTTACACTATGCATACTCTTTTACGTACATTGTTATTGATAGACTACAAAATATACAAAGTTACAGACATTTATATAATTAAAGCCATAAAGACTTCAAATCACCTTTTTCTCGATTTCTCCCACTAAAAACAAAAAAAGACGACTACAGATAAAGATATATTGATTATTAGTATAAGACCAATATCGAACAAAGAACATGCTTGCCGCTACATGACTGCTTCTTATCTACGTTTCGCCGTCCAAAATACGTTTTTACGTATTTAACCACATTAATATCACATTTCGCTAATGAATTAATTTCTAGTTAGTTTACATAAAACAATACAACTAAATTTGATGCGTGTTCTAATATTTAATATGATTTTGTAATGGATCGAAACAACCTGAGACATTGGTTTACAAAGAATACGACAAATAGTACGGGGAAGAAAGTGCAGAAGGGTCAGAGAGAGCCATGGAGCCAGGGCTCAGGGGTTTAACCAATGGTTCACGCCATGTGTGGGGGTCTGAACCATGGGCTCAACGAGTCGGTGGGGTAAAAGTAATTAACTAACTAGTAGCTCATTAACTAGCATAGGAGGAGGGCGGCGGACATGACTTCAGCTTGTCGTCACCACCTACACACTATTTTCAGTTTTTCACCAACCCCATATTGGTCTTGGAGAGGATTATGGGTATGATTGATCGGTTTTGGTTATAATAATTAATAAGTTTACTTAAAGCTAGATTGTTGGATTAATTTGACTATCCTTACGTGAGCTTTAGACATGGTTTTGTTCAAGTTATCGAAAAAGATTGTTGGATTAATTTAACCCTTCCTAGGACGTAATCACGGTTAGGATATGAACTCACCTTTCTACTTGGCTTCTTAAACAATTTTATAAAAAGTAGAATGTCATTTTCATTCCTATCGTTTTATTGAATTTTTCATTTCAATCCAAATTTTTTTTTTGTTATTTCAGTCACTGTAGTTTACTAAATGTTGTTATTTTCATCCACTCCACTAACATCGTTAAAACTCTGTTAAAACTCCGTTAAATATGAGAGTATTTTAGTCTTTTTCAACACCCTAATTATCCAATTAGAACAACTTAATCAATTAATCAATTAAAACTAAAAAACACATGAAGTGACTCGTGAGACCGGTCGTTTCGATTAATTCTAACATATGTTGTTCGATTAAGGTCTGCTGTAAGATTTCAATTAATTTTCACTTTTTCTTTGAACGTGTACTGTTGTTCGATTAAGGTGTACTGTTATCACGTTTTGTTTTATTGAGTTTTGCAATTGTCACGTTCAAATACCTAAATCAAATAAATCATCTCAAAAACCTGAATCAAATAAATCATCTCAACAACAAAACTCAATCCCACAACAGACCTCAATCGAATAACGGTACAGTTCGAACAAAACGTGAATATTAATTGAAATCCCACGACAGACCTCAATCGAACAACATAGGTTAAAATTAATCGAAGCTTTTAAATTGAAGCGTCTGGTCTTATTAGTCGTTTCATGTGTTTTTTTAGTTAATTAAATATTAATTGATTAATTTGTTTTAATTGGATAATTAGGGTGTTCAAAAAGACTAAAATACCCTCATATTTAACGGTGTTAGTAGAGTGGATGAAAATGACAACATTTGGTAAAATACAGTGACTGAAATGGCAAAAAAAAAAGTTTTTTAATTGAAATGGAAAATTTAACAAAACATCAGTGACGAAAATAACATTTTACTCATTTTATAAATTAAAACACTCATTTAATTACAAGTGTATTTGCCACCGGCCACTTCTCCCAATGAACTTTGTTAAAATGTTAAAACTCATCCTTAGCTTTGTATACTTGTTTAAGGTCAATTTACTTTAGAAAATGACCACCTTTAGCCTTACACGTTATGCTTTTAAAGAAATTTTGATGTAGACCTGTGATTAGAAAACACTCTTGTTTAAAATCAAAAGAAAAATTGGATTTAATAATTCAAAACTATTGATTATTGGTTAATATTAATCTTAACTAATAATTTGATCAGTATTAATATTAATTTTTAATTTTATTACCAATAACTGTTCTAGTTTAACTGTTCGTTAATGTTGTTAGTTCTATTTATAATGGGGCACGTACTATTGCTTGTGACATGAAATATGACATGACGTATTACATAAATAAAATAAAAATAAAAATATATCAATCAATTTTTGCGTCTATTTATCTACAAGCTACTCAATTAGCGACAAAAGCGTTATATTGAATACCTTCAAAAATGATCTTTTATAATAAGAAATTGAGTAATATATCTATATTTTAATTATAACTATGTTATATGTCACGTCACGAACTACGTCACGTGATACGTAATAAAAAAACTAACGAAGTTAATAAACAGTTAGACTGAGACTGTTGTCAGTAACAAAATTGAAAATTAATATTAATATTGGTCAAATTGTCAGTTGGATTAATATTAAGCAAATATTAATAGTTTGTATTATTAAAATTTAATTTTTTAAAATCAGATTATGTGTTTTAAATAAATTACTTGAGTAAAATAATTTCATTTTTATTAGACTAGTCAGATTTTAAATCGACCTACATTATGCTCATCTCTACATATAAACAAGTATGAGTAAAAGATAGAACCGTAAAAACTACAAAAACAAATTACAAATGTAAGATTCAACTAAAAGAAAATCATCTTTTGACAAAAGAATATAAAATAAAAATCGGCTAAAACTGTGTAAAAAGTATTTAATGCATTTTTGTCCTGCGCTTATAAACAATAAACAGAAATTTGTGCATAGTATTTGTATAGATGATAGTGATTGGAGTAAAGTAATCGATGAGATTTAGATTGTATGATATGATATAAAGCCTGGTATTCATGCATATGCATGATGGATGGATGGGATGGATGACTCGATACATGCATGACTTTCCACATCTATAGTCTTTTTTTTAGTTACAGTTTTTATATTTTCAAAATGAAAATCATTCTAGAAAATAGCACTTTGATTTGATTTTTTATTTTAAAGGTTTATAAGCTAGAAAAAACACAATGGTGATGTTGGTTCGCAATCTCTTTTGTATGCGTAGCACATACCAAACGTAAAAATTATCATCTGCAAATTATTTGTTTTTTCGAATACGTTTTATCAAAAAAACATATGCGTGAACTGTTTTTGATGTAGATTTGGGCCAACTACTTCTAATTTTCGCAGAGATACATTTCGAATCTACATATTGGGTGGGGTGACCTGATGTTGGTTGGTACGAGCTCAACAACACATTTCAACCACTCACACATTTTAACAAGTGGTTGGGAAATAAGAATTTAATTAACCGGTACAAACAAAAACCATTATCAAAAAATTAAAATCACATCAATTACCCCAAAAAAAAACTCTTTGTTTAATCTATTCTTTACCCCTAAAATTCATGACTTTTTATTTTTATTTTTTTTTAAACTATCAATGGATGAATGTTTCCTCTTTGAGAAGATACTGTTATTTTTTGCTCTCTAAATGCATAGCATGAATTCATAATAGATCATGTGCTCATCTCATCACGCCTCATGTGTTGAAATATTACACAATGTTCAATTCAATTACAAACATTTTATATTTTTAGTATTTTTATTTTTTAATATTTTGTGTTATATGTTTTGCATATTACGCTTGATTATTGGGTTGAGTATGCTAGGCATGAAATGAGTTTGATGGACCAGCTTATATCGGTTGAGCTATACATGGGAACGGCTTATAAAAAGATGAGAGTGAAGTGGCCATGATTCAATTTTTTTAGAGATTGCAATCTTCATCAGTTATGTGCATATCATACCAAGAAAGGAATATATATCTTAGTGATCATCATCTCTGATTATCTTCCGTCTCTCACCTTCATCTTCTTCGTAGATGTCTACCTGTGTTTTATCTCATGCTTTCATTAGTCATCTCTCGTGTATCATGTAGATATCTTGTCACACGGATAAGATTAGAGTGTAGTTCTTGTTCTTGTCTCTAACAGTTGTGACTTTTTAATCATGGATCCTTCAATTTGTACCGATACAAGTTTACTCTAATTCAATTTATGTTTGATGTGTTTTCTGACATTATGACATGGTCTAATATAGCCATTTAACCAAGCGTGAAACACCACGCCTTCCATACGTGGTTTATAACTATGGCCGGCTCCAAATTAGTGTGAGTGGCCTCGTAGTCTCTCCCTCCTCCAAAAATCCTCTCTCGCATATTTACATTTTTATTGTAAGAAAAATAGTAACGAGAAAACCAGTGAGTGAAAACTATTTTCATGTGAGAGTAAGACATTATGTGACGCTAATGTGACAGTAAGCATAATACAAAACATATGTCGTACAGCCTTACTGTGAGCATCACCTTTGTTTCAACCGAACCCACACCAAGAGATCTATTGACAATGAAAACATAATTTATAATCATTACTCAAAGTAAAAGTTTTCCTATTTGATTTGTTAAAAACATAATTTTACACAACTATCCCCAAAGTAATGCTAGAGTACATGGAATATTACGATTTTAATTTCTTTTCAATAATTACGGGTTTTTACCTGCTATCTATCAACTCATAATACGTAGAATGTCTTTTAAATGAATTAGCGTACGTTTATAATTTGTTTTTTTGTGTTATGTGTTTTTTACATATATATGACTCATGAAAATCGGCCCAAATACTATTCTACTTATGACTCTAGAAAATTTGCAGCACAAAACGTAAAAGGGAGTGAATGAGTGCTTAAGTGATTGATACACTATTTAAAAGCATTATAAAATCACTTTTTTCTTTAAGTATCATGAATTGAGTAATGTATGAACAATTAGACACATAAACATAACGAAATATGGTATTATGAAAAATACGATAAGATTATACTTGTGTTGATGTAGGATGAAACCTTCTTGTAAAGTATCCCTACAAACGCTTGAATATGGGAAAATAGAAGAGGAGGATATAAACATGGGTGGACTTAAATACAACTCAACCTACGTCTCGAAATTTATGATTGCACATGTTCTTCACTGTATATCTCTCTTCTTACATTCGTTTTACACTTACATATTTATCTCTATTCTGTATTTCACAAGCACCGTGTAAAGTAACATATAATGAGAGTTGAAATAAAAATTCTATGGTGAAATTGTAAATTTTTAAAAGGAGGAGGACAATAAATAAATAAGATAAATACTTTGTTCCATTACTAGACATCAAAGTAATTGAAGTTCATGTAAGATTGACATTCATTACCCAACCGATCATTCACATGTCATTTCATACATCACATTATTTTACCGTATTAATTAAAAATCCGTAATCTAATGGAGATGGTAATTTATCGTTAGAGAGTTTTAGGAATAAAATTTTCTAAGTGACTAAAATTTTGACATTTGGATTGTTAGTCAGGGGTGCTCGGGGCACCTTCAGGAAAAGCGTTTAGGTAATTCCGCAACACCACTGTTGGTGGATTGGATAGGAGACTAATTATTAACTAATTTAATTTGATAGTTTGAAAATGCCCTTAGTATCCAAAGACTACTCACGCCAGTCAATTTTATGAACTGTTTTGATGAATAATTATTATCTACAATTACATAATCTTTTAACAAACAAATAAAATAATCCTACACCTATTCTAGTTTACATATAGTTCAGAGAGTAATTTGAACTTTTACTGATGTTTTTATAAAAAAAGCTTAAATACGTATAGATATTGCTAAAGACACATTGATAAATAAACTTACTAGGCAATGGTTGGCATGAATGGCATCAAATATTCCACTCTACCTCTTTTCATTCCACTTCACTCTCATGAAAGGTTTTAGCCTTCTTTCACGCCTCTTTTTTAAATTAAAACTTGATAATACACACGAACTTGATTTAACGCTCGTTGAAGCATTTGGCACCACCTTCATTAACACCCCTTAATGCTATGAGAGTGGTGTTTAACGCCTTTAAACCCTTCATGTAGACTTATCACCCTGGAGCGTGTACATATATCACAAGTCATTAGTATATTTTTATTTGAATGTGAATAACACATGGCGCGTACAAAATAGAGTAAATTACACGGATGGTCCCTGTGGTATACACGTATTGCAACTTTAGTCATCAGTTTCAAGAAATTACAGATGCGGGCCTGAACTATACAAAGAGTGCACGCTAATGGTCCCTGACACTAACAAAAGTTAAATTTTTCTGTTAAGTCAATGTAAAATTACCAAAACACCCCTAAACTAAAAAAAAACCCTTACTTACCTCACTCTTACCACACCCACCTCATCTCACCTCCTCTCCTCCATCTTCTTCTTCCTGCATCTTCATCTTCATCTTCATCTTCTTCATCTTCTCCATCTTCTTTATCACTCAACTCCACCTCTTCACCTTCATATAAGAAATCAAACACCACCACGAGTCACAATCACCACCATTGGTCGTTGATACCACCGCCACCTGTCATCGGCACCACCACTAGTCACAATCGTCACCAAAATACATGCTTTTAACACTGAAAAAACGAAACCCAAAATGAAAATAAAAACTTTTTGTTTTAAAACTATCAATTTCAGATCTGGTCGGCAAGAGATATGGTGGTGATGACGGTTACAAATTAGTTCTGAAGGTTAGAGGGTTGCGTAGGGTTGTCAGTTTCATGTTCCTTCGGTGGGGGTGTTTTGGTGGTATCATGCGAAAAGAAGGATGGGGTGGTGCTAGCGGTGGTTGGGAGAAAAAGGGCTTAAGTGCGATGGTGGTGATGATGGTGTGGAGAGATGAAGATGATGGTTGTGTGATGGTGATGGCGGTGGCTGCCGGAATGTCGTCGGAGGTGGCGGTGATGTCGTTGGAATATGCATCGGGCCACCTTTGTTAGTTTAATGTGATTTTGAATATTTTTATTTTAAGGTTAAGGGTATTATGGTCATTTCACATAGACTTAACTCGTTGAGTTAACCTCTGTTAGTGCTAGGGACTACGGGTGTGCAAAACATGTATAATTCAGGCCCTCATATGTAATTTATTGAAAGTGAGGACTAAAGTTGCAATATGTGCATACCCCAGTGACTATCCGTGTAATTTACTCTACAAAATATAAATCACCTATAAATTAGTTAAGTCAGTTTGTATTGTGTTTTTGTAAGAGTCATTGGCTAACCAAAAATAACCTGGTTAAAATAAAATATAGAAATCAGTCAAATTATAGGCAATGTATGTGTGTGTTGTGACGACTCAGTCTAAAATAAAATTATTACTTATATTAAAGAGCAACGCAACCGCTATAGGAACTTTTATTTTATTTACTTTTGGCCTCCCTCTTCTTTGTAATTTTAGTTTTTACACGACCATGCAACACTTTAATTTTGTCACATTTCACCTTTTGTTTGCTTTGTGTTTTTTTAATTGACATTCTTAGATACAGACCTCTTGAGATAGAGAGAGAAAGAATCCGAAGTAGGAGACAGTTTAAGATTTTCATATCATAGCTCTGATCTAATTTTTTTCAAAACGAATGCATGTATTCAAAATCAAGTGTTTTTTGTATCGTAGGTTATAGCGAGTGTAGTTATCATTGTACTGCTGCGACGAACAGAACAAATCATTAGCAAACATCATCATTACCAGTATTGGTATTATCGGAACCGGAATTGGCAATGGCGAAGCTTGTACACTTTCAATAGGGAGGCGAGGGCGAAATAATCTTTTTTACATTACGGGGCAAAAAAATTACACTAAGGAACAAAAAATTAACACTACCAACCAATACTTTTTGCTTTAACTCAACCATTCGAAACTTTATTTCTTTGGAGGAGACTCTGCACGTAATCATCCATTCTCGGATTGCTCCAATGCAAGCATGATTAACCATTGAATTTACCCCTCGCCTATAACCAACGTGAGATCTTCCTTGCGGAATTCCCCACACCTAAAAGATTGGGTGCAAGCAGAGTATGCAAGGCCGACATACATAGAGAAAGAAATAGCGTGTGCGCTTTACGTTGGCTTTCTAAATATTTACCTATATATGAAAAAAGGAACTTCAGAAATAGTTAGGTTTAACGTTTTTTCCTTTGGCCACGAAAGTTTTGCTGTTGTTCATTTTACCCCCCAATGAGTGTGTTAAAGGGGAAAACAGTGATAACTTTCCATTGCTTCATCAGATTGGCGGTGCCTTTTCGACGGTGTGTCTCGGTTGTTGTCGGTAGAGGGGATGACGTCGCCGGTGGTATTTGTGTGCCGCCATAGGTGGCGTCTGTTTCACGGTGATGACCGCCGATCATCCGACCGTTCCGGCTGCTGATGCATGCCGGTGGTCTCTGTTGTCATCAGTGTTGTCTCTTATGGTGTATTTGGCTCTTGGAGTGGGGTCGGTTCAGATCTCTGTAGATCTGATCGGCGATTGATGTCCCCGATTTTTGGCTCCCTTGGGTTCCGGTGGTGGTGGCGGTGGCGGTGGAGCTTGTTGCCGCTCTGCCTCCCTTTTGTGATTGAGGTGGGGTAGGTGGCGCTCTTGTAGTCGTTGCTGATGTCGATGGTGGTGTTGTCACCATCTTTATTGCTTCCTTTTCTCTATGTTTCTATGAGCCCTTTTAGGGTTTCAGATTTACCTACTGTGGTGTTTTGGTTGTTGGCTGTTGATTCCGGTGATTGGCTTTCATTGCATGGTCGATGGGTGCGATGCAGTACCTCGCCATCGCTGATGGTTGCTTGGTATTCGCTTTTACGGAATGGCTGTGCCTCATAGTCGTGGTTAGGGTTTGTTTGCCGCTGGACTTGCGTTACCTGCACGAGTTGCTTGTCGTTGCCACTGTGGTTGTTGTGGCCCTGTTTTAAGTCAGTGTTTCGTTGTCTTTACACTGACTCAGGATGCATTTGCACATCTGTTTACTTATTGTTTTTCGATAGAGCTTTTTGGGGGTTTTGGGGTATCAAAAACAAGTATAAACCTTGATTTGTTTGATGTTGGTTGGGTGTGTACGAGACTAACACGATGTTTTTGAATGTTTGCCATGGCTCCCTGTCTGTTTATTGTTAGGCCGATGATGGCGGGTAGTAGATCGTCTGAGGCATCACTCACATCTCGATCTTCATGTGCTTACGGATTGTTGGTTGGGCTTTATTGCATGGCTATGATGACATTAAACGTAACAAATTGACTTTCAAGTAGGTGCAGTCTTGGCGGGGCAGATTTCGAGGACGGTGGGTTGTTACCTGCAACCCTCTGCAGCCATAATGCCCTCATTCCGCTATATGTTTCTGAGCCTATCGATTTGTGGTATTAGCCTTTCCACGTTCGTTTTTTAATACAATAAACCTAACTATTTCTGAAGTTCCTTTTTTCATATATAGGTAAATTTTGAGGCCGTGATGATAACGCATTAATAGTGAGATGTTATAATCGTTGGATTACCTGCGTTTATATGAGCTTTGCTTCAATCTGTTTACTTTACGCGCAACCTAACCGCCGCGAAGCGCGGTTGGTTATCTACTAGTTCTAGTAAATAAAACAAATAAGTGAGACTCCCTTTGTGTACACTCTGGACCGAAAATAGGTGAGAGGGAAACCAAGATCTCTAGAAAAGGAGAATAAGTCATATCTTTTTTTTGTCTCTTACAAACTTAGCGCTTCAAACTTTTCGGTCCGGCGAAAGCAGGTTCAATCCACTCTTATCGACGTAGATCTTCACAAATACATCAACGGGTCTCTTCCTCCTCCAGCATAGTTTCTCAATCCAGAAACCACAACGCCGAACCTCGATTTTCTTGTTTGGTGCCAATAGGAGCAAATTTGATCACCTAATAGCGTACGAGTAAACAACTATTATACTTAATATAATATATTACTTGTTGGGTTTTAAAAATATGTTATTATGCTACGTTCAAATGTTAAAAATCTATTTCCCTACATCTCGTAATACATAGATATTTGTCGTAAACTTTGTTTTTTAAATACAAAATGATAATAACAAATCTATTTAGGCTATTTTCGTAAATTTCCTTTTTTGATAATTAATCATTAGATGGACGGATTTACCCTTGCCGGGTCACTTTCCACGGGATTATTTAATGCGGTACGATCCTGTCACTAGGATATGAATCAGCCTTTTATAGAAAAAACATATTCCAGAAAAATCGAACAAATTTGTTTTTCAAAATTATGAATTAGTTCGTATGAGCGGATAAGTTATTTGAGTTTAACTTCTTTTGAGTTTAAGTGTATGAAGTCTGTGTTTATGTAATCTTAGTTTTAGCCTAGTAAGGAGTGAAGTAACATTTGACGTTAGAAATCATTATTTTTCATCTAATAAAATTAACTATATATAACATAACACATAACATAATTAAATATTTTCCATGCAAACTACTAAGGAATAAAGAGGATTATGGAAAAGGGTTAACAAACGCATGGAATAAGGAAAATGAAGGATGTAAAATTGTAGAAAAACTTAACAAGAGGGAAAGAAGAAATGGAATCGTAGTCCAAATAGTACTTGTTGATATCATGTTTTTCGTTAACATGTTATTAGGTGTGCAGGATGGAGCCTATTAGAAGGGAACATGAATAACATATATTAAGTTGATGTAAGGAAAAGATAAATGATGAAACAAAAGAATATAAACAAAGAGTTAAAAAATGATCGTTTTACTAGCATGGAAAGAATAAAAAAGAACGTAAACTAGAGATTAGAAGTAAAGAATGAAAAACGGATAAAAATGAACAAGAGTACTCGTACATCAAGTATAAAGTAGTAGGTTTTACATGAAGTGACAAAGAGCTACGTTGTAGGAACATAGCCAGGCATATGTTGAGATCCGCAGGATACACATTTTAAGGTTAAAATGTGCATATCGGTATATAAAAGGTATCCAACTTCAAGCTGACTTGAGTGATTTTTGGCTTTAAAATAAATTAAAGATTGATTTCATTATTATTTCGTTTGATTGCATGGTTGCTTGTCATTTGATCTTGATTGACTTGAGGTTCATTTGGCTTCTTATATTTGATCTAATGTTCTTTTTAGCCCTAGGATCATTCAAGACACCGATTAATCATCCTAAATAATAGAGAATTATGTTATTGTTGATTGCATTGCGCATCTAGTAGCATACTGATTAAGCATTTAGATAGTTGAATATGGTTCCTTGTGGTTTCGCATGCCAAACACACCAAAAAGTCAAGGCCGTTCCCATGAATCATCAAAAAATTTTGGGCCCTATAAGAGTAGAGAAAAAACGGGTCTCTTATTATATAAAGTGAATGAGTCATATATAAAATTTTAGACATTGTGCGTGTTGAAAAAAACAAGATCTTAGTTTGATCAAACGATCGCTCTGACCTCCTGGGTTTCGATATTTCTTTTACCGCCACATCCCAAATCGCAAATTATTATGTTTGAGTTATAAAATAAGTTTAAATTCTAGTAATAGGTAAATGGTAGTAGACTAAAATTATTAAAATTTAATAAGCTCTAATATTTGTTAGGCTTAAAATAATTTAGAAGTTAATGAGTCTATTAATAGTCTAATAAGTTTGAGTTTTTAACAAAGTATATAAAGGTTTTCTTTAAATATATATAATATAATTTTTATATAGAAATTCCGGGCCCTCAGAAGATCGAGTCTTGGGCGGTCGGTCAACCCCTCATGACCGGCATATATAGTTTTGATGAATGATATATGATTGTATGAATATAATTGAATCGTGACTATTGGATTCATAACAATTTTTGTCTAGCTTGTTTGATTAAGAATATATAAGGCAATTGGTGGGACACTGCATAAACAATGCACAAGGTAAGGTTAATTAGTTACTGTGAGTTATATCTATATAACCGATTGAATATATGTTTAGTAAATATCGTGTTCACGGTTTACAAATAAACCCAAACCATAAGTGATTGCTTGCAGATACAATACTCTACTTATATCTTTAATTCTTGTTTATATTTGATTATTATTTAGTATAGATTAATTTCACAATTAAAATCAGACTCTTTCATATTCTTTTTACAATCAAGCAACACAACTTATACTAATTACTTGCAAATACAATACTTTATTTATTTTAGCTATGTACAGTAATTAACGTTATACACGACTTAACAACTATCATCAAATTGACATGGCAGAGCGTCTCAAAACTTATAAATTTGTTTCGATGCCCTAAGCGAACCAAAAAGTCAGGGGTTTCTAATAAAATTAACATTATAAAATCTCATCTTTTATTCGAGCTAGGTACTAGCAACAATAAACTAATATTTTTATTATTGATAGATCGACTTAAGTTTTTTTGAATATTTTTAAATTAAAATCTAAATATATCAGCCAAATCTTCAATATAAATTTATTTAAAAAAAATCAGGGCCAAAAACATAAAGTTTATTTGTCTTGTGTTTGAGCTACCCATGTGACATAGCTTCTGTGCAACTAGTGCACTTGGTATAATATTTCTTGTTGATTATGTATTCACTCAAAAACCTAAAACATAAAGTTTGACTTTTGTTTTTATCTTATATGTTCTTTCGGGTCTTCACACATTATATTCTATTATGTTCGTTTAGGTCTTTACTTTGCAAGCATAAAAGTATCCCGTGGGTATTTTTATATGATTATCGATGGATCAAGCTAATCATTCAAGCATGCCATAGGACTATAGAAGATCCCCCTTTATTTGCTTCAAGCTTGCCATGATCTGTCGCAAGATTATAGAAAAAAATTTCCAACGAACATTTTTCCGACAAAAAAATTTTCTTTCGAAAAGTTGTTACAAACTTTGCTTACTTGTAATTTTCCGAAAAAAAACTTTGTCGGAAACTTCAGTGCAGGTTTTTCGTGATACACAATTGTTGAACTGAAAACTTTTACCTAGTTCGTCTCATCAACGGAGAGAATAATGTTTGGGTGTTTCCTACACAATTTTTGAAACCTACTAAAGAAAGACAACATTGAATTAACATCATTAGTACTCAATTAATTTACATTATAGTACATCAAATCTAGCAAAAGAAAATAATTTAAACAATAAAATATAAACACACTACCAACTCCACCAGATCAATTTCACAAAGAAAAAGGCCCCTACCCATTCTCACACTTTCACATCACACTTTTAAAACTTCTGCTTCTCTGATCGTTTGTTGTATGACATTTAATGTATTTTATTTATAAGAAAAATCTAATTCATTAAAATAATAATTTTAAAATTTTAAACTAATACCTATAAAAATATAGAAAATAATACAAAATACATACTGTTCACAATCCTCTTCTCTTTACTTGACTGACAAGATAAATACCCTGCACACTTCGTTCTCACACGCACGCATACTCTTATCACTTACACACACTTTCTCTCTAAACCCATATGGATATGATAAGAGCCACGGCAGAGTTGCAGACCTAAAAGACACCAATAAAGAACCCTAAGTTCCATTTTTTATTTTTTTACACCGTTAGTTATTTTGGATGCCATCATGTGTAATGGAGGGCGTCCTACTAACTCAAATGTGTGTCCAACAACTAGATTTGTAAATGACTTTAGCCGAGTTAAAGTGGACTTGAGCTCGACTCGTTTAAAAATTGAATCGCACCAGCTCGTTTATCTTAACGATCTTAAAATATAAGCTCAAGCTTGACTCATTTATATATGAACTGAGTTGAGCCTGCTTGTGAGCTAACACGTTTGTTTAAAAATTTGATTATGTTATTTTTTACAAAATATATCCGTTTTTACAGTTACTTATTTTATCTTGTTGAAACAATGATATGATGTCAGAATTTTATGAACTATGATCATCCTTCATTTTTCATACTAAAAATTTTTTTATAAGAATTATATAATATAACAAAAATTTCATTTATAGTTTATAAAAATTATAAACTAGCTTTTAAATAAAACGAGTCATGAGCCGACTAATAAACAAACCGCAAAAAACTTACGAGCCGCGAGTTTTTTAAACAAACATACAAATACCCGACGCGTATTTTAAAACTTCAATGATGGTACATATATTATTATTATTATCCCATAAACTACAGCCCCCACCCCTATATATACATCATCACACATCTCACCTCCTTGTAACATCAACCACAAAATCACCACTTGGGTTAAGTTTTCTCCGGCAGCCGTGTACGGTGGTGCAATCATGGAGTTCTTCGGTCATCATCTCGATCACAACAACACTGAAGCTTGTTTGCCACCGGGGTTCAGATTCCACCCCACCGATGAAGAACTCATCACATGCTACCTCTTGCGGAAAGTCCTCGACCGGAGCTTCACCGGCCGGGCCTTCGCCGACGTCGATCTCAACAAATGCGAACCATGGGAGCTTCCACGTATGTTGTACCATTAAAGATTCATCATATTTTAGTACTTGTGATGATAATATTTTAGGGTTTTGTGTTTTTTTTTTAATATTTAAACAGAAAGGGCGAAGATGGGGGAGAAAGAGTGGTACTTTTTCAGTCTCCGGGACCGGAAGTATCCGACCGGGCTGAGGACGAACCGGGCGACGGAGGCGGGATACTGGAAGGCGACCGGAAAAGACCGGGAGATCTACAGCTCAAAGACGTCGGCTTTGGTGGGGATGAAGAAGACACTGGTGTTTTACCGTGGGAGGGCTCCTAAAGGGGAGAAGAGTAATTGGGTGATGCATGAGTATCGTCTTGAGGGCAAATTTGCTTACCATTTTTTGTCAAAGAGCTCCAAGGTATGATGAACATTGTGATTGAATATTTTAGGGTTTGTGGTATTTGGGTTTGCATGGTGTGTTTTTAATTTATTTGTTAGGTTTTTTAGTTAAGGGTGTGTGTATTTAATGCGTGATCTTTAACGGTATAAACGGGTGTTTTGCAAGTTGGGGGGGTGGATTCATAGTCTATACTCTATACTCTTCTACATCACTAATTAATGATTGTGATTTATATTAATTTGAACGATATTTTACGATGCAAATGATGATGTGTGTAAACTGGATATAAAACTATACTTGCACATTCGGGCCAAATATGGTCTTAAATAGCTAAAGATAATCTAAAACTTTAAGAACGGCTTGAAACATGTCTAAACTAGCCGAAAGCAGCTTAAAACATGTGTTACTTTATAAAAATCTTACCTTTTAAACTCTAAGGCTCACCCTTTGTTGCTAGGTACACTAAGATCAAAACTATTTAAGATTCAAGTTTGTGCTAGCCAGAAATTACTTGAAACAAGAAATAAACCACCAAGTGTTAATTAATTGATGATCAACTCTTCTTGTTTCTTTACATCTTCATAGGATTACTTTAATCTTCTTTTTAGATGCTCATTAAAATTAGGGTTTTAACAATTTTCTTGTGTCTTATTTCGTTCTAACAATGTTGTTTCTTTTGCTGTTTAGGATGAATGGGTGATCTCAAGGGTGTTCAAGAAAACCACCACCGGAGCTATCACCACCGGCGGAAGCTCCGGCAAAAAATGGTTTACCGGCGGCAAAGAAGCCAACTCCTCCACCGTCTCCGGCTCACTACCACCGCTACTCGACTCCGTCTACACCTCCGCCACCTCCGGCGACCACGACACTTTCTCGTACGACAGCAACGCCGCCTCAAAAGAGCACGTGCCCTGTTTCTCCACAGCCTCAACCCCCACCACCCTCTTCGACATCCCACCGCCGGAGCCGCTGACGTCATCCTTCGACAACAGGAACCCCTGTGTGTCAGCCTTCCCAAGCTTAAGGACACTTCAAGAGAATCTTCAACTACCTTTCTTCTACTCCGCCGTGGCTCCGCCAATGCCCGGCGGAGAAACGAGCAACTACGGTGGGTCCTCCGGCGAGAACTGGGGGCCACCGGCGACGGCGGATAACGGCCACCAGAAGCCGGGGCCCACGGAGCTTGATTGTATCTGGAGTTTCTGATGTGAGACGGCGGCTTTAATTAATGTTCGTGGTGGTTGTTGATGAGGATGAATTCGTGTGTTTGCTTTTCGTCGGGAGTTTAGGGTTAGTAAATGTGGTATTAAGTATGATGGTAGAATGCTATTGCATGTGTGATGTACGTTGTGTTGTGTTCGTGTTGATAGATGATGTTTTGTTGGGTGATGTGTGTGATAAATTAATGTTGTACTCGATGTCGAATGTTTTTATGAATCAATGCTATAGCTTGTTGATCTTGTTCTTTAACCTGTGTTTTCGAAACATTAAGGTTTTTCTTTAGGCATTTTTACACATCATCTATGGTAGTTTTTATGCAAAATTTGAGTTTTCTTTGTTTTGAAGTTTATTTGTAAACAGTGGCGGAGCTTGAACTTTTTCGTAGGGGGAACGGGGCGAAATCAAATTTTTTTTAAAGGGGGGGCGAATTTAATATTTATATAAAAACTTACACCACCTGACCAAAAATTTACTTCTACCGGATTAAAATTTAAAACTACGGGCAAAAATACAGGAGGATATTGTTTGTAAATGGGATATTGATCTATGCGTTTTGTTAACATCCTATCAACGGCCTTAATGACTCATATTTTACTTAGAGAAACAATAATCAAGAGGAAAACCAAACCGTTATTTATGATCATTAATGATTCAAAGAATGGTTCTAGTCTGGTGCTTTATGTGTCTTTTGTTTTTTTTGTTATATGCGGGTTTTTGTGTGTATATTCGACTATTTGAGTGGTTAAGGATTTAATTAAGGGGTTGTTTATGTGTTAAAATTAAATAAGATACATAATAATTATTTGTAATAAAATGTGTTAAACCTGGTATGTCAAATCATGATGAAAAGTTATGTGATATGTTATTTGATAATTGATTGTAATAAGATGGGTTAGACAAGATATATAATGTGATTAATGTCTAGTCAAGATGAAAAGTTATATGTTGCATAACAATTTTAATTTGACAATTAAGGTAATTAAATAATACATGCTTTCAAACCACAAACATGTATTTGTCATTTTGTTATCAAGTAAGCTAATCACATAGACATTCTTATACAATATTGATGTATTAAGACTACAACAATAATGAAGGTTTGGACATCCCTAAAACAAATAATTCTATGATAATTTTGTTATTAATAAGTAAACTGATCACATAGACACTCTTATATCTTATTGATGTATTAAGACAACATCAATGAAGGTTTGGACATCCTTAATATCATGTGCTTGTTTTGTTCTCTTCATGTGGAGTCCTCGAATCAAGTGTTCAAAGAATGCAGGATCGCTATTAGTATATGTAGTTATATTGCAGCCTGGTTGGAGTTAAACTAGACGGGTTCTTTCAAGTCGTCTATTCGATCTATTTTTTAGCTTGTTGGATTCTCTAAAGATGGTAGAAGGAAAGAAAGAGGTGGCGCAAGCTATCATGAATACAACTTAATTGGTGGATAAATTGAAAAGCAAGGAATGAGAAGCTTTTCAATCTAAGAATTTGACGAGAGATCTTTTTGCTTGATTCGATTGTTCATTATTCGTATCTTTGGATCAATAATGGGAATAGTAAGATCAAGATTAATTGGGTAGAGTGGATAAAAAATCTTTTATTATTCTTGTAATACGCTTCTAAACATGATATTGCTTCTCTTTTTCTAACCAGTATCTGTGTATGTATTTAATGTTTTAAAAAATTGATGTATTTTAAGGGTAAAATATACTAGGTGCGATTTGCATAATCTAATTAGTTAATAGAATATTTACGAGTTTTTATTAGTTTTCAGATAACTAATTTAATGATTAAAAGATCTAATTACATGTATTTTCTCATAATATAATTAAAAAAAAAAACGTTAAAAGGCCATAAATAGGTAAACATTTCAAAAGAAAGTCACTTTTATAAAATATATATAAACATATACGTTTTTATTTGAAACAAGAATAAAAGAAAATGAAAAGAAATGAAATGGGGGATGGGTGGACATTTAATAGGTGGTTGTGGTAGGTTTAAAATGTTAAAAATGAAAAGATGAGGGTTAAATTCAGATATTCACATGGAACCTAGTAGGGGGTCTATGAGGGTAGGGAAGACTATTATTATATGATGAGGAGTGGACATATTTATTTCACTTAAAACATGACCCCACTTCACTTACCCAAATCACCCTTTGATTTTACAACTCACACCCACCCAATCTTACTGTGCACCTGCACCGTCCCTCTCTTTTCATTCTGCTAACCTCTTCTATTCTATTCCTTTTTTTTCTTTCTTTATTTTTACACATACACAATACATTTATATATATAGTATACTAGGTTAGTATCCCGTGTATAACACGGGTGGAATATATAAATTATTAAATAATTAGTAAAAAAAATTTATGAATTATAAAACTATGTTTAAAGATAAAATATGATTATAATTACTTATAAATAGCTACTTTAAGTAAATAAACAATAATATATTTTTTTTAAACTTTTATTTTATAAAAAATTTATGGTTTGTAAATATTTTTTTAAGTAAAATGATTATTTTAAAAAAATTCATTGCTTTTTTGTTTAAAAAGTATGTTTTTAATTTAAAATAAATAGATTTTTAATTTATTAAACTATACATTTTTTAATTTAAAAATGGTATGAGTAATATTATTAGTATTCAATATTAATGTTAATAATAGAGAGAAATGAGAAAGTTAGTATGATTAGGCTTACGATTGCGTCATGTGTTATCTTATTTTTACCTTATTATAGATAAATTGATAGATATATAGATAGATAGGCTAGAAACACATTTATTAAATCGATTATAGTTAGTAATAAAAACAAAGATTTACAGTACGATATTTTATTATAAGATATGAATTTTATATACGCAATAGTTCAAGAAAATAAAACAATTATATTATTTTTTTAACTCTCTTATATAAATAGTTTCATTTTTAAACATTCGTATTAAGATTCCCTTTTAAAAGAATTTATTTTTATAAAAATCTTATTTATTAAAAACTCTGTTTTGTAATTATTCTGTTTGTTTTAGTAAGATTGTTTTTAGAAAAGTTCATATTTTTTATAATTTTTTAAAAAAGGACGGATTTAAAATATTTTGTTTCAAAAAGGTTTAGTGTTTTTGAAAATTTCATATTATATAAAAAATTTTTGTTATTAGTTCTATTTTAATTAAAAAATATGATTTTTTTATGTTCTTAATAAAATCTAACTTTTAAAAAATACATTGATTTTAAAAAATTTAGATGAGAGAGAGAGAAATTAGTTTAAATGTTTAAATTAATATAATACTTTTTTGGCGGGAAATATGAGGTGATAATGTCTAGAAGAATAACATGTGTTTTTAGAAATCTTACTTTGTTAGAATTTATAGATCTGTATGAAATTATAATTCTTAGCCTTTCATGTTACACGAAAGCATAAAATCATATATATGTTTTCAAAAATAAAACGTAAATAATAATAGTTTCATTGTTATATCTATGAAATGCATGTCCTTATAAAGTTGTATGAAAACCACCATTTGAAGGTGCCGAAATATCTAGTTTCTTATGTTTATATACCCTTGAAAATTATACAACATCATATCAGCAAATTCTTTAAAGAAAAAAAGATATCTAATAAGTCCATTCAAAATACTTATAAATTCATATTAATCTATTTCACCAACAAACAATTAATAAGATCAATGATCTCTTGGTCTAGTGGTTAAGGGGGAGGTGGGAGGCTTAGCCTCTCTTGGAGGTCCAAGGTTCAAACCTTGGCATTGGCGAATATTACTAACTTGGTGATACTAACTACTAACCACTAACTAGCCGTTCAAAAAAAAAATAATAATAATAATTAATAAGAACCATAGACCTATTTTATACTCCCTAAACTCTGATGTCTTAATACAAGTCTAAAAAAAGTTGCATGTTATTTTGAACTATAAACTAACACATCACTTAAATACTTTTAAATCAATACATCGTCCACCCACAAGACTTTAAATGTTTAACCGCTTGAAAAATAGCATCTTTTTCAAACATTTTAGTTATGCTAAGTCAAATGCCCTTTGAATACAAACTACATAAACATGACCAACTTAAATTATGTATCTTAATAATTAAAACATTCTTTTTATACAACTTGTAGGTTTTTCACTAATTGTTTAGCATATCGTCATCATCCTATATTTGAATTTAGATCCTAGAGAGAGAAAGCGTGTATTAGAGAGAGAGAGAGAGAGAGAGAGGAAATAGAATATCATAATTATTATAATAAAAGTAAAAAGAAAGAAAGAAAGAAGTTGCAGGTGAAAATGGCAGAAAGTAGCTTTTTACAACAGTTAGGTTGTATTGTAAGGCTGGGAAGTCCATCATCAAACTTTTCGAAATTTCACTTTACCGTTTTCTCTAATAAAGCCCATGGGCCCCACTCTTGCGCCACGTGTGTCAGACACATGATACGCTCCAGATTTGGGCCGTCGAGTAATGGGCTATAAATGGGCCGTATGCACAGATATTTTTTAAGGTTGCAACAGTGTGTTGCCATTTATGGGTTGAAAATGGGCCCGTTTCATAGCACGCCTGTTTGCAGTTTTTGTTTTGTGGTGAACATGAGGATCCGCCCCAAAGTTTCGGGTTACCACTTTTATTTTTTATATATTTGTTATTATTATTATTATTATTATTCTGTCAGACGAAATATTAATAAAACAAATTTGCAGACATTAAAAGGCGAGAGGGTTCGGGTACTCCGGTGGCCCGTAGGATAATCATTCGACTATCAATCATGTCTTTTGTTTGAACGTAACAACGTTACATCATTTTCTGTTTTTTTTCTTATTATTATTTGGTTGTTGTTTATCTATTTTGAATCAATGAAGTTATGTTGCATCTATCTACCGTCGTTTGGTGTATATTGCATTAGGTGCTAAACTTGATGTTCATTGTTTTGATGGATTAGACACTTTGTATTGACTTACTATTTGTGGCGGGATTTTTTACAATTTATGAAACCCATATCTACCACGTGTCACCAACGTTGTTGTCTGATTAAAGGGCTGATGATAGCTGTTGTAACATGTCCAAGGTCGTCCAAACTCAATATTGACTTGTTTAGCTTAAAGGGTTTGAGTTTAGCTCATTGTGATATCTACGTTTAAAGCTCATTATGATATCTATGTTTAAGCCTTGAGCTCAGTTCGTATGTAAATTGTCAACTTGAGCTAGGTTAATTTCTTATTTATTAAACTTTTGTGGGGAGTAATTATAAACAATTTGAGCGTACTTGGGAAATGAAAACTTAGTGCAAAATTTCCAAATGGCGAGTCTATAAAAAATTGTATATAGTTCAAACTTCACACTCAAAAACATGTAAAGACATGTTAAAGACTTCCACTTATAGAAGATTCTTTCTAAAGATTTGTAAAAGATTTTTTTTGATTTCTTCTTTGTTCATAGAAATAGCTCAAAACAATATGATTTATATTATAAAACTACATATTTATAAACTTTTTTGATTTTATAAAACGTGCCTAGCGATATATTCAATTTAAAGAGACATCACATATCCTTAACTTGGTACATCTTGAATACCTAATGTTGTATATGCTCGTTATTGACTTGAGGGTCGTTCCATGCACCGCACATATGGCTTCTGTTATAATGCTTTGTTTTTTGTTTTTTGTTTTTTTATTTTTATTAGAGAAGATACCTCATTTCTTCTTTAAACAATATATGCTGTGTTTTAGTGTTCTTGTTATAAGATTCTTTCACACACTTATGTTACGAGTTATTCATACGGACGTTAGGGAGAAGTTGTATAGATGATCCCTACTAAGATTATGGAGAAGCTATTGATGATATTTACCTTACTAGAGAGAAGTATTGGCAATCTCTGCCACATTAGAGAAAAGCTTATTGGACCTTGGATCAAGAACAAATCATGTGATTGAAGTCACTATGTTTGTGAATTTGAATTATGCAAAATAAGTTCTATAAAAGTCAAATAGGTTTATATAAAGCAGACATTAAGTGGGTGTCTGAGATTATTTATTTTCAAGCTATTTTTTATTAATTAACTTTTCTTGATAAGTTAAATAAAATGTTTGACAATAGAAAAATACTTCATAAAATGACTTCTCAAATAGGGTTAAAAATAAGTATTGAAAAAGTTAGAAGGGGTGACTTCTTGAAAAGAAAAACTTTTTTTGATTTACAATTTCCTAATATACCCTCATAAAAATTTTCTTTAAGCTTATTGAAAAATCATAAGTTATTATATAATATATATATATATATATATATATATATATATATATATATTTATATATTATATTGTTAAAAGTTTTTTTCAACTAAAATAAGCAATTCCAAACACCCTCTAAGTCAGAATTATACGCAAACGTTTGGCATTAGAATACTTGTCTGTTATATAACTGTCAAAACAAAGGGTATAATACCGCTGCACGCAATGTCGATTTATATATTAACAGTGAGTTTGTTTTGTGTGTGAACTTAAATAAGCTACAAGTCTTAAATATATTTTTTTAACTATAATAAATAGAAACATCCAACAGGAAACTATGTAAAAACAATTCATAAAAAACAAAACATGAAAAACAAAGCAAGGCGTAGGGAACAATACCAATGAAAGCTACACAAGCCCAACCAAAACACCGATTTCAATCCGGTTTCTGATGATTATATGTAATTTAGTGTGTGACTGGCTCACAATGTTCATAGAATCTTTGGAATTTCGTATATCATTTTAAAATTTATAAATTACATATCTCTTAAAATACAAGCTTCAATACATAATATTTACTAAAGCTAGTTTTATAAGTATACAAAAATACAAACTACGCTATTCTTATCAAGAAAACACTATAAATAAACTGTGATGGATTTTATTTGGGCCAAGGGCCTAGCCTAATGCCCTGTTGACTTGATGAAGTGATGATCCTTTTACCGGGCCTGGTTGCATCGCATATAAATAATGGGTCAAATAAATAGATCCAGCCCAGTAAAATGACACACTCACCTGAGCTAGAAGTGGGCATTTCGGGTTCGGCCCAATACCCGAAACCGGGTACAACCCGGGTTGGGCCTAACTGGGTTTTTTTATACCAGGGTATTGGTGAACCCGGGTCGGGTTCACTTGCTTGAAAACCCTGCCCGCTATACCCGGGTAGGGTCGGGTCGGGTCCGAAACCGAGTCCAATACCGGGTTTAGTTTTTTTTTTTCTTCTTTTCTTTTCTTGTGTGTGTCCAAATACCGGTTTCAAATCGGGTTCAACCGGGCCGGGTCCGAACCCGGGTTCGGGTCGGGTTCGCTAAAAAACTCAAAATCTAAAACCGCTTCCAACTCTACGGGTTTAAACGGGTCCAACCCGGGTACACTTCCCATCGGGTACTACCCGTACCCGGGTCCGGGTCGGGTTCGAACCCGGTTTTTATGCCCACCTCTAATGTCCTGAGCCCCAAGGAAATTTCCAAGAAAACAAGCAGATTAACAGGATTTTATGCTCAGTTAAGATTTATTTTAGGAATTTTCACAAGTATTTTCCCTTCTTAATACTATAAATTACATATTTTTTCAAGCTAAAAAATCAATTACATATTTTTTATTCCTAAAACATATATATTATATATTTATCCATTAATTAAAATTAAACTATTAAATAATTACTTTACCTTATTTTTACTAAAGGATTTTTTGCATATTTATACTTTATTATTATAATTGTTTAAAACTTTTAACAATTATGTTTTTGTATATGAAGATGTAACTTTGATGTGATGTTTTATTTTAAATGAGATGTAATTTTGTTGTTTCTATTATATACTTAAAACTTGAAAAAATATGTAATTGATAATCTTAGAAGTAAAATATGTAAAAATATTTTAGTGAATATACGATTAAAATAATCATTTAATAAATAATTTTAATAAAATGAGTAAACTTTTTTAGTCTAATAAAAAGGCATCTATGATGAACACGTAGCAACATCACATTTATTTTTATAAAATTTTTTCTGCTTTTTTTCTTCTATTAAATATTTACATTAATTACTAATAATATTTTTTAATTGTTTTTAGATCTAAAATAGCTTTATAAGTAAATTAAGAAAGAGATCTTTTTATTAGTGTTATTTCTAAATAAATAAATTTTATAAAATAAGAAACTTTTTAAAAAATTAAACTTTCTTAAATATATATTTTTTTTATAACGGTATGTTTTGAAACAAAATTTATAACTTATTTTTGGGGAGAAAAAAAGAAAAACTTTAAAATAAAAGTTTAAAAAGTTAATATAATTGTTTTATTACTTATAGTACTTAATCTTGTTTTATATTAGAATATAGTTTTATAATTAATAAATTTTATTCTATTAAATATTTTATTTGATCAACCCATGTAATATACGAATTTACTAAATCTAGTATGTAATATATATGTTTTAGAAATGAAAAATATGGAATTGATTTTTTCGTTGGGTAAATATGTGATTAATAGGAGGGAGAAAAATGTAAATGCCTAATGTTTCTTTTAGAAAATTCTATTCTATATTAATCGCTTATGTCGGTGGCTACAGTGCCACCGACCTCCACACCTCGCAATGCATTCGGTACAAACGAGCGATGCATGAGCCACGTGTTTAGTTGATGGTGAGTTGTAGAGGCCACATCACATTGAACACTTTCTCATCTCTCTCATATAAAATTATTGGTACGAGGGCTGTTGATGCCAAAGGGGGTTAGATCGGCAGTAGTGGCGGTGGTTCTACAAGTTTGACGGGGTGAACATTGACGACTCTTAGGTAACCGATATGTTTTTTTGTCATCTCCAGCCTTTTCCGGCGTGAAAAAGGTAAACCCCCACCTATACATTTGATCTTCACCATTTTCTCTCGATTCTCTCGCGAGTACTATATTTTCTAGTGACCTTCTGTTTTGGTTTCGGTTGCATGTCAGTTTTAGCTAGATTCTGTCCAGATATGTGGATGTGAAGGGAAGTAACAGATGTTCAGTGATTGTTGGTGGAGAGTGGCGGTAGATGGTGTTCAACGACGCAATAGAGACCACCCCACAATAGCCGCCCAAACCGCGACGACGGTGATTAACTGATTATGTGAAACATCATTAAGAAGCCTTAATCACGGTGAAAAGTTTGGGCTTTAGGATCAGAGACAACATTTCTTCTTATGGTGAACTCTATGTCATCTTCGATGAACTTGTGGTTTCCATTCATTATCATGGTTTCTTTTTCATCTACTTAATTAAGGTTAGTAATGCTTATTTTAGATTTTAATTTGGTATATTTGTTTAAGTTTCGTAAATTGTTGACTATTCTGAGTATGCACATTAGGTGTTTGTTGCTAAGCTTATAGAGGGTCATGAGGTTTAGATGCCAACCTTGAAATTTATTTGATGTTTCAAAAACATTCATGGTGATTACAACATTCTTGATTCATTCACTTACAATTCATCATGTGTTTGATTGTTCGGGATTTTTAGAATATTCTTCTTTTTTTTTTGCAGGTAGCTTCTTATAAGAGACACGCGTTTAGTGAATGTTTTCTACTTCCATTATAATTAATAGCGCTATCGAGTCTTTTTAAAATATAAATTTCATGATGTATCTCAGCTTTTAAATGGTATGACATTATGAAATGCACACATTGGGTGTGGAAGCTTTGTGAGTTGGAGCTTTGAAACTTGCAGGATTCCTTTGGGAGCAAATGCAACAGAAAAACATATATTGTGATTCATTGTACCCCGTGAGATCACTGAAAGAGACATTAGAAAATTATATCAGCATGCCTAACAAAACTTCATTAAATCCTTTTTGTTTATTTGGGTAGAAGATCATGAAGATGAGGGTTTGTAATTTTACTTGAGCATAGTATTATCTTGGTCTTTTATAGCTTTAACCTATTGAAAACAACAAAGTTTGACTTTTGTTCTTAAAGTTGATATCTTATATAATTAATATGTTCTTTTTAATTTCTTGATTATGTTTCTTAGGAAGTGGAGGTATGGTCCATCGATTTCATTCGGAGGTATGTCAAGACAATTTCTCTAAAGAACAAGCGACCATGGCCATGGTTTATTTGAGTTATGACATTTCCATAAAGCTTGAGATTTGTGCTTAATTTTACTTATATCAAACTACATCTGTTTTAGATATAATTTGAAAGTACTTAATTTCACTTTTAATGTTTGAATTGTTTAGTTGGAAATCTGGATTGTTTAATTAGTATTCATATTATGTCTTTGAGTTTAAACGTGAGAAATTTTGGAGAGAATAAAAGCATATTTTATCTTTTGTTTTACAAGTTGGAAATAAATGAAAGGAGATAAAAGAGAAATAAAGGAAAATTAACACTTCTACCTATCACTCAAAGGTTTATATTTTAGTTTAATTCATATATTGTATTACATTGCATTACTATTACACAAGCAATAGCCCCTAATACAGCTAGGAATAGAAAAATTACAATTAGCTGCCCTGACTATTTATTTAGATGTATGTTGCGTCAGTTATTTTAACGGTCAATACTAAACTAAACTGGCTAAGGTGTGTTTTTTAATTTTCTCTAAACTAATTATACTAATTATGTCATGATAGCCATATCACACATTCATTTTAGAAGCCAATATATATACACAAGATCTTAGAATATATTTTACATATAAATCACTATACTTAATACAGGGGAGGGAACATCCAGCAGAAAAATCAAGTGTAAAAATAGACACTAACACTCCTACAATAATAGGATAGTTACTACTATTATAAATATTAAACCATTGTGCTTGCTCCATGGAAAATCAAAATGTAGTCTATTATACCTTACTATTGTATGTGTTTTGGATAGTAATTATGTATCTTCAAAAGTACACTGTGACCATGTGTCATTGATTAGGTTATTTGCAAACATGATCATCTAATAACGGTTAGTTTAACTTCAATGATCATTAAACATGTCCACATTCATTAAACAGAAAACGCGCTGCAACCGCGCGGCAAAATATCTAGTTATTAGTTATTGTGTTTTTTATTTTTCAAAGCTAATAGAAGTTATCAACCATAGTATAAATTTTGTTTTTGTATTTTTTTTTGTTTTCAGTTTTCTTTTTTTTTTTTAAAGCGAAATTTATATACTAGCATCAACCATAATATAAATCATCATTCGAATCCGGGCCATGTTTCATGTTAATCAAGAAATATTAAAATACGCTATTTTCATAATTAACGCAAAAACAAATCATGTTACAATTTGATTCACCATAATGCACGGATGTTTATTAGTAGTTAGTAGTTACCAACGAATATAACATGTTTTTACGTTAATTATGAACATACCACCTTATAAAACAAATTCGATGGATAAAAAGGATTTAATAAATTAACTGACAAAGATAATACGAGACCTTAAAGTACAAAAATATGCATTACTTGAAGCTAAATGTTGTTGTGGCCACTTTTATAACCTCTATCTTTCAACTTAATGTTAATAGCATCAACCAACAACTTGGTTCTTGGCTCTGCAACCATTCCTTTTGATATCATCTTGTTATAATACACCATAGCCTCCTCTAACCGCCCCTTGTCGTAGAGCCCGTGCACCATGATCGTGTATGATCTCTGGTCCGGGCCCAACCCGTTTCTCTCCATCTCAATCCAAGTCGACCCAACCCGTTCGTCATCGCCCAACCCCATAAAAAGCCTCAATACCAAATTATAAGTATCCCCCATCATCTTACAACCATTTCTCTCCATCCTTTCCATAATTTTCACAACCTCATCCGCCTTTTTCGCGGAGTTTAACAAGTACCCATAAGTCCTAGCATTCGGTGCACACTCGCCACCCTTAACTGTCATCTCGTCCAAAAGCCCGTTCACCTTTTCCATTCGTCGAATCTTGCATAGGTGTTTGATCAACGAGTTATATGTAGCAACGTTCGGGCTGCAGTCTTTCTCATTCATTTCTTTGAATATCTCAAGAGCCTCAGGGATCCTTTTCTTGAAACATAGCCCGTCGATTATGCAATTGCAGATGGTCACATCCGGGGTGCACCCTTTCGCCCACATGGCTTGAAACAACTTAACCGCGGTGCTGATCTTGCCAGCCTTGGTTAATGAATTGATGAATATACCATATGTGAACTTATCAGGCTTATACTTTGATGTAACAATATCATTCCAAAACCTTTTCGCTTCGCGTAAACTACCTAAAACACACCATCCATTGAGAATAATATTCATCGTCTTAATGTTATGTCGAAATTCGTTCATTTTAGAGTGGAACAAGAACTCTGCAGCCTCAACATGCTTGTATCGACACAACGATATCAGAAGTGTTTGAAAAGCTGCTAGATCAAGATCGAGACCGAATTCTCTCCTCTTGTAGAAAAATTCAGTGGCTTCTTCAATCTTATGAGCTGCAGCATATCTATTAACCACAATGCCGTACGTTCTTTCATTGATCAAGCTTTTATCTCTCTTAGACATTTCGTCGAGCACTTGGTCTACTTCATTGAAACGCTTCATTCTGCCTAAAATGTCTAGAATTTCGTTGAAAGATCCTGTTTTAGGTGAATACCCACTTGCGTTAGACACCCAATTGAAGAACACATACGCTGATTTCCAATCAGAACGATGCCTACGAAGCACATTAAGCACAAAATCTTCGGTTAGTGTCGGTTTCAGTCGAGTGAGAGCTTCTTCGATTTCGTTTACTGTTTTCTGCCCGTTGACTCGCTTGAGTAGGTCTTGGACTTCGAGGGCTTTTGTGTTCATCATCGAGAGTTGTTCATCTGTAATGGGTGTTGGTGATCGCATAGATTCTTCATCGGCTTCACTGAAATTGTTTGAATTTTGAGTTTGATTGTGAAAATTTGGGAATCTTGAAGGTAATATGTGATGGATGATGATCGGAGAGTGCTTCTGATTGAGTTTGAAAAAGATTTGTAATTTGTGGGAGCAATGAAAGGGGCGGACTCTGGGTTGCATGATTTTGGGGATGAATTGTGTTTCACAGTTTGATCGGAAGATGAATCACGAGGGTTTATTACCGAACACTATGCGATGAAAACCATTAGACAAAAATATTAAATTAGTGTTAATTACACATATGGTCTTTATATATAGAGTAAATTACAATTTTCGTCCTTTAATTTTATAGTAAATTTCAGATATTTTCATTAAACTAAGAAAATTACAGTTATTCTCCTTTACATTTTAATTTTGTTACACGTTTAGTACTTTCCTCTAACGTTCGTTAGTTTTACCGGTTAAGTTAGGTCACATGACTTGCACGTGATGGTAAATTGGTCATTTTACCCTTATTAATAAATACATGAATTATAAGAACCCACCTCACCCACCCAACCTCGTCTCCTTCTCTCTTTCTTTCTCTCTCTCTCCCTCCTCTCTCTCTCTCTGTGCACAAAGAACAGCCTATCCGCTGCCTTCCTCTACCAGCTTCACCGCCATCCTCCACCGCCAATCCTGCACCGCCTTCCCCGACCCACCTCCGGTCACAACCGACATCTCTAAACCATCACGTTCACAACCTAAACCACATCCATCACCGCCACCACCACGACAGTTACGGGGTGGTGGTGGGTGGTGATCGGAACCCTAAACAACTCACATTTTTTATGTTTGAGTTTGCGTCTGATGTATATATGTATATATAGAGAGAGAGAGATAGAGAATAATGGTGATGGTTGGTGGCGACGGTGGCGGGAGTTGGGGGTGGCGATGGTTGGCGTTGGTGGTAGTAAAGATGGAGGGTTGGGGTTTTGTTGAAAAAAGACAGATAGATAGATATAGTGATATATATATATAGAGAGAGAGAGAGAGTAGAGAGATAGTGATGGGTTTTTTATATTTTATGTTTTCTTTCAATTTGTTTATTTAATCTGTAAGATAATAAGGTTAAATGATAAAATTGCCCTCATGTGCAAAGCATGTGACTAAATTTAACAGAAAATTTTAACGTCGGTTAGTGGAAAGGATAAAATCTGTAATCATTTTTAAACGTAAAGGACAATTAGTGTAATTTCCTTAGTTTAAGGACAATCTCTGAAATTTGCTATATAGATAAAGGACGAAAAATGTAATTTACTCTTATATATATATGTTTATATTGTTGGTTTGCTTTTAAATTTGAAGTATTTATAACTGTATTTTTAACTAATGTTTGAACCCATTCTTAGGATTAAATCGGTGTTACATAATTGTTATTGCGAAGGGATTGTGGCGGAGGTGATGGAGGGTGGTAGTGGTGGGAGGAAACCAGGGGAAAACTATCGTGTTGGTTGAGGTTCCACATGATGGTGATGGTGTTGGATGACGGTGGTGTTTGCAGATGCGATGGTGATCGGATGTGGGTGTGGTGAGCCTGTGGATTTGGAGGTGGTTGGATAAGGTGAGTGTGATTTTGATTTATTATTTGGTAAGGTGAATATGAAAAGAACTGATAGTAGTTTTGCTAGTAGTTTTGTAGGTGGTGGTGGTGGTATCAATAAACAAGGGGAAATGTGTTATTTTTCATTCCCGAATTGGGCTGGCTAAATCAGAAAAACCGATCCAATTCGGGATATCTGAACCCGAACCGATTCCCAAAATGTGATAAATATGAGAACTGAATACCATACCTAGGGTTTCAAATCGCGAGTGGGTACTTACAAGTTCCGGGTAGTCGAGAATCGGTACTCAAGGAATACCGACCAATTCGAGCCTTATCACAATCAATTTTCATTATGAAGATTAGGATAGAATTGCACGCATGTTCGTGCCACGGTAATGATCAAAAGTTGCCCCTAATGCTTGAGTTTCATATGCACCTCCGAATAACCCATTTCTTATTTCTAAATTTTGATAGTAACCTTATCATAATTATGCTAAATCTTCGAATAATTGAAGAAATTCGTTGGGTGTTATATTCTTTAAAGTGACTATTACACCCTTGTATATAATAAATAAATTAAGTGTCAAATCATAGGGTCCATCAACACCACCCCTACCATCTTGCATCATCGTGAATCCACCAACACCACACCCCACCACCGTGCACCACACTACCACCACAATGCCTTATATAAATCATCTACAGCCCCTCCTCCTGCATGAAACAACCTTTTTATGATCACCACTCACCGACACAACACCACAACCCCCGATCATTCCCCTCCCCATGAAGTCGTTGATAATCCCACCCCCATCTAAGCACCTCCTCCTCTCATCTTTTTTTCCCCATCACTCCTTTCTATTTGCTACGATAATTAGGAATCAGTACTGAAATTGATTGCTTTCTCTAATGTTTTACGATTTTCTTCTCGGTTTGAAAACAACCGTCGTAGGTGAACCCACTCATAGGATGAAATCGATGTTATATAATCGATCTTGCGAATGGGTTGTGGCGAAGGTGATGAAGGGTGGTGGTTGTGGTGGGTGGAAACCAGTTAACCAGGGGAAAATGATTGTGTTGGTGGAGGTTCCAGACGATGGCGATCATAGGCGGATCTTTTAGGGGGGGGGTGGGGGCCGCCGGCCCCCCTGTTTTTTTCGCCCGTAGTATTAAATTTTAGTCCGGTAGTGTAAATTTTTGGTCAGGTAGTGTAAATTTTTATATAAATATCAAGTTCGCCCCCCCTAAAAAAAATTGATTTCGCCCCCGCCCCCCTACGAGAAAGTTCAAGATCCGCCACTGATGGCGATGGTGTTGGCGGATCAAGATGGTGGTCTTTGCAGATGTGGTGGTGGTCGGATGTGGATGTTGTGAGTCTTTCAATGTGGTGATGGTTAGGTCAGGTAGATGTGATTTTGGTTTATTACAGGTAAGGTGAGGATGAACATAAGTGATAGTAGTCTTGCTAGCGATTTTGCAAGTGGTAGTGGTATCGATGAACAAGGGGGAAATGTGGTATTTTTCATTCCTAAAAACCAAACCTTGAATATGTGTAAAACACAAGGACTACTCATGTAATTAACTCTTAACTTCTATTTTTACTAATAATACTACTATTATTTTCTTATTTTTTGAGATCCAGAAGGTAAACACATCCCAGTAATGAAAACCCCTATTATCTTTAATTGATTAATTGAATACATACGTTCCTCGGTGCGATCTATGTTTATTCACGTCTAGAACCATTGGGCATTTCTGCATTCGGATTTATCATGCGTTTTTGCATCTAGAACCACCATACGTGTTCATGCGTGTAACGTAGATCTAAAATATGGGAATTACTCTCACCTTCTTGTTACATGTGACACATGATAGTGGTTTCTCATAATTCTTAAAAAATAATCATTTTTAGTATAACCCTATCATATTTCTAATACAATATATAACTAAAAAATAAATATTATAATTTATAACTGTAATGATATATTAGATAATATTTTCCGTACATTATATAATTACTAGTATGAATATGTAATGTAAATAGTTAGATATACAAGCATAAAAGTACTTAGCGCAATAAGTAAACAAAACTTGAGCCAAGCTTGTAAAGTTATCACATTCCAAACCCAATCTTTACACTAAACTCAAAAATAAATCCGACTTAAAAAGTTTTTTTTTCTAATAAACGACTCGATATTAAATGGTTATAAACTAAACGACTTGATTATAAAGACCTCGAGGCTCATTTACACGTACTATGATCTGCGTGTTGCTAGCCTAGTAAAGTGGTCCGAGATTTGGCTTCTACTCTATTATGTTAGCATTGAAACTTAGATAATAGTATACAAATAAAAAATGAGAAAAGAAAAAAGACCAATAAATAAGATGTATGCGGTTCAAAAAAATATGTACAATACTAGGTTATAACCCCGTGTATTACACGAGTTAAATAAAAACAAATATTAAATATTTATTAGCGAAGAGTTAGAAACTTTAAAATGTCAAATATAAAGATACTTTGATTAGCTGATAAAACACTTTTAATATTCTTAAAACTTTTGTTTTAAAAAGTTATTGCTTTGAAAAAATTTCGTTTTGTTTATCAATATCTCACTCTTTAAACACTATGGGTTTGTTTCGTAAAAAATATTTTTATGTAAAACTTTTATTTTTTAAAAATATTGATTTTAAAATATTTTATAATTTAAAAAGATTTCGCTGTTTTAGAAAAAAAATCATAGTTTTAAATAATTTTGAATTTAAAAAGTATATTTTTAATCAAAATACTTAGTTTTATTTAATAAAAAAATGTTTTTTAAGTAGTTAATGATTAAGAAAAGATACGAATTTATAATATAGAAAGAGAAAGAGAAAAAATTGAAAATTAGTTATTTGACTTTTTAAAATGATAAATAGTTTGGGCGGGAAAATTAAGATAAAAAGGCTTGTGGGAATGACATGTGGCACCACATTTAAAAGATTATTAGATTAGATATATTGATTTAGTAAAAAAACAAATGTAGTTTAATAATATGGGTAGAGTTATAGTAAAGAAAATATTTAACACAATATGTTATTTTTGTCATTGTTTTTATACATTATATAAACTTATTGTTATTTATTATTGTGCTTTACAATTAAAAGTACACAATAATATTATCTCACCAATATATTTTTCATAACTAATAGCGTTCAAGATATCAATAACGATCAAAAAACACAATGAAACATTGTATTATTTTGTCATTATTTTTAATGTATTAGAGTAATTAGTTGTTAATTAATTATTATATCTCACATATTAAAGATACACAATAATGTTATTTCATCATTATATGCTTTTAGAAGTTATCATTTTAGAAAACATAATAGTATTTAAAAAACACAATAACAAGGAAAAAGACAATTAATTGCACTAAAAGACATAATGACGAAATATGAGTTTAAAAACATAAAAAAAAATTATATCTTTTTATATAACAAAACTATACTCGTTTAAGGATAAAAAAATGCTCTTTTTTATGGTATAATTTTTATGAAAAATTAACGCCGTACATAAAAGTTATGAACATTTAAAAAAAAGAAATTTATAGAAAATAAACAAAGATTACTATTTCTAAAATATCACTCTAACAATTTATTTTCCTACAAATTAGTTTCAACCATTAACTGAAAATATTAATTATTGAAATTACTTATTATACTTTTTAGTTTTAAAACATTTTTTATTTAAAACTTTTCCTAAAAATACATTGAAGTGGGTGTTAATTCGCCGCCAAAAAACTAGATATTAATTAAATGATAATCGTCATTTACATCCGTGTATTTATTTCGAGTCACCAAACTTGCTTTTTTTCATTTTTCTTTTCGAAATGATTTTTTATATGAGTGTTAAGAAGAGAGTTGGTTGATTCATTGTCTTTTCATGTTTCATTAAAATAAATAGGAATAAACATTAACATGTTTTTGTTTTCACTTAGTATATTTGATATCATATTTATTGGTCAAGTAATTTTTAGTATGATAAACCTATTCATTTACTCATACTTTAAGTGTACATTAATATCTATTAGCAATTGAAACTCTCCAACGGTATGAATAAAACATTATTATTAATATCTATTAGCAACTGAAACTCTTAACTGTATGAATAAAACCTTATTATATGACTATATACACTCGAGATGCCATATCACTCTCGAAATACCATTAGACTATAAACTATTCGATTATTAATCAAATATGTATATAGTTATTTCTATTGTTATCACAATTTTCATCTTAAATGACACGTAATCACTATCTAGCTATTCGTCTATTCGAGCTTATAATTGAGCTCGTTCAGTTAACTTTGTCAAAAATATAAGTTATAAAAATAGTTAATCTTAAAGTATATAACTAGTTAAACTCAGAATTTAAGATCAAGACTTGAATAGATTTGAACGTTATGATTGATATATTCAAACCCAAACTTAAGCTTGTTTGATTTGAACGTTTCTCAAACTTTTAAATAGAGGTTGCTTAATCAAGCACGATTACATGAATATGTGTAAGGCATTGTGTTACAAAGCGATAGCAAATAATAATAATGATAATAAACAAAAGCAAATGAATGTAGTGTTTAAGAAGTGAGAGCCATAATGTTTACTATAGTCTACAATTTTATAAACACACTAAATGTAACCAGTACGTGTTTCCACATTTATAAATGTTTTCGAATTAAAACTGATAAAATAAATACTTAAAAATGCATATGTCACAAAAAAATGGAATAATTATTTACAATTGGAAAATAAAATATTAGAGAAATACATACGAAAACTATATGTGTCGGCGTAAGATAGAGAAAAGTGGTTGTTATGCTCAGTTCTTTCTATGCAATGACGTCTGGAATACATTTTCGTTTTATGCCATAAAATTGTGTGGTCACCCTTGATTATACATGATACAATTTATGTGCCAATGTTTATTTTGACGGTGACCTAAGATCAAACTAATGAAGACCACAACTCAACGGTGACCAAAAAAAGACAATAAATTCAAGTTTTTATCATTTGGAATTTTGGATAGATAGTTACTCGAATCTCATTTGGTTTGAAAGAAGGCATCATATGGTTTTTCAATATGAAGGTCATTAATTCGAGTTTTACTTGTTGCAATATGCTCCAACTAAAGTGGGTATTTAGGTGGTGAATTTTTCCTGAAATGGTTGGCTGACAAGGTCATCAGGCCATCAATGTTGTTTGTTTTCGCGGGCATGGGCGCCTAGGTGGTCTTTCGTGAATGGGTTTACCAGGAAGACCGTGTTTAGAGTATTCGTTGGTCGTTAATAAAAACTTATAGATTCTTTATTTATGATAGCATTGGTTGTAATCTCTACCGGCCCTCAGAAAATTTAACACAGACTGTCATGAAATTTTAAGACAAACCTAAATTAAAATTTAACATCCTCCCTAAGAAAACTTAAATATTAAAAAGTACAAAATGCATTTAACTTAACCAATTAATTTTATAACCATTCTAAGACTCCATTGATTTTGATAATCTCTCTTCGGATTCAACCAAACGAAAATCAAAATTTTCTTACCATCCTAATTAACGAAAATATTGTAGATCTATTACCTAGTTTTAACAATGATAAAATGTATGTATTTTTGATAATTAACTTGCTATTATCTTTTTGTTGTATCATCCAACTTCACCCCCACCTGAATCAGATTGAAAAGCATTCATGTTTAACTATTGTCCAGAGTTTTCACGACCGGATCGGACCGGCCGGTCCGACCGGTTCGACCGGGATTCGGTTGGTCCACCGGTCCGATCCCCCCCAAATCGTTTTCAGCAAGTTGAACCGGCCGGTTCGAACCGGTTCGGCGGTTGAACCGGGAACCGGGAACCGGTTCGGACCAGATTTTGTATTTTTTTTATTTTTTATTTTATTTTTTTGATTTTAATGGGTAAAAACGGGGTGTTGAACCATACATTAGTGTGTTGGATATAAAAATATAGTTAAGTTTTATATATAACTATAAAATACATATATAAATTACTTATATTTAATTATATATATAACTATATATATAATATACTATATATATAATTATGACGTCATCCGGTTCTTAAATCCGGTCCGACCGGTCCGACCACCAAACCAGTAAGGCGTCCGATTCGACGTCCGATCCGGTTCTGAAAACATTGCTATTGTCAACTGAACTTTAAAATTTTCCTACTTCAAAAAAAAAAATTTCTTGGTTTACCATCGATTTTGTCTATTTCTGCAATTCGTAGAATTTGAATTTTCTACCTCTTAAATACAAAAGATGCATTTTATCACCAGAATAATGTTAGTTTATCATAGACGTTTAATTAAATCTTTTTACTAAATTTTAATTTATTTCATTCTTGAACGGCGTTTGAAACCATCACTAATATCCGACTGAGCTTTCCTAAAATGTATGTCAATCGTGCATATTAATTTTAACGTTTTAAATCTAACTTACCTAGAAATATCATTAAAGAGAAAACATACCATTATAAGAAAAAAAAACTCAATAAGTTACGTTTGCACGTAATGTCAAAAGATCTCAAGTCAAACCATCACGTCCATGCTATTGTACCAAATTCCTTTGGTGGTGTGATTTGAGTTTACACCACTAAAAAAAAAAAAACGGATTCTACGGTTGACAAAATGAATTGAATGACTAGCGGTTGAACCGGAGTTTGTAGGAAGTGCCGGTCCACGAGAATTCTTACGTAATAATATGATCGACAGAATAAGTAAAATTACTAAAATGTAAGTAAGCACCCACCCCCATTCTCTCTCCTGTCGTCATCAAAGCTCCCTAAGAATATGTAGGGCCCACATCCTTACAATATTTGCATTTTAGTTCAATTCTTTATAATCAGTTAATTTATATATATGGACTATGGAAACGAAAACATTTCTTTTTTGGTCCCTTTACTTCATGTAATGTGCCACATGAAAGACATCAACATTCCCTTTTACCAAAAGTGTGCGCAGCCTGAAGGTAGGTGAGCCGAAAAATCAAATAATTGAAACAAACTTTAAATAAGCGGAGAAACAAAATGAATTAAGTGAACCATTGATAAATTAAGGATTTGATAATGATTATTTTATAATCTGTTGTGTGATTCAATTATGATTATTTATGTATAAATAATAATGTAAAAACAAAAAGATTACTACTGAAACTTAAATTGTAAATTTTTTATAATATTATAGTATATGTAAATGTTTTAGATATTTCTAGATGAACAATTTTTGTAGGTTTATCTGTATATTTAGAAGATGATAAATAAAAAATGATCAAAACTGCACGTAAAGTATAAACCCTAAGTTAAATTAAGTGGCATATAAATAAAGTAGTCAATAATATGTGTTTCCAAGAAAAGAATAAAGCTATCAAAAACTCAAAGATTTAGTAGTGGCTGTAAATTATCGAATTCTGCCAAGTGCTGAATCACTGTAGATTATCACTCAACTTGATGAGCTGCTGATTGACCGCTGCCGATCTACACTTAACTTGAAGAGCTGTTGATTAACTGATGCACCAGACAAGACTGTATGTGTCGAATTACATTGGCGGCTGCAATGTTTTACCTTTTGAAGATAACATTGTACTAAAGCTGTTGATCTCTGATGTGTCGATTGTTTGTTTACGATGTACATATGTTAATCTAAACATAGAATAGATGTAAAATGATTTATTATAAAGTGTTTAGCTTTTTTAATATAAATACTTATTACTTTTATAGTTTTGAGGTAAGCTTGTTAGCTCACTTGTTATCTGCTGATATAAACTCATTGTAATCGAAAAAGATTAATCAAGTAAATACTTTAAAAAAACATCTTATGTTTTTATTTTTATTCAAACAATCTGTGTTTGTTAGTAAGATGGTTGACTCAGATTCTACATTTGTCATCTACCGATCACCAGAAAAGCTTTGTTAATTTACTAACCTAATCCAACAAGAAAATTGTAGAAATTGCTCGACGATAAGATTATCACGTTGTTGTATTTTAGTTTAAATATTTAGAATTATATCCGCCATTATTTTCTCTTTGTATAGTTATAAATCTAACAACGCACCAATGGTTCCTATCATGTCATCTCCGGCCAGAAAAAAAACGTCAATGATATTATCTTCACATTAATTGCTCTACCTGATAAAAGCTCTAAGATTAAACTACAAGAAAATTTCTCCACATAATAGCAAATTCAAAAAAATTCCATCAAAAAGATTATTGAAACCCTATTATTCTTATGATTTTTTTATTTTCCTTACAAACTAACATTATCATCTATCAGACACACCTTTCACAAACACGGACCTTAAACGTTGGCTTCCGTGGACTTTAAATACAATAGTATTGTGTAATGAAAAAGATAAAGTTAACGTGACAATATGAAAAAGATGATAAAGTTAAAGGAGTAAAATGCAAAATGAGGAGCATTTAAGGAGCAACGTCATGAGGGGTTTACTAAAAATGGACTATTTTCTTCGCCTAATCAAACTCACCGCTATCACGTGTCTACGCGTCTTATATGTGCTTAGACTACACGCGCGGCTCCACAACCATGAGCCGTCTGTATATCAATTAAAGTATAAGCTTTTCTTTTTCTTTATTTTTCAATAAAATATTCTCATATCCATGTGATATGGTAATTTCACTTCTAGTTATTTAAAATAAAAAATAAAATAAAAATTTAATTATTCAAATTTATATATAATCGATAATAATATGAACTGCCAATTTGAACAATTGTTCTTCTTTTTTTTACTTTTGTTGTCAAATGCAATTTCGATGGTATAATAATTGAACATTAATACTTGATTTGCTTTTGTTCTCGCTCATGATTATGATTATAATTGAAATGAAAATGCATACAATTAAAATTGAGTGGACGTTAAATGTAAATGGAGTGTAAATAATACTCATGCTTGAATTGTAATTGTTACAATATTAAAAATTAGGATTGTAACCGATCAAATTGACAATATGAAATCTTATTAACAAATGCGTCATATTTTAGATTATTAAAATCAATTTACCCAAAAAAATTACATAGATGGTCTTAATTGTTTATACTCACACATTCATTTGATATATAAAATGTATCGACATTTAATTTTGACGTTAAACTTTTATCGTTTTACTCCTATTAGAAAATAAAAAAAAAACTATATGTAAATCCATTCCCATCTTTTATGTTGCCCGAGAGTAATCCCAACCATTTCTTCTTCTTCAGCGAAGCCAACAGCCACTAACGTATCCCTTTCAACGATGTCGCTTGATGAATCACATTGCATAACATATGTAAAACGTTAACTTTTGCAACCATAGTTTGATCCTCAATCATTATATTAAAGTTGTAATCACTAGTGAGTAGTGAATAATCATTATTGTAATATAAGTTGCTTGATGTACCAAATCTCGACCAACTGTGAAAAGAAACCAATAATCGATGCATCAAAAGCCAATAAAAATGTGTACAATAACTGAATATAAACTATATTCATGCATTCGTAAGTGCAATGAGCGATTTAATTTGCAGAAAATAATTAAAAGAAAACTTCCAAAGTAAAACGGTTATGAAAAAAGTGCATACTTGATATTATTATTTATTGTCCTAGCATCCATATTTTTATGAATTCATGAGCCACTTGCATTGGGATGAAGAGAGAATAAGAAGATCCAAGATTAATGAACATAGGTATTGTTATTGCAACAACAGTCACGCATTATCATATTGCTCTACTTAAAGGTTCTTTTAAGCTTAAATAATTAAAATGACCAAATATATAAGCTGTTTGGGCACCATTGCACACCTCAACCTCACTGTTGCCACTGTTGCACCCTTACTACCATATTACCCAACTTAAAAGATTTCTTAACACCAGTTAGTCAAAATGACCAAATATGTTATAATTGAGTAACAATCTAGATCATGTGTGATTTCTCAAAAAGAATTTATCAAAGGTAACTTTTGACCTTACCATAGGAAGTTAGGAACTAACCGTTTAGTGTACTATAATTCTAATAATACAAGTAAAATCACAAACACACTATAAAAATTTTAGTAAATAGATAATTTATAATTTGAAAGAATTATAAATTTATAAGGATAGTCCGATAGTTTAATATGTCACAACGGAAAATAGGTTTGAACTCTTTCTTCTAAAAACCAACCTACTAATTAGTTTAGAAAAATCAATTCCAACTTAGAACATGTACAGCATATATCTTAAGAAAATATATACTTAAAACATATCAAATGTATTTTAACATTATGACTTGATTTTCCTTCAAGAGATTGTTTTATCCACTTAAACTTCCACACGTACAGTCTATCCTAAAGACATGATATTATCCATCCATTTTGATTACCCTACCTAAACTTAAAGACATATACAATACAACATTTAGACATGCTAAGTGAGTGATTATGACTTAACAAGACATGACAACACCTGGAATTAGCTTCTCGATGTGCCTTACAACAACCAACATAGGGTACGCACACCTGCGTGTAAGACAGAAGAAATTAGGCATAAGGTTCCCCCATTTTGGCACATGATACGCCTGTATAAAGCAAATATACATCACACCTTGGTTTTGGCTGCTTCTAACACTTATAATGTCATACCAAGTTGTTAAACACTCAAGAAATACATCTATGATATGTTTTAAACATATGGTAGCAATTTATTACTTGAAAACATGCAACTATAACATTCAAATTAAAAAATCTAGTCATCACTCAAGATTAGAAACACCCATGATCATTGCAAGGGAAATTCTACTTTTATAACAAGTATCATCAAGCAACACTATGATCCCTTGTTTCATATAGCAACCTATCAACATGTACTTTTAGAACTTCAAATTTTCATCAAACATAGATAATCTATAATTTCTATTATTCAACTACACTTAATAGTCCATTTAGGACTTATCTTTATACTTATAGTAATCATCTAGATTGTCATACATTAATATCAAGCTGTTTGCACATTAATGATGTCTACGTATTAGTACTTCCTCTTATCCATTAAAGGATTTCAACATAATCATCTATTCTCAACATAGGCATAAGACATCAATCAAATTCATAAGTTATAACCAAATTACATTATAACACATCAAGTTCTATAAATATCTTCCAAACATGATATAGATCACACTCATTTGCATATAGGATAGGCTAGACCTTGAATTCCCTTGCCAATGTGTTAACTTTCTTAAATCAAACATCCACTTCAAGGACCAAATGTGTTATGACTGAATAAACAATGAAGACTAAAAAAGTAATTTTTCATACCATAGGGACCACCTGTTATAATTATGGTGTAAAAATCTTAAAGTTATTAAACTAATCAACGTTGCTTATTTATAGTAAATTTAAAATTTAACTTGTAACGTGCTCTTTAAAGCATAGATCACTCGCTGGAAAATATAAATGAATAAGTCACATAAGTGTGTATATGTTTATATTGTATACGAAGTGCTTACGAGATTTGACGAGTTTGAGTTTAGTTATTTGAAATGAGAAATGACAGCAAGTCCTATGCATTTGCAATGTGGGACTATCAAAGAAGATAACGAAGAACCATCACAAGGGTCATATAAAGTCTCCACGGTTATTACATGGATTCATAAATAAACAAGTATGACATAAAGTGATTATAATTAGTGATATGACAAAACACCTAGTCAATTATGTAGTACGTGTTGGTTTTATACCTTTAAATTTTGATCATTGGCTGACAATGTAGCTTTTACTTATTCAATATATATTTTTATGCAATCACTTATTTGCTCAGCCAAACTAACACTTTAGTTTGTAGGTAGTAAGCAGTTGGAAGTTATGAAGATTTAGTAGTGTTACAGGATTAAAGATCGAAGATTCAAGGCCTTAATCAGTTTTATATCTGTATCTTTAGTCATTTTTACACTTATGTTTTTTTATTGCTTCTGTTTTTATCATTATGCTAGGCTAAACAATCCTTGTATTGTGTAGGAAGATATGAACCAATATCCAATTTGATTATTTATAATTTATGGCTATGAACTTCTTTGATTTTAGCAAAGAATTTGAGTTTATTCTTCTAATAAGTATGTATGTTTGAAGAATCATTTGTTTATATGTCTTGTTTGAGTTTGTTGGGTTAGTATTATAGACTAGTACTAAAGGTCATCAAATATTATTCTCGAGTTTGATAACTCAAGACTCTAACTCTAGTGGGTGCAAAATGAGTCATAAATCCTAATTGGTAATTCATGCGTGCTATTAAATAACTAAATTTGAATAAGAGGGTTTAGAATTTGTTAGGGCTTTCTTATGCAATATTGTTGTATTGGAAGAGTTCTCTAACGAGTGACCATTCATTAACATGCGTAGAAAATTCTAAGTCACAAGGTCTAAAGTTTTTTTAAAGTGTTTGTCTTGATTGAATAAGTCATAGTGAGTTTATAGTTGTGACCTCTATCTTTCACTTGTATTTCAAATGAAGGGCCGTTTATTTTAATCAGAGTAGGTCATAAGGTGAATATGTATAAGGTCTAATTTTTTATGGTACTGTGCGTCTAGGTTATACTTTAACGAGAGCCAAGCTATCAGATCACCATCATAATTAACCAACTAAATTAGTCATGGTAGTTAATCATTAGGTTAAAGAGATTTAAAACATAGATGATACAATATTTTATCTACTGATTTTCGTTTATTAATTTCTTTTAATTAAAATTTTCTTCTCCTTACTTTTCTTAAAAACCCAATTTATGCAAACAAACCGAATATTAAAAATAGTTTTTTTAAAGAGTTACGCTACGTGTCCGGAAAACAATACTTGGTTCTCACTAAACTATACTATAGAAACAATATGTGCACCTGTGTGTATAGTGTTGGAGTATTTATTATTATTATTATTTTTATACATTTGAAGTTCAGCTTTGCATGAGCTTACTCACAAAACACCGCATCAACTACTAGAATACATTTAATGTTTATTGTTATTGACTAGGCTCATAGTTTCAAACCATAATTGGCACGTTGAGGACTAGTCGAAGTTGATAAGTGTAGATGAAATCTATTGAGCTCCAATTATCATGTTTGAACCTTATGTGGTCGAGTGGTCGACATTAGGGTTACTTTATATGTCCTTATGTGGGCAATTATCAAATTCATCTTCAAGCTCAGTATGCATAGTTAATTTTATGGTACACACATCTACATTAAAGTGTTGTATAATAATACAACCATATAAAATTATACTTAACAAAACAATGAATATTAGAGTTCATAACAACCAACTTAAGAAATTAGAATGGCTGCACACGAAAAGGCTCTTAAAACGCGTAGTTGTTACCATCAAATTCTAAATATGGGCAAGAAGTTAAATTTACCATTCCATTATAGTTTTGTAATCTTATTTTAGTTATCCTATTATTTGAAAACGATATTTAAACTTCACTTGATATCTAGTGCTCAAAAATTTTTTATATTTAAGTTTAATTTGAGTTATATTGGTCTTAGGTCGTTACGTTATCTTATAACCTCTACTTATTAATGTTTTCATTTAGTAGACATGACATATCAAGACCTTATGTAATAACAGAATAACACGAGATATGACGTCTTTACATCTTAAATATCTCTTGTGTGCTGACGCTATCACCCGACGTGATAAATCTAAAAAAATATCAAATATCTAGAAATCTTGCTCAATGTCAGACAACCAACACAAATATACTTCCATAATAAACTACTTTCACGAGATGTGTATGTAAACCTCTATCACACGCGCAACATGTATCAAACAAAACAACTCACATTATAACATTTAAGAAACATATGCTGCTATATCCACACGTGTTTGTTAAAAAAAACCAAACTAACGATCTACCTATTATATAACCTGACCCTAGTTGTATGTTTTGAAATTCTTGACTTATAATAATATAAGAATTTTGTTACCTACCGTGACAAACTTTACACGAACTCAAGAAAACACATCGTAATAACATCCAACCTAAAACGTAAATCGATTGCTTCACCTACCTATTTTCTTAGGGTACCAAATGAAATTGGTTGATAATATGTGCTCTAGAATAGAAATATCAAAGTGTGAAAATGTAACAACAAAAAAACACCACCCTTAATTTAGCAAAGTATGGGTGGGTGGTAAAACCTCTTGAAATTAGCCCTAGGCCACGGAGGAGGAGCCTAACATTTCATCCACACGCACCCCTTGTCATGAGAGTGGTCTTCATCCTACAACTCCCCACCACTATATAAACACCCCCACACCCACCCCTTTTCTCTCACATTTCCCCTTTTCTCACACCATGGTTCCTCGCGGGAAACCTGACGTCATCACCGCCGGCGCCAACAACGGCGGCAATGAGACGCGCTACCGCGGTGTACGGAAGCGGCCGTGGGGCCGTTACGCGGCGGAGATCAGAGATCCCGGTAAGAAGAGCCGCGTGTGGCTTGGGACGTTCGACACGGCGGAGGAGGCGGCGCGTGCCTACGACTCCGCCGCACGGGAGTTTCGAGGTGACAAAGCGAAGACGAATTTTCCGACTCCGGCAGAATTGTGCCTCCCGACCGCCGCCGCGGTCGCCGGAGGGAAGAAGGTTGTGACGAAGAGCCGGAGCGGTGAAAGCAGCACCGTCGAGTCGTCGTCTAACTCCGGTGCTCCGATCACCGTGGTTCCGGTGGCTCCGCCGCTCGATCTCAGGCTATCGCACCTGCGCGGTGGTTTTCCGGTGGTGCATTCGCTGTTCATCTTCCATTCGCAGATCGATCACCTGGCGAAACGCGGAAGCAACCGTCGTGATGTGTTGAAATTCGACGGATCTGTCGCCGGAGCACCTAATTTGACCATCGCTACCGGCGCCGGCAACGGTTCTCAAAGCGACTCCGATTCATCCTCCGTCGTCAATTTCAGCTATCATTCCGATCGTCCACCGACGGAGAAAGCCTTCTCTCTCGATCTGGATCTAAATCTCCCCCCGGCAGAAGTCGCCTGATGTAGCTTGTAAACAATCAACACCACCACCACCACCGTAACAACCACCATCACAGCCACCGTAACAACCACCACCGACGTTACCTTTTTTTTCTTTTCCTTTTTTCGATTTCAGAGCATATGAACCCTAAAGCTTAGAGAAATATGAAATATGAGAATGTATTAGGATTAAAAGCAGCCTGATAATGTTTTTGATGCGCTGATAATGTTAAATCTCCTTGCGTTTGTAGATACATTAACAGAAATCTTCAATTCTTCATATCTGCAATTTGTTACATTCAATCGATCTGTTAATTTTGTCAACTGTAATGACCACGATGAATATGATGATGATGATGATGATGATCGGTGTTGTTTAACGCGTGTGAATGAATTGGTTGTACCGTACGCATCGATGGTTGTACTTTGGAGATGTTAGTTTCCGAATGTGTAGACAAGTGGAGGCGCATGGCGATTGCATTGCTGCAACCGAATGGAACAGACGGCTTCTGATAATTGATGCTTTCAACGCCGTCCGCCCCCAACAGAATATTAAACTTTTGTTTTTAGTTATTTTAAAATTAGTAAATATAATCTATTTTTATTATCTATAGTATATATATAAAACATTTAATTACACAAGCGTAACATGGAGTCTATCTTCGAATATATGTTAGTGTCTTCGTTTATTTGGGTCAAGCGTAGGGGAAGTTAAAATGCTTGAATTGAAATCATTGGTGTAATTTTGATATTTCTTCTTTTCTCTTGTAATGTTTTATGTTTGCTAGCCGTCGCTAGTTTTTAATAATAGGCTTTTGCCGTTTGAAAAATTAAAACATTCAATATGGAAATGTTTGTACTTTTACATAAAATGTAATACACCTAAAATATTTTTTTAAATCATCTGTACAAGTCTTTCATGAATAATTACTAATTTGTCATCATTTAATAAAACTTTTCTTTATAAATACATTATTTAATTTAATTCATTGAGTATTATTTTTATATATAGTTTTTTAAATTAATATTTAAATTTACACTTTTTATATACTTTATGACTAAATACAATTTTTATCAAATATTATCTTATTTAAATATTTACCTGTATAACCATCATATACTTTGTATGTTATACCCTCAAGTTATAATAAATTTACACTTAATCTTTTAAACTTTAAATAAATTTTCTTTAACCAATTTATAATATGGCACATTAACTTTAATAAAGTTACAATTTACATATTCGTTGTTTTTTCTTTTGTTTCGAGGATTCATTTTTTAATGGTATATGTTATACTAGTTTTAGTAAACTCGTGCATTACACAGGTTGAATAAATAAAATATTAAATAAAATAAAAATTATTAATTATAAAACGATAGACTAAGACACGATATGATTGAAATTATGTATGAGTAATAACTATAAGTAATAAAACAATAATATAAACTTTTTAATTTTTTTCAAAGATAAATTAAACATTTTATTTTAAAATAACATTTTAAAAGTTTTTTATTTTTAAAAATTTCCTTACTATAACTTCCTATTTTAATTATTTTTGTTTTATAAAAACTTTACTTTAAAAAAACCAATATTAAAATATTACATAAGAATAGTTTGATTTTTTATAAAAATTCTTTTTACAAAAAACTATCTCTATAGAAATAACATTAATAAAAAGTTCTCTTTCTTAATTCATTAAAATAATTATAATTTACAAATAAATAAATAATATTATTAGTAATTAGAGTGAAACTAAGAAAGATAGATGTGCCTAAGGCGTAAGCAAACTGTGCACGCTAAGAGGAGAGATGTTCGCAATGACTACCACAAGAAAGCCGCCCCCTATCTCTAAAAGGGCCCGTCACTTCGTTCGTACCTTCTTGGCTTAGGCTTGCAACTTCACTTACTTTATGGCCTTGCCGCCTTTTTCTAGCAGAAGCTAAGCGCTTGAAAAGCGCGCTAAGAAAGGTTGCTTCTGTCGGCCTTTATGTGCAACAGTCCACCAGTAGCGGAAGATAGGATTACCATACATAAATGTTGTTATTTAATAGAAGAGAGAAACGAAAAAAAATTGATAATAATGAATGTGATACTGACACGTGTGACCCCTATTTACTGTTTTATTAGAATAGAAATATTTTTTTAATTAGCGTTTCACGTGTGAATTTTTTATAGCTAGTTAATAATGATGTATAAATCGTCAAAATTAACATTCTCAAATTTTACAACCCCATGCATAGCACGGGTCACCTCACTAGTTATCTATATGAAATCTAAATTGCAGTAAAATATTAGAAAAAATTCTTTAGTTTGTGTGCTAATTCAGGAATTGGGTAAAATATTGGGTATAATGTTTAACAAGTTTGTTTATGAACAGTTTTAATTACCATTTTTTTCTTTCAATAAGTACAAATGGTTTGTAACTAATTTGGCGTAATGTACAGACATGGTGAAAACGCATTGACTTGTGTTGTGTCGAAGCTTGGAATAATTAATGGTAGATCGGAGTTATTTTTTATATTCATGTAAGATGTTTATTTATGAAAGATTTTAATTTGTGAAAAAGAAAAAAAAATAAGTACCTACATCTTCATAAATTATGAAAAAAAAAATTAACATTAAGATGTAGATTTAAAACTGTAAGATGTTTATTTATGAAATATTTTAATTTGTGAAAAAGAAAAAAAAAAAATTCAGAGTATCTACATCTTCGTAAAGTATGAAAAAAAAAATTAACATCAAGATGTATTTATGAAAGATTTTAATTTGTGAAGAAAAAAAATTCAGAGTACCTTATGAAAAAAAATTAACATTAAGATGTAGATTTAAAATTGTAAGATGTTTATTTATGAAAGATTTTAATTTGTGAAAAAGAAAAAAAATTCAGAGTACCTACATCTTCGTAAAGTATGAAAAAAATTAACATAACGATGTAGATTTAAAATCTATACTAATAAATGATTACATTGTTTGGACACGTGTCACATTCATATTAACTCTACCATTTATTTTCCGCTCAAAATCATTTATCAATTTTTAAAAAATTAAAATAATTAATTGCTAAATTTTCTCTTTTTAGTTATCTCTTTTCTTCTTTTTCTTCTCTCTCTCTCACTTTAAACATTTTAAATTTTTCTAAAATTAATATTTTTTTATATAACATTTTTTATTAATTAAAAATTAAATATTTTGATTAAAAAATACATTTTTTTGAATAAAAAGATTTTTAGAAACTATGAATTTTTTTAAACAACATATCTTTCTACAAATATGAAATATTCTAAATCCGATTTTTTTTAAATAAAGGTTTTATATGAAAATGTTTTTCTAAAATAATTAAAAGGATAACTGAAATCCAGAGTTTTTAAACAATAAAATATTTATAAAATTGATATTTTGTCAAAAAAAAATTTTATTAAGTACGAAAATTTATTTATAAAACAAAAATAACTAAAACCTAGCTATAGTTTTGAAATAATGAGATTTTTATTAAAAATGATATTTTTCAAAAACAATATTCTTAGAACGAAATTTATCTTAACATATTTATAAAACGAGAGTTAAAAAAACATTTTTTTAAAATGAAATTTTTAAAAAATTAATTAATAAAAATATTTGATTAATTAAAGTACTTACTCACATATAATTTTAATCATATCTTATATCTACATAATGTTTTATATTTTACAACTTTTCATTAATTTTTAATATTTTTTTATTGAAACCGTGTATACACGAAGCTATAACCTAGTTATATGAAATATAATATATCAAAACGATAAACTAGAAAGATTATACTTTAAAAATGACTGCAAAACGCTCAAAGTTAATTGATATTGTTGTAAGAATGTAACCGTAACTATTATGATGTAAACAATAAGATCCTTCTTGTTAATGAAACCAATAAAGTAGGCTTATTTAATGCGATGTTAACTTTCTATTAATTAAATGTTTGAATTTTGACTCTTGTAGTTTTTGATTAAATATAAGATTTGTCCTATGGATAAGTTATAAACTATCGATGTATAAAAAAGAATGCATAAAATGTAATAATTTGTACAGTTGTCATTTAACTATCATATCCAAGTATTTCAATTCTAAATTTGTTGTTTTCAGTTTCTGTCCTATTATATCTTGAATAAAAAAAGTATTAAAATTTTAAAAATAAAAAGTAAAATGTTATTTTCATCCGTGACGTTAATCTAAAAACAAATTTTTTTTTTTGTTATTTCAGCCGCTTTAGTTACTAAATGTATTAGTGGTGGTAAAACAACGATGGGGTGCGACGTCTACTGATCAAGACCATTGAGTGGGTATGCCGACTGAAAAGGAAGAAAATGCAACCTTAAAGCATGATGTATTAAAAGATTTCCTTTTAGACTATATTCATTAAACAGTTTAAGCTTTATGGACCAAAAGTGTTATTTAATATAAATTTATAATTAAGTAATTGCATGAAATGCTTACGTGCATGTTAACTATTTTATCAATACATCAAAAAGATTTTAGTCTATTTTTACTAAGGTGTGTTGTGGTTGTTTATTTCCCAATAGATTTAGAGTTTGTGTGGTGTGTTAGTAAAAAAAACTTCATAAAATAGTAATTAAGTTTTAAAAATATTTAAATTAGGTTACTTATACTTTTATTTGTTTTAATCAGGTTATTAATATTCTTATTTGTTCTAATAAGATCCTTAAAGTTTTAGTAGTGTTCCAATTATGAAACTTATATATTTTTCAATTTTTTAAAAATAATTTTCAATTTTTTAAAAATATATTTTTTATAAATATTGTTAAATTTTTAAATATTTCAGTTTTCTAGTATATAATTTGCAATTTATGAATGATTTAATTAGAGCAATTTTAAAACTTTAGTGACATAATTGGGATAAAAAAATTATTAGTAACTTGATTGAAACAATAAAATTTATGAGTGATCTGATTAAACAAGCCTAATACTTAATTATTGTTTTATAAAATTATCCTGTTAAAAAATTATTTTCTTGTGGTTCAACATGATAAGTTCACATTTACTATCATTTTTTCTAGAACAACACTGCCCAAAAAGTTTCTATATAAAAAAAAACCATTACATCCTACATGCTACATCATACAAAATTAAACTTATAACATTTTGACCGAAAGTACACCACTTATCATCCAGTAATTATACTCTTGTAAGGGTGGAGGGGGTACTATGTCATAGACCTTTGCCACGACGAACTCTTCGTGAGATTACGCCTTGCGGTGTGAAGAGGGGATCGATAGCGGTGTTGTCATGTTGTGACCTACGGCATAGGTGCCCCTCCCATCCTAACCGCATATATAATAAAAAAAATTAATAATTGTGATTTGTTTTTCCATTTAGAATAACTACTTTTATTACGAACAACCTTACCACTAACAAGATGCTAGGATGAGAACACCAATACAATCAATCTCATGAAGGAAACTTTGGGAACGAAAAATTACACCAAACAAATCATGCTAAATCTATACATTTTATTTATTTTTAAGCCATGAGAAGGAAGTATAAATAACCTCATCCATCACCTTTCTCATACTTAAGCGTTTAGCATAAATATAATTTATTAATAACTGTGAAATAGTAAAAGGATAATTAATTTTAGCATAAAAGTACATGTGTAAAATTTATTAAAAAAGATGGGAGGTTTTACTTTTATTAAAGGTTCAAAGTTCAAACATTAATATCAACCAATAATTACTAACTCTATTATGGTAAAAACCAACCATTAATCTGCCGTTAATAAAAACCAGAAAGTTTCATGGGAATAGTGGAATGCATCTGATTTTATGTAATATGATATCTACAAAATTATTTTAATCAATTATAATAATGAATGTAATTTGGTCTATCTTCTCGCTAGTATCTTTTATTTTTAATAATAAAATTTATGTTGGTCGTTAAAATGAAAAACTAACCTGTCAGTTAAAAAAAATTTGTAAATTATTGGGTGGTTTGGAAGGAACATGATAAAGCGTTTAAAATATAATGATGAAATCTAACGGCCATCGTAGGCGGTCGCATTTAATACCAACAAAGGAAATTAAAGGTGGCTCCTTCTGTCATGGACGGCACTGACGGCGACTCTTCTTCATTACTTTCTCCGTCTCCTCGTTTTACTTTTTCTTTAATAACCGTCTTCTTCCTTTTAATATCATTTTCTTTTAAAAAATATTTGATCTTTTCTACTTGTGTTTTATATTCTATAGTTAGTTTAATAGAGGATGATATAATATTCAACCTTTTGGTTCACATTGAGCTTTTTTTTGTTTTACTTGTAATTTTTCATCAAAATTCGTTACTTTAATTTTTAAATCAAAAACTTGAAAACTAACATGAGGCGTCTATGGTTATGTAACGTAGAGGTAATACGTTTGAGTCTCATTTAATGTAATATATTTCGGGTGAATTAGGATTTTTATAACAGTGATTCTTTTGGTGGTGATTTTTTCCCGAAATGATAGACGGGTATGGTTACTAGCGTTATCTGTGTTCGCAGGACGTGAATAACTTTTCGCCAATAAATTTATCCATATGGCCAGATTTATAGTATTTGTTGGCCATTAAAAAAATTTGAAAAACTAATATAGAAATTAGCGTTGTGCTTTGTATTTAAGCTCTTGATTTAAAATAATAACAAGAAGTTGTAATGATTAAAATTAGAGGTGGCAAAAGAAGTTCAAGGATGTGATTTTGGGTTATAATGAGTGTTTTAAAAATAAAGACGGGTTAGAATGGATTAAATAAAAAACACAAGTGGGTCAAGATGGGTTAAAAGCTTTTTTGACAAAAAAGAAACATAGGTCAAAATGAGTTTTCAAAATTAGATCTACAAGTCACAATAAGTCAAGTTTTTTTTTCACTCAAATTGATCGCCTCCATCGCACAAGGCACCACAGCATCACCACCGGTCCACCACACCCGTACACCACCACCACACCTACAGCCTCCCACCTCCTTCGAGTTTCATCGAGCACCACCACCGAAACACCACCGAACCATCACCGCACCACCACCACATCACTACAGGTCCACTGCATCATCACCGGTCCACCGCGTCACCATCGGTCCACCACACCACCACCACACCTACAGCCTCCCACCTCCATCAAGTTTCATCGCACACCACGACCGCACCATCACCGCACTTACAGTCGCGCTCCGCATCAGTCTCCACCTCCGTTGAGTTTCATCGCTCACCACCACCACCACACCTACAGTCGGGCCTCCACTTCACCATCGCACCATCATCGTCGATTTATTGAAGGTACCGACCCTTTATAGATAAAGTCGTATATGTATCTTTTTGAGCTCGTATATGCATATGTCTATATGTGTTGTTGGATTGTAAAAAATTAGTAAAATAGTATTGACTTTTTTAAAAAATGATCAATCCTTATCTAAACCCATACTGACCCAAACCCATCCTAACCCAAACCCATGCTGACCTTTTTATTAAATGATCCATCCTAACCCAAACCCATTCTAACCCAAATCCATTCTAACTTAACAACCAACCCAATCCAACCCGTTCATTTTGCCACCTTTAATTAAAATGAACAAAGTTCTAGTACAAGAAATCTAAATTGAGTAAAAATTAATTATTTTGAGTAATAAAAATAAACATATGTAGTAAAATCGAGCATATGATTATAGCTTAAACTAGATATAAAACGATTTTTATTTGGTACTTTGGTAGAGGCTAAACATACCCTTTTTGAGAGGGATGTCAACTTTTTAATGAAAATGGTCCACAAAATAATAAGTGTAGAAAACACGTTTGGTAGCATCTATGACTTTGTAAGATTCAAAATCACTTAATTACTAGTAATTTCGGCCATTTCGTTTGTCGATATAAATTTTGTTATCTTACATACAAATACATAGAAAAATACGAGTCATTACATGTACATCTATTGTCCATCGAGGCACGCTCCCTTAATAACCAAATGAGCGTTCAAATAACCAAAGGCAAAAATATTGATATAAGAATGGGTTGATATAACGCTATAAATTTATTATATCAGCACGTATATACTTGTTTTAGAATTAATATAAATATAGGGGTGTGATTAACATAAATAAATTTAAGCAATTTTATATAAAAAAACCAGAGAAAATTATGTAAAATAGTTATCTCGTTTTCTGATATCTTTAACATATTCGATGTCTTTAACTCGTTTTAATATTCTCAATTTGTTTATAATTATTTAAACCAACTTTAAAGAAAGAATATATAGAATCCGCAAAAGGAATTGCAAATAATAATAATAATAATAAATAAAATTGAATAGGATGGGGGTGGGGTCAAAAGTTATGAGGTGTTTGAGGAAGTCCATGTCGGGATTCCTGAAGTAGTCACGTGTAACTCCACCGTCCCAATCTTTATGACCTTTTAACGTTCACACATTTTCCCGTCAACTTTCTTTTTGCTTAATGTAAACAAATTAAAAGATAATAGTAGTGTTTTATTGTGCCAATAAGCCTTAAATTAATTGGTTTGTGACAAGATGTCCTAAGATTTTTCAAAGTGCAGATCATAGGTTCGAGTCTCACTTTGTAGAATATGTTCCAAGTGGCCCATGAGTTTTACCGTAGTGAACCATTAGTTTGTGGGTTTCCCCTGGAATGATGAGCCGGCCGGGTCACCAGCGTTGTCTGTGTTCGTGGGCATGGGTGACATTTCACTAATGGGTTTACTCGTGTGATCGGGATTAAACGACTTTGTTGGCTGTTAAAAAAAATAGTGTTTTACAAAGCTGGCGTACTACTTGTTAATAAATATGGGGTTGGGAACGAGAACCGGCAACCCAACCTGATATGGTTGTTAGCTAGACGCTGGTTTAATCCTATTCGATGAAATTGATTTCAATCAGATAAAATCCAAACCGAATCGGTTTCAAACTTTCAACCCTATTTTAAACCTGGTCATTTCCATCACTCAAACTGGTTTTAACTTAAATCAGTTCCAATAAGAAAAAAAAAAAAAACGGGTGAGTTTCTTTTTTTTTAAGGGCAATTGCATATACCATATTTTAAACTTGCAAAAAAGAATAGTTTTCTAAATCATGCTTGAAGAACATTGTACATTATTAAAAAATTATACTTAATGGATATATGCGATTCTACAGGTTTAAAGGTGGTATATGTAATTCCCTCTTCCTTTGTTTATTTTTTTCCAGTTTTCAAACTAGTTTAGTTTTAAAACAGTCAAGGCAAGCCCAACTGAAATAAACAGGGACTTTAGAAAGATATTCGAAGCCAAAATCCACTAAGGCCCAATAATGTCAACAGTCAAGAAATGGGCCCAGTCCTCCAGTTGTTTCAGGAGTTGGAGGGAAGGATCTTCAAATGGAAGTGCAAAAGATATTGTCATATATTTCTAACTAGCTTTAGTAAACACGTGTATTACACGAGTTGAATAAATAAAATATTAATATAATAAATTTATTAATTATAAAATAATATTATAAGATATGATATGACTGAAATAATAAAACAGTGATATTAACTTTTTAACATTTTGTTTTTACAAATTTTTTTTAAATAAACATTTTTTTTGAAACAAACCGTATAAAAATGTCATTTTTAAATTTTTCTTATTACAACTGCCAAATTTTATTATTTTTTGTTTTTAAAAAATTGACTTTTTAAAAACATCAATTTATTTAGAAATAACCTTAATAAATAGATTTCTTTCTTAAGTTATTTAATATTAAAAAGTATTAAAATAATATTATTAGTAATTAAGGTAATTATTTAATAGGAGAAAGAGGCGAAAAAATTTCTCTCAGAATGATTGTGGTGCTGACACGTGGCACCCCCATTTACTCTTTTATTAGAGTAGAAGGATACATAGTTTTAGTCATAAATGTGGCTTTCACAATTTCTTTATTTTGGTTGATTTCATTGATCACCGCGCTTGATAACTTTCACAAATTTACTCTTTTGTGACGAAACTAAACTAAACTAAAATGCGGACCATGTACAAATATATGTTTTAGTGACTTGTATATAATTATACTAGGTTACAATCCCGTGTAATACAATAGTTAAATAAATTTACTGTTACATGGTTAATGATATAAAAAGTTATGTCTTAAATATTGTGCATTATACGGATTGAATAAACACATGTATTACACATTTGAAAATTTAAAGTTAACATATTTAAAATTTTAATTATGAATAATTATTAATTAATAAATAGCTATTATAACATTAATAATTAATAGTAGAGATAAGCGGGAAAATCAATTATTAATTGAAAAGAGGCAGTTAAAACATAATCAAAAGCTCTAGGATCAAAATTGTAGTTTATGGAATAGTACAGGGACTATTTTTGTTGTCTAGTAAATATCAATCTGTAATCTACTTGCTCTATACACTTCGATCCTTTCTTACCCCAATTGATCATTTCGTGTTCAACAAAACATCGCATCGAAAGAAATTAGGGTTTGATTTTGGGTGTAATATGCTAATTTGATGAATTCATCGCTTATATTGTGCTAATTTACCTTATTTATTCCAAAAATTTTCCCGCGTCTAGCCCTTTTGTGTTGTTGTTTATGTGTTTTAATCGCAGGTGAAATCAACAGGAATTAGAAGCTTGATGGGACGCAGTGGTTCTTCTAATAGAAGAAAACGCTCCAAGAAAAAGAGTTCGAAGGTTTCTTCCGAGGTTTGTGAATTCTATACCAGTTTTTACTTTTAGGGTTTCGACTGTTTGCCTCATATTATCCAAATAATTATTGTGTTCTAGTTATTTTCGTGTTTATTGGCTGATTCTTGACATTTTGACCGATGTTTTGTATCTACAATGTGAATTTTTTTGTCAATTTCGCTTCTTTTTAACTGACATTTTGGATTAATGTGTTGTTTTAAAACTTTAATTGAAATATGGTGAGAACAACATACTTGTAGAGGCAATGAGGCATCCATTTGAATCTTGAAAACACTTTTTCTTTATGCTCAATGTTGATTACAATGTCATTAGGGTTACCGAAAGAAGAAAAGTAGAAGAATTAAATCCAAGAAGCTTCGTCATCATGATGATTCCTTTTCTTCTAGTTCGGATGATGAATCCACTAGTTCATCACTGAATTCATCTTCCAGTTCAGAAGGTGAGTATAAACGTAAAAGGGCTCGTTCCCGCTCGCAAAATGATATAAAGGGTAGTAAGAAACGGCGTAGAAGAAGATCTTTAAGTGAGGATAGCGGTGAAGATTCCTCCCCTGTGAAGAAAAGAAAAAGGTCTAAAAAAGGTGAAAAGATCAGGAAGAAGAAGTCGAAAAGAGATGCTTATGTTAGTTCTGCAAGCAGTGATTCTGGAAGTTGCTCCACTTGTAAAGATGAAGATAGCAGTAGTGATGAACTCGGTTCAGAAGGGAGGTCAAGGGGTAGGTCCAGGGAAAAGAAAAAGGATCATCGAGATTCAACCAAGGGTAGAATTGGAAGTAGGAAGAACAGGAGTAAGAGTAGGAGCTCTTGGTCACCAAGTAGTAGTTATGATGGTGAAAACACTGAGAAAGTGACAATGGAAAACAACCCAATGAGATTAAAATCAGTTATTACTGTTGCAAGCTTAGAGCATGAAGAAGAAGACAATATGAAAAATAACGAGGTTAAAGAAGAGATGGTGTATGATTATGATGATTACCCGTCTAGTAAAAGCAATGATAGTATTGAAGCAATCGATCGTTTCAATATGTCTTCTGATAGAAAAGGTGTGATTAAAGAAGTAAACTCTGGTTCTAACCTTGATGATAATAAGGAAAAAGAGAGCAATGTTTCCGGTAATATTGGATCAGAGGCGGATGATTTGGAATCAATTTTGAGACAAAAAGCATTGGAAAACCTAAGTAGATTCCGAGGTGGGATTAAAACAAAACCAGAAGTTCCTGTTGATGATAAACCTAAGAGGGATCAAGGTGGTGTTAAGCAGCTGAAACATGAAACTGTTAGCACGATACCTGCATCACAGCCAGTTATAAATAGGAGTAGGTTTACATGGAGAAGGGATCCTTCTGTTACCACAGCGAAAGATGAAAAGGCTGCAACTTACAGCGAGCAGCACTCTAGTGGATCACAGCCAGCTGAACCGAAATTACAGAGTGCGAATCCATCTTCCACGAGTAGGGTAGATAATAAGTTTGTGAATGAGACATCGAAAATTACCGCCAATACCAATAATGTTGACCAAAACTCAACTGCTGTTGATGAAACACCCTCATCTTCTTCCATAAGAGAAGGTAGCTCAAAGGAGCAGCAGAATGAAGGCAATGACAACTCACAGTTTGAGAAGAAGACAATGTCTGTGATGAGGGGTGGTGAAATGGTGCAGGTAGGTGTTTATTGCTTAATGTTAATTGTTAAAATGATAACTTATATGTGATTATATAGGTAAGTAGTTGATTATTTACTCTCCCATTTATTGTAACGATTTGAGTTTGCGATGTTTTGTTGATTTCTGCCAGGTAAGCTACAAGGTTTACATTCCAAACAGAGCTCCTGCTTTGGCTAGGAGGCAACTTAAGCGGTGACCTGTAATACGTACGTCATATGCATCCTTTTGTCATGTTTCATGAATGATAAACGCATGCAACAAGCGACTTATAACTTTTAAGTTTGAAGAAAGACATGTACAAGAAAGAGCCCCAGGCTTATGGCCATAGCCATCGAGTGAATGTCTATGTTCTGGTCATCTTTTTTGGTAATATGACAAATATGTATGTTTTATCTTGTGAAGAAATAAAATTAAAAGCACATTTTGTTAGAGTAACTGGTATTTACTTCCATATCAGTTTACAAATGTTAACAATTCAGATGATATGAAATTATGAACTCTTTTTGAACATATTGATGGATAGCAACTGAATGCAGGAAATCATCCATAGATGTACAAGACTAATTTTTTTCTTCAGCTACCCAGTCTTCTTCTTTGTGCCGCATATGCAAGCCCAATCATCAATCTGTGACACAGTAATCCCTTCCAAAAGATCCGAGTATCGGTCCACAACCGTAGGTACCTAAAACATCTTGATATAAGACAACTTTTGTCCAAAAATTTTATAAACAAAATTGCTGGTTAGAAGGTACCTGCTCTAAGATAATACCAGAGAGACCGATGACACCACCGGGTTTAGCATAAGAAACAATATGATCAGCCAAATCAAGCAACGGGTTCAAAAGAATATTAGCAACAACCACGTTGTATTTCTCCTTCTCATTAATAATTTCCACAGCATGCTCTGTTACATCGTCACTCTTCATAGCCCATTGCCATTGGTCGGTTGACATAGAACTGATGTTACTAGGAACAACCTGCAGTTCCAGTTTGTCGGGTCCTATGTTGTTCAAAGCAGCATTATGACGTGCAGCTGTTATGGCTTGAGGATCTATGTCGAACCCAACAGCTAAGGCTGCACCAAACTGTACCTCATGGTCAATATTCCAAACTGGTGTTCGGAAAAGATAAACTCAAGGGATTAAACAAGTACCTTTAGTGCTGCAATTGCAAGAATTCCTGAACCTGTACCATAATCCAAAACTTTTTCACCACCTTTGATTAACTTGTGCAATAATAGCAGACATAATTTGGTCGTTGGGTGGTCGCCCGTTCCAAAAGCAAGCCCTGGGTTTAGACTTATAATTGTTGCTTGAATGTCCTGTTGAATTTTCAAATACAATTCAATAAGAAAACCTGTTTTGTTAACCGGATCGGTTATCAAGTTGGGATACTTTTCAATTAGATCTGTTTTGTTAGACTTATAATTGTTGCTTGAATGTCCTGTTGAATTTTCAAATACAATTCAATAAGAAAACCTGTTTTGTTAACCGGATCGGTTATCAAGTTGGGATACTTTTCAATTAGATCTTTGTTGATTTCACATTCTTGTTAAAACAGAAGAACTAACATATGGTTTTGATCAAAACATAGGTACTTTATTCAAGCGAAAGCAATCTTTAAAAATGGTAAGAACACATGAACCCATACCGGGGGAGTTTTCCACTCGGGTACAATCCAAAGTCCTTCTGTTACTTCAATAGGATGAAAAGATTCCTGGGAACATAAGTTTATACCAGATTAAGACCCTATACAGCCATAGAAAGGTGATCATTCACATGTGAATATAGTGTTCTTGTGAGAAATTTGATGTAAAACAAAGATAACCCGAGAATTTCCGATCCAATCAGAATGGTATCCTGTGGTGACTTTGTAAACTGGTGTTTCTTTCAAGCCTATAGAATCAGCAGCCAATGCAATACTTTGATGCACATCATGAGATACAGCAAATATCGACACAATCGAAATCTGCAAGATTATCAAATGTCTATCAAATTCTAATTGTTGTTGCAGTTGCCGCTACACTTGATCAAATAAAACCACTAAAAATGTATCCAAACAAAATCTTGTCAAACTGTTAACTCCACATTTACATTTATGGAAGGCATTTAAGGGTTTACCTCATCGTTCGATTCGTGGTTGTCGGGTTCAAACACACTTGTTGAAACAGCCCCAAAACATAAAAGTGCTTCTGAAAGCATATCCTGAAGACACAAGATTGAAACTTGAAGTGATCGCATAAAAGATAATCACTTGGGCATGCATGAAAAGGTCTCATTTTTAATCTTGATAGGGTTCCATTAAAGAATCGAATTTCATACAAACCCATGAAGATATCGAATTCCAAATCACTGCATAACTGATTACAATGATTTACGCATATAACAGGGATGAACAATGATTGAAGCTTATACAGAGTTGAAGTGTTGAATCTTACCGCAACATCTTGTCGAGTTTGTATATCAACAGATAAGTATGAACCAGTGGTCGGAGTTTCAGAAGCAGAAGATGATGAAAATGCTGCAGTAACAGACCTCGAATTCAAGAAGTATCTCAAGTTTCTTGATGGGTGGTCTTTGGTGGAACCAATTAGCTTGAAAACGCACGCCCGTGTGAGATTTCGAGTGGTGCGAACCGATGAGAATGAGGTGCACGATAGGTGTTTGATGAAATGACTACGACAAGAACTCAGTAGCATTGACATGGCTCTTTTGTTATTGAACGGACCGTGGTTCGTGTATCGGAGTAGACAAATTATCCGCACATGTGATAAGAATTGGGATGTATTTCTTTGTGGGAATGAAGTTTGAATTTCATAGTTAATTAAGAATATTGAATGAATGGTTCACACTTTGAAAATTATAAAGTTAGTCTAAGTGACTGTTTGGCAGTCTTTTAATCAGCCTATTAATGGTTTAGATGTCTGAATGATTTAGCACTTAATGGTTCAGACTGTTTGTTTCGAGAGCAAATGTCTGAAAGGTTCAGACATTTGCCTCTAAATAGTTAAGCATTATACTAATGCTGAATGGTTAAGAACTCTTATCTGAATTGGTCAGACATTTGCCTTTAAATAGTTAAGCGATATACTAGCTCTTAATGGTTCAGACCTTTTAATGGTTCAACACATAATGGTTCAGACCTTTTAATGGTTCAACACATAATGGTTCAGACCTCTTATTGGTTCAGCGCTTAATCATTCAGATATTACCAAACAGCCCCTAACTCTTTGTATAGTCATTGTAAATTTGGTCCTTAAATTTTACAAAAGTATAAGGTTAGTCTAAATTTTTATGTGAGCGTTGAACTTTTGGTACATAAAATTAAATTTAAAAGTTAGTTTAAATTTTCTAAAATACATTAAAAAAATGAATGAATATAAAGCCAATTACTAAACATGCAATGATTACATAAAAGTTTGAACTATGTTTATAATTTTTAAAGTTTGAAAACTAAACATGCAATCTGGCTAAACTATAGAGACCATTTATGCAATTTTTTTAGTTAAAAACAATGAGTTGGGTTATATAGGCGTTTATTTTTTTATTTAAACATCATAATACCTTTATGCCTCTATGTATATATATGTATATGCATAGAAAGATAGACAAAAAATAATAATAATTAGGGTGTACCAATAATAAACCCCTAAAAAACAAAAACTTTCCTTTATATGCACAAAATCATCGTAATTCATAATGATTATGTTAAAACAACGCTACTTTTTGTATAAAAGAGTGTCGGTTGGCAGCTATAACCGGTTAAGCTTGACTGTTATTCAGGTTATAGTTACAATAACTTCAACACTCAGCATGAACCCATTTATGATAACAATAATCTCAATTAAGTTGTTGATGAGCACTTGCTACTAATAAGAGCGGCTGCTAATGATACCTTGTTGCCACTAATACTAAACCAAGTTGTCAATGACGCTATTAACCAAGTTGTCAATGACGCTAGTAACCGTTGACTACTTGTGTTTTGTTTTTGAAATTTTTCTAAAATAATTAAAATCTGTCAAAACAATTGAAATTTGTATTTATAAGAATTTGATTTTTAATTATAATTTTATATTGAGAATTTATAAACGTTAAAATCTTTTAAAGAAACATGAATTTACTATACATTTGGGTGAAAAAACAATCATAAAATAATTTCTCATTCCGACTATCACTATTTTTTGATTGTTGCTACCATTGTTTTCGTTGTCGCCGACTATCACTATTTTTTTGATTGTTGCTACCATTGTTTTCGTTGTCGCCACCTACACAATCTTCTGACAACAAATTTGAAATTTATCATCATGACAACCGAGAATAATGGTGATACCCTATGGGAGGTGGCCTTGGGTTGGATTGGTTTTGGTGACGGATCGAGGCGATCCGGGAAAGGGAGAGTTACGATCGACGAGGGTAACAATAACAGAAACATCAACGAACAACGCGTGGTGAGGATGTGGGGTGGCGTCGTGATCATTACAGTTCATTGGATTGAATCCTCTACAATTTAGTAGAGGTGTTTGTGGCCGGTTATTAGATCAAACCATGAGCCAAACTATTACTAACCGTTTTTTATTATCAAAATTCAAAATCAAAACCAAACCTTTAAAACTAAAACCAAAAACCATGGTGTACACTCCTTGCGCTTTTATATAAGAAATATATAAAAGGAATTAATATGGTTTTTTTTCTTTCAGATCTTTATGTTTTTATAATCGACAAGAAATATACAAGTTACACTATCGATGTTAAATACATAAAACATTAATTAATATCATGCATCTAGTAATAACTAACATTACATCATATAAAACATATATATCACAAAACATATACTATGTAGTATAGCTAGAGTGATCGGCAGATAGTGGATATACATATATATAACCATTTACAATCATACACATCACCGTACACCATCTTCCTCCTCATCATCTCCGTCACTCCACCGTCGTTCTCCTCCGCCGTATAATGAGTGGTTGAAGACGAGGGGGATAGTACTGTAGATGTTTTCATTACGTTAAGACGCTTATCTGCAGCAGCTGATGATGCCCATGGCAGCCCAGATGCTGATTCTCTTATGTCGTCCACTATGTTTGGCTTCTTATGGTTGAGTCGTCTGATGGTTGGTTGGTGAAGGCGTTTGTTGTTAATGGTGGAACTGATGATTGTTTTGTACATTGCTGCAGCTGATATACTGATCATATATCTATGTGGTGGTTCCGATGAGTGAATGCGATATATATGATAAGGGTAAATACTAAATAGTGGTGAAATTAAGTTAATTTAGAGACGGTGGCAACTGGCGACCTCCGGTGGCTTATACCACCCAGCGCTCAGGTGCTGACACGTTGTTATCACATGGCGGCGATGTGGTGTACATATCCCTTTATGCCTTTTATTACGTTGTAAACTCTTATAGATTAACACCCTAGACTTTTATATTACGCGCTGTATAGGGGTCGGATACTTTTATATGAGACGTGTAACTCATCTGATAGTCTCTAAAATTCTTTTTCGTCTTTAATGTCGAATTTTGCTATATGTATCGTATAAAGGGTGTTAATATAACCTATAATGACCAGAAATATACTATATTTAAAACAACTTTATTAAAAATAAGATTATACTAGCACATAAAGCGAAAAGAATTAAACAAAGCCACAAAATAACGAACGTGATATATTAAAAAAGTTCGAATTATATATATTATAAGATGTAAGTTTGAAAGTTTAGAAACTAAAGTGTTAAAATTAAAACTGGGCTAAAATTTGAAGGTTAAAGTCAAAACTTGTGTCGGTGGCTTGATTCAGCACAGGATACTTGAGTGATGGTAAATTCGTATGGTGTATTAAAATTGTCTAAGAATATTTTAAAACTTGCGTGAAAAATTGTAAGTGTATACATTTTTACCTAGTTTTGTTACTAGTATCTTAAAAGTTGTGAACATTTGTCAAAACCGAATTTCGATGCAAATGAAATGTGACATGAATTTAACAGATAGAGATCTAACATCTTCTTATACAATGTCTATCAAGAAAACATTTTGTTCTTCATATAATATTGTTTTCTTTAACGCGTTACGACATTTCGCATTTAAAATCTATAAAGATTTTTTTTTCTTTGACTAATGAAAAAATGACACGTGATAACATTCTCTATTAGAAATGACATGCTTTTAAAATCCGAATATTGTCTTCTTTCTTTTATCCAATAAGAATAGGGTTATTGGATTTTAATAATCCCAACTTTCATTTATTGGCCGCGATTAATCTCAACTCAAGAAATGTTTACGGACATTCCCAACTTTGAGCTTATTTTCTTTCAACGATCCCTAACTAACTGAAAGTTAACACCGTTAGTTTTTCAATACCATTGACTGTTTTTATAGCCAAAACAGTAAGCAAAAAGTTGAAATCAATCATCTGGTCTGTCAATCTGAAACTTCCGCACCCAAAACCCGTCAATCTCCACCTTTTGATCTAAACCACTTAACTCATTCGAGGTAGATTTCAGCTGATGTCGGAGACTAGACACCAAAAAACGGATTTGATGGAGGCTGGGCGGCGGTATAGTTGAGAAATTGATCATTGTTGGCCCCATTTATCAAAAAAACTAACGGTTGTTAACTTTTAGTTAGTAAGGGATCGTTGGGAATGTCTACAAACATTTTTTAAGTTGGGATTAATCCCGATCAATAAATGAAACTTGAGATTATTAAAATCAAATAACCCATAAGAATATTACACGTGGTAATATCATGAATCATTTTGAGATCGTAGAAATCTTGAATCCACACTCTTGATTATGTTATATATTCATATAACTAGTGTTATCGCACACGGTGACATTATTTCATCATCGTAGCCGTCAAGGTTAACAAACAACGCGAAATATAACAAACAATCAAGCTCAGCGATTTGAGAGCAAACAAATCATCATGGCTGCAAGGGGATTGCGGGAATGCACCAACCATTCTCCAACCCTGCCAAATCAAGCCTAGATGATATGTCCTCGGAACAGTTACTGAAAACTGGAACTTAACCCTTACGAACAACAATTTGTGTGAACTTGAATCAAAGATGATAATTGCTACCTTAGGGACCCCAAAAGAGCTCCAATAGAAGCCATAGTAAGAAAACCATAACAATCGAAACAATACATGCCTAAATCTAAAAAACATAACAACAAAATAATCTCAAATGAACCTAAGTTCATCATCATCGACTGAAATGACCACAAAAGAATTTCGATTAGACACATTGTGGATGGTGTACAAAAGTCTCAGCAAGAAAACCCTAGTGATTCAACAAAGGGCCAAACCTGAGAAGACAACTACGTACATAGTTGGCGCGCCAACATGAACGCCACTAAAAGCGACAACTACGCTGCCATCCCGTCTTTAACCCCAACAACAAATCATAAAACAGGTCTCAGTTCAAGAACCCTAAAAAAAGAAGAGTAAGATAGATCGTCACCGCTGCCTCCAAGGCAACCCATGCGACCAAAGCTCCGGCGACGGGGAGGCTCCATACCCCTTACTAGATGTCAATATTTGGCAAGATGGAACAATAAGAACCACAACAACCACTAAGTCATGCAGCAAGGCTTTACACAAAGCTGGTGGTGATAGCGAGTAAACCTTAAATAATAAATATCGAGGAGGAAATACAGTAAATTATTGTTATTTTGTTTGTATAAAGGATAATTATTTGTTAGTTGTAACGACTAAATAAACATATGCTTTTCAGAGCCATGCGTAAAAACTTTAATCAACATGAGCAAGTCACTTGAATTTTCTTTTTATGAAGGAGACAAAACAAAGCATCCAAATATAATACTTATGTAAATTAGTTAGACATACTTATTAGATACGCTTGAATCTTCTGTGCTTTTGCTTTTTTCATATCTTTTTCCATATATTATTGTTAGACTTTATTATTGAACTGTAATTTATTAGTATGATCCAAGGGCTCACTTAAGTTCTGATGATACAGTCTAATAATTACAAGCTTATACTGTATACTACAACCCATGTGTAACACAAAAGTGAAATAAAATAAAGTAAGATAACATTCATCAGTTATTTTAAACATATGTCTATTTATAGGCTATATTACATCTAGGATCAAATAGACTAGTATACATAACAATGAAACACTATAAGAAACTTAATAAACTTGGATCAAACACTTGTGTAATAAAAATAGTAAAATACTTTACAGTTAACACATTAAAACTACCATTCAACACAAACGTTTAGATCTTACAATCACCGGCTACAGCTATTATGATCACGGCCCGGTTCGACAACCTGATCGAGCCATAAAACAACCTGGTCAATCGATGGTCGTCTTCTCGGATCTTGATCTAAACACTTGCAAGCTATGTCCAAAACATCCAACATTTGATTCTCACAACTCTTATCCCATATCATCACATCAAATATCTCCGCGTATCGCGCTTCAAGTTTCATCTCAAACACCCACGAAACCAGATTCCTGCAGTTCTTCCCCTTACCCACTTCAACGGGCCGTCTGCCAGTGATAAGCTCCAGAAGAACAACACCAAAACTGTATACATCACCTTTGAAGGTTGCGGTTAACGTTTGAGCGTATTCAGGTGGAATGTAGCCCAAAGTGCCTACCAAATCGGTAGTTACATGAGTGTCATATGGGCATAGTAATCTCGAAAGCCCGAAATCGGCTAAATGGGCCTTGAACTTTTCATCCAGTAAGATGTTGCTTGTTTTGATGTCCCGGTGGATTATTTTGGGCTCGTTGTGCAAGTATGCTAGCCCGTGTGCAGCCCCTTTTGCTATCTTTAACCTTGCCCGCCATTTCAAGGGTGGTTCTTCATCAACCCGTTCGTGTAACCAGTAATCCAAACTACCATTTTCCATGTAAGAATAGATCAGTAACCGATCTGACCCATATTTGCAGTACCCTTTGAGGGATACAAGATTCTTGTGTTGGGCTCTTGATAGGGCTTCAACTTCTGCATGAAATTCACGTTCCATTTGGCCACAGTCACCCGAAAGTCTCTTGATTGCTGCTTTTGACCCGTTAGGAAAGTTAGCTTTGTAAACAAGCCCAAACCCACCACACCCGATTATGTTAGATTGGCTGAAGTTGTTTGTTGCTTCAACTATGTTTGAAACCGTGAGGTCCCTGCAACCAGAAGCTGGGAAAAAAACGAGCTTTGACCCGTTAAACCCACCTGATAACCCGTTTGTGATGCTGTAATCCTCATCTTCTAGTTTAGAAAGCGAATCCCTTTGTTTTTTTCTAGACTTTTTAAGAAGAATGATTCCTAACAAGATCATGACTCCGGCTCCTATACCGAGTGTGATTCCAAAGATACTGTTTCTCCCCAATTTTCTATGAGAACTGGAACGAAGAGGTGAAGTTGTTTTCACGCCGCAAGGAGGAAGAGATTCCCCGCAAAGCCCGGGATTCCCTTCGAAACTCGAGGCTGGGAATCCTGAGAATTGGGTTCCAGTAGGAATAGCGCCTTCCAAGTGATTGTTAGCAACAGAAAACATTGAAAGAAACGTGAGCTCGTTTAATGAACTTGGAATCGACCCATGAAGATCGTTTGATGACAGATCAAGAACTTCCAGATTTACCATTTCAGAGATTGTGCTCGGTATCGTCCCACTCAAATTGTTCTTGCTCAAATCTAGTACATGAAGCTGCTTTAATTTCCCAATTTCTGGCAAAATTGAACCATTTAATTTGTTGTTGCTGAGGTAAATTGATGGAGGAAAGCTTGCAACTTGATTGTACTGAAGACCTCTACCACTTTGATTTCTCTTCACAAACAATGGGATTCCAGTAGTTGATCCAAGAATTGAAGAACTTATATTTGAAGAAACCAAACTCTTCAAATCAGTCAAACTTTTCGGGAGTTGACCCGTTAGTGTATTATTGGAAAAATCCAAGTAAAATAGCCTCTCCATTTGACCAATCCATGACGGTATGACCCCGTTTAAGTGATTCCAAGATAAATCAAGTACTTCTAGCCTTGGACAACCGATTAACCAATTCGGGATTTGACCTTTGAGTCCACAATTGGCAATTGCAAGAACCATTAATCTCTCAAACCCATTCACATTAACTGGAATCTCTTCCCCATGAAAGTTTTTGGTCAAAATAAGAGTGGTTAGATTCTTGCAGTTTTGCAAAACAGATAACGCGTGTGGTAAATTGGTCAAACCATTGTTTGAAAAGGATAGAAACGAAAGACTTGAAAGGTTTGCGTAGCTAACAGGGATTTCTCCATACAATTGGTTCTTGGCAAGATTCAAGATTCTCAGTTCATGACAACTCGAAAGTGAGTTTGGTAATAAACCATTAAACTTATTACTACCAAGATCAAGAGTGCACAAATTAGGAAACTTGGAGAAATCAGTAGTTAAAACACCCGATAATGAATTGTTACGTAGATCAAGAACTCTTAGATTAGAACATGCTTCAATGGTGGAAGGCAATGACCCTGAGAATGTATTTGTATGTGCAATTAGCTGTTCTAAACGTGGTAAGTTCTTGAATACATTAGGAAGTGAACCCACAAACAAGTTCTCGAATAATATTAATGATTCGAGGTTTGAAAGCTTACTGAGATTTGTGCTGAGCTGGCCGGAAAAGTTGTTGGACGAAAGAGAGAGCCGTTTCAGGGATGAAAATGAGTACAGAAACTCAGGTATAACGCCTGAAAATGAGTTGGAATACAAGTAGAGTTCTTGAAGAGATTTGCCACAGTTGCTAAAACTTTCAAGACTACCAGTGAAATTATTCATTGATAGATCAAGAAACCGAAGGCTGTTGGACGAATTGCATATTCTTGAATTAAATTCACCAGAGAATGAATTGTTGCTCAAGTTGAATGCAATTAGATTTGGGAAATCCCCAAAACCTGACAAATTCCCAGTTAAAGAATTGCTTGAGACATTAAGAACTCGAAGATTCTTCAAACTGGAGATACTCTTCGGCAATTCTCCTTCCAGTTGATTATACGAAAGATCAAGATATCTCAAATTCTGTAAACCAGATATAGAATCTGAAATCATACCCTTTAGACCTTTAGCAGACAACTTCAACATGGAGATTTTCGACAGATTTCTTGCGTCATTTTCGCAAACGACGCCATCCCATTGACAACAAATGGCATCACCAGACCAAGATGAAAGTACAGACCCATTTGTGAGACTTGCAGCAAATTTCTTTAGAGCTAACAGATCATCTGGATGGCATGTTTGGCTTAGGGTTTTGACACTCAAAGATGAACAGAAGAGAACAGCTAACAACACCCAATTGATGAAATTCATTGATCAATTACACCAATTTGACAGATTCAACACATCCCTAAACTCTAACAACTACTTGATCTAGCAAAAGATGAAGAATTTAAAGGAAAATAACAACCCCAATACGGATCAAATCCCTATACAAGAAGATCTAATTGAAAAAACCAACTTGTGAACAGCAATTAGTACACGATGAGAGAGAGGGAAAGAGAGGGAGAGATTGAACCCAAATCCCAAAACCTCAAAGAGACAAAAGCAAAATAGAAGCCGAAGGATTAAAGAAAGCTTGTAAATGAAGCGAACCACAAAACACTCAATGACACATGAGGGTCTTTAATGATTCACAATCTCTAGCAAAACGAAAGTAAACCCTTTAATTGATTCTCGAAACAGACCCACAAACAACAAAGCGACCAAAAGAAACCCTACAAGATAACAAGGAAAGAAAAGCCCTTGAAAGAGAGTAGATACACAGTACCGTTAGTGTCGATCACTTGTGGAGGAAGCAAGAAAAGCAGACAGCAATCATGGGTTGTCTTTTTATCAAACAGTTGGTGGGCATTCCGAAATTACCAACGAAAGAGGCTCTTTTTACCTTGTTTTGGCTGCAAATTGGAGATTCAATCGTGAAGAAATTGGGGAAAAGGGTGTTGCGAATTGAAGAAGATGGAAAGCAAAAGGGGGCACGGAAATTTAAACGAAATGGATGAAGGTGTATAGTAGTTGTTAGATCTTGACATTCGTCACACATCTTGTTTTGACTTTGATTGGATTTGTGGCAAGATTTTCTCATGTTGCTTCCCACTTTTCAAAGCTCTCATCTCACTTATCTCACTATGCAACCACTCAATTATATATATTACTAGCTTAATAACTCATATATTACACGTGTTAAATATATAAAATATTAAATAAAATAAAATTTTATTAATTATAAAATAATATTTTAAAATAAAATACGATTGAAATTATGTATAAGGATTATAGGTAACAAAATAATGATATCAAGTTTTTAAATTTTTTTGTTTAAAAAAACTAAATATTTTGTTTCAAAACAAAAGGTTTTATAAAATTTATTTATAATTATTTTTTATTTATAAAAATTTTACTTTTTTTAAAATATTTTATATTTTTAAAAAAATTTGATGTTTTTGAAAAAAAGATTATTTTATAAAAATTTATTTCTTTATAAATAATATTGATTAAAAGATTCCTTTCTTGATTTATTAAAAAATATTTTTATTTTATAAATAAATTAAATAATATTATTGATAATTATAGTAACTATTAAGTAGGAGAGAGAAGCGGGAAAATTATGATGAAAATAAATGTGATGCTGCTACGTGTCCCCATTAGTTACTCTTTTATTATAATATAAAGATAAAGATTTTTTCTTTTGAAAGACCACTCAATTATATATAAGTAGTTATGTTATATTTTTATTTTAGCTTGAACGTATAGGACTTTATAATCTACTTTTTAATCTATCTATTGTTGTTGTTAATTTCATGAAACTTAAACCTGTACTATTTAATGAGAATCAACATAAGATGTCATTAGGCTATCGACGGTTGTGTTTTATTATTACTTTTGATTCTTGATTTCATTTAGCAAAAGGGAAATGTTACAGTTAGACTAGTGTTCTTGTTGTAGTTTTAATTTTTGAATTATGTGTCTTGTATCGATCTTTGATCTAGTTTTTTACTAGTCTTTTCAATATAATAATTTATTTGCTGTTTCATAAAAAATCTAGCGGAGATTTTAGATTTGGATTTTGTTTTCATTGATGTTCTTGCTATAACCTCTTAAACGGCACTTACTTGCAAGTTTTTTTTAGCTTTTTTCGAGTGAGTTTGAGTTTCGAGCTATTTAAACAGCCAAATTAAAAAAATATTATATTTATCACAATATAAAGTTGTTTGATTTTAATAGAACCCGACTTTAATTTATACTATATTAGTAATCTAATACGAAAAAATTGTTTGATTTTAATGGACCTTAATTTAGTGAGGGTATGTGTAGTGGGTCGTGAGAGGAGGGACTTTGAGCCACATTACCTGTCACAAGCATAGCACATCGCGCCAGTGGGGTGTGAGAAGACGGGTGACCCAGCCATTGTAGGTGTGGCAACGAGCGTAGAGTGTAGGCATTGGCTATTTCCTTGACTAATGTAAAATTGATTTGTTTGCTAATTTAAACGAGAAATAAACTTTCTAGAAGCAACATACTTTTTTTTTCCTTCACTTTTACCATCTTCTTCTGCTACAATTTATGCACAAAATTATACAAATTCAATACTTTAATATTAGAATCTTATTAGACAAAATTACAAAAAACGTCCTTTAAGTTTATAGAAAATTGCAAGTATCATCATTTATTTTCAAAAAGTACTCTAATCATCCTTTATGTATACTTTTCATAACAAATTACGTCTTTTAGACTAACGTACGTTAATTTTCTCCGTTAAGTCAAGAGCATTTTAGTCTTTCTACCTCTTAAAAGACTATTTTTAAAACTTTAAACCTAATTTAAAGAACGTTTTTCGTAATTAGCTTTTATTTCAATATTTGTTATACATATAATTTTTTAAATTATTTTATTTTAATAAAGATATACAAGTAACATATATTATACAAATTAACAAATTTTATCATAACTTTTAATAATATAAATTATAATTAGTTAATAATTATTTATTAACTAATTTGAATTTATATTATTAAATTTGTATTAATATTATTATGTTAAATATAAAATTTAGACACGGAACAACTTTATATTAATTTAAAAAAAATTATATATATTACTAATTATCAAATACATTGTGCATCATGATATGTATTTTACCATTAGTGGTTGTATCCACTTTTGTTTTTTTATCTATAAATTTTTTTTTACTTTTAACCCTAATACTTTTACATCATTTACAATTGTACCCTTATAATTTTTTACTTTCAAATTTGGTCGCTTATACTTTTAATCTTTTATAAACTTTTCGTTTTACACTTCGGAGTTAACAAGCCGCAACATGCGTGTGTGTGTGATTCCACATTTTTATGTCTATTTTATCAGTTTATCAGCCACGTCAAAAACGCAGGTCCTAGATCAACTTAGTTATTGTTTTTAATGTTTTACGTTTTTAAGTGCGTAGCTCAATGTTTTTACGTCTATTTTCCGTTTGGTTTTATTTTTGCGTTTTTACTAAAAACTAGATTATATTTTTAGTTAAAAAACACAGGAGGAACGGTTCATGAAATTTAGTTAAAACTTAATTAAAAAAACTAATCATATGTGACCCTTTCTATTAATCATTATTATATCTTAGATTAAAAAAACAAGTTTAAGGTAATAATCTATAATTATATAAAAATATATTGTAAAAATATTAAAGGTAAAGTAAATAGGGCTAAGGGCGTAAGTATAAAAAATAATAATATTATTTACATAATTTTTTGTATATTTTTAAAATGTTGATGAAAATAATTAAATAATATATGTTATGTTATATATAAAAATCATATGTATATGTATAATGGCAAAAATGCATAAATTAATTAAAAGGTAAAATAGTTGCAGAAAATGTCCTTTATGTTTAATTACATAAATAATCTTTTAGAGGTAAAAAGACCAAATTACCCTTGACTTAACAGAGTAATTTAACAGTAGTTAGTGTAAAGGACGAAATCTGTTATAAAAGACATACATAAAGGATGATTAGAGTACTTTTTGAAGATAAAGGATGATACATGTAATTTTGTATAAACCTAAAAAACGTTTTCTGTAATTTTATTATCTTATTATTTCAACCCGAACAACTAATCCTTCAATCAAAACCACCCATGCTTTCAAAACCATCCAGATTAAACCCAAACGACCCTAACAATGTTTGGTTTTTCTATTTGGGTTTGGCCTTTAGACTTGTAAAGTTTAGGATGTTTTGAAAAATTGTGAAAAGTGGAGCATGTTGATGAGACAGTCATCAAAACGGATAAAAACGTACCTTGTAAATATTAAGATTTTTTTTTTATTTTTACTTATTAAATATGAGTTTAAAATAATTATTTAAAAGAAAACATTTTGATGGTAAGACGTTTCAATTCTGTCCTAAAAGTTAAGAGATTAAATTCTCACCGAGTAATTTTAGATGGTTTATAGAAGGAGCTTAAAAGTAAAATAGAAGACGCTAAAACAAAAGTAAATACATGTATAAAAAACAACTAATTGGCAATATTTGGTGAGTATGATCATATTCATGTGACGACTACTTGGCAATATTTTATTGCTCACACCCACTAGTCATTACACATAGCCTAAATGACGGTCTACGCGTGCTTATTCGTAAAAATAATATTTTTTTCGTGATATCATTTTCCATGAGTTTGAAATCCGAAATCCCAAAAGTAATATGTTGAGGACAAAAGTAACGTTTTAGGTTATTATGGTAAAAAATAGTATTACTGTTATTGTCATGGGGCCGGTATGTCTTAAGGCTCTTTTAACTCCATGAACAAGTCATATCATTTATTTTTCTTATTTTCATTCCACCGCACCCATATAAAATGATTTAGCCTCTTTTCACTCATATTTTTTTCACAATTTAAAATTACTAAAAAATGATTGTGTAAAGGGCACCCACTTCACCTCTTGACAACTGTTGTTGATTCGTTAGCGCCTACCCCTCAACGGCCCTTAGCACCAACGGGGAAGGTCTACCACGCCCTTAACCACCACTTGAGCCTTAACACTTTAGGGCGTTGTGATACACCGCATGACCTAATCAACGTATATAGAAAGCTAGATGTGAGTAAAATACACATCTATATGTATTGATGTCCAATGGGATAGACGGAAGTGATTCGATGTTGGTTGATGTATGGTCTATTTCTTGATATTTTTGTGTGACTTTGTTGGGTTATATTGTCTTGCTAGTCTAATTTTATTAAAAAAAAGTTTTAGAGGCTAAAAAGAAGCACAGATCATGCATAATATCGAAGGTGTCATTTTTGTAATTTACAATGTGTCCAAGTAGAACCTGAATTTCAAAGGTGTAGGTAGGTAGGTGAGCCAGCAAGTCAGGTTACCAACTCCACCTTCATCCCTACTAATCTTTCTTCTTTTTACAAAAACTTGTTTACCCATCAACTCTTTTGTTTTAAACTATGCTTATCAACTTTTTTTGTTTTAAATTATCATTTTTTTACGTTATTTGAAACAAACCACAAGTTCTAAGATTATATGCTTTCGCGCCAAGGAGCATGTATTATGACCATTTTTGCGCCAATGGGTGTAGATCTCTTGCCAATTTGCACAGAGCAATAGTTAATGCCATTTTTGCATTGTAGAAATCTAGGAGGTTGAATATGTTCTTTTTAAATATAGATGATTGGTGCTTGCATAAATCTTCTTGTATTACTAACTGTTGTTAAAGCTTTGATGTTTTGCGATCAATAATAAATGCTTTAAAGTAGAAAAAAGATCAACACACATAAGAGTTTATAACAACTAGAATTATTCCACATGCGCGTTGTGCAGAGAATTATGCCATGGACGCAAATGTCAAAACGCGAATATAAAAACATATTATGACGACTATCACTCCGATGTTGAATTCAAAGGCATTAGAAATGAAACGAAATGAATAACATTAACAAAGCAATAAAAAAACCCAAAAAGGTTCTTGAAAAAAAAGGGAAAATAAATTTTAAGAAATGACCAGGTTAGGTCTCAAACCCGCACGATATAAACTCTATTTGTTAATCAAAGTTGATGATTGCTTTTTGTAATCGGTAGTGGCCATCGTGAGAGGAGATGAGAATATGTGGTAAAAACAAAAAAAAAAATTAACATACATAAGTTTAAAAGGGGAAATAAAGGGTGATTATATAAAAAACTAAACTCATATAGTCAAAAGATTAAAAACTCAAAGTTCAATATAGCTAAAAATTTATTATTATATAGATAGATAATTTGGGTGGTTGTTAACAAATTATCATATATCCACTCTTAGTACTTATAAATAGTTTATTTTCACTACAATAATTTTCCATAAACACATGAGGTAGTAATCACTTATTTCAACTTCTCTTACTAGATGACAATGATCACCCTTACAATCTCACATTAGGTAGGTAGTAATCACTTATTCAATCTCTCGCTAAATAGATAGAGGTCATTATTTACTAGCTCGAACAATGATCACCATTTACCCATATTTTTCTAATTTTCTCGATAACTTTGAATAGTGATAGTCTCTATTTATTCTCACTTATTTAAGTAGTGATCACCCCTACGAGTTTCTTATAATTTTAATAAGATTTTTAATCACCAAGTATGTGTAAATGAACAAACATTATGACGAATTTATCAATAACAATTTCTCTATTCTTTTGCTCTCTGTCTTGAAATAATTACTCACGAATATGAATTTCTGCTTATGCATATGAAATATAGTCAAAATATTAGAGAGTGAGATGCTTAAATACTACTAAAAAAACAAACAAGAGATGCAACAAAAATTCTCCAGAAGTCTAAGGACTTAACGCCTTATGGCTTACAAAAACGAGACTAGATTTTTGACTTTAGAAAAGAAATAACGAAAACCTTAAGTAACTATCACGCTAAAAATTGGATAAAATAATAAATTGCCAATTAAATTGGTTTGATGAGCCAAGTGGGTTGCAGAGGCAACGGGCTTGGTACGTATTCCTAACCATAAGCACATGCATTTTTTCTCGATTCGTACATGCTATAGTAAAATTAAGTTATTATTGATTTTATTTAATTAAGTAAAAAGTTTACGACATAAGTAATGTGTCCGTGAGAGGAGTGATGTGGCTTCGCCTCAGCAGCTCATGAAGGCAAACATCTCCCCCTATAGGAACGAAAAAAATATGTCGTTCATGTTTTATGACCAACTGACCACAGCCATCGTGAGAAGATTTGAACAAAACTTAAGTGAGTGCGAGTGGAACTACAAGGTTTGTCTAGATGACGCGTATTTAAGGACACTTTTTGTTCATATTCATTAAGACATTACACATGCTCTTATGTCGATTGTGTGACAAGTATGACATAATTTATATTAAAAAGAATTAATTAACTTATATGTATTCACAATAATAAAACGACCATCTTTAAACAAGAATATGTCATGTATCATCATAAATTGTTACCCGTATCTTTTATAAAACGACGACTCACACACTCATTTAGTTATATTCCTAAATTACACAAACCCTTAATCTACCACATGTTATAGACATTTTGACCCTAATATTCTTCAAAGAGTGTTTAACTATTTCCATTGGACATGAACTAAAATAACAATTGCTACCTTGATGGCTCCTAAGAGTGACATGCAAACCCAAGCGTAAACAAGCCAAGTATTCGGTACCTGGTCGAGATCAATTTGATGAAATATAACCTAACTTGAGTAGAATTCAATGTAAAATTTGAACTCTTTTATTGGTAATGAGTGAAACCCGAACCTCATACATGATAACATATAAAGTTGTAGATCACAACTATATAATGTAGTAAAACATATATATATATATATATATATATATATATATATATATATATATATATATATATATATATATATATAACAAGAAAAATAAAATTTCATATATAGTTTCTGAGTATTATTACAAATTTATATGTATTGTATACGACCAGTGTAATTTGGAATACAATTAACAAATAAATAATTTTAATATAGGTAAATGAATTGTCAGAATTTAGATATACATGCAAAAAGTTCAACATGTATAAGTGAAAGAAAAAAAATATCTCTTATAAGTGGAAAAAAAAACAGGTACGCTATTTGATGTTGTAATTTAGGTTTGTTTTGTTATTTTTACTATATATTAAGATACAATTTCATATATCTCTGTCTAAGCTTATAAAATTAAATATTTTCTTAAATCATATTTTAAAAGATTATATATTTTATCTTGTAACTTGTGTCTTGAAAAAATATGTATTTTTTATAAGTTTTGCGGTTTACCTAGTTAAGATATATAAAAAATAAATAAAATTTAAAGAAAAGGTTGGGATACACATGTGAAAAGAACCTCATCTGGACAGCCACTGTTGACTAAACCATATAAGTTTTACTCTATATTTAACTATTTATATTCTCATAATCGTATTTGTTACTTCATTTTTAATTTTATTTTGATACAATTATATTAAAAAAATAGGTAAAGATAGTAAAATGTAGCTATAACCTTTTATTATATAGAGTTAGTTTAATTTTACTACTTGAGGTTTATTAAAAATAACTACTTTCCTTCAAAAGATTAAAAACATTAATTTACCTCCAAAAGTTTCATAATTGTTTCAATTTTAATCTAAATGTTTCATTAGTTGTTTTAATTTTATCCAAAATAATAAAACTTTTGGAGTGAAATTGAAACAACATATGAAACTTTTGAGATAAATTAAGGTTTTTAATCTTTTAGAGAAAAATAGTTACTTTAGTTAAACCTTAGAAAGTAAAACTGAAATTAACTTTATTATATATTTAAACTACAAGATAAAAGATTCTAATAAATTAAAACAGAAAGTAATAAGTCATTAGCGGTTCAAATAAAAGTAATAAATCATAAAATAATCATCAAATTTCAATATTATTTCAATAAAACCACTCTATATTTTTCTCTAACTTAAACCACTTAAGTTTTATTATTGTTTCTCCTTTCTAAATATTCTAAAAATGTTGAATTATACTAAAATTAAGTTAATTAAACTGAAAATATATGGACTAGTTTACTATTTTGTGATTGTTTTAAGTAGATTAAGTGAGACAATTATAAAATATCATGATTAATTTATAATGTTCTTTATATACAATTATCTCACTTCAAGCTAAACCTAAATAGTAACTAAGTTTCATATATGTCTAAGTCACTTAATTTTTAATTTTTTTTATTATATATAATAGAAATTACAACAATCAAAAATATTAGAATTTGGATAGTATTTGTACTTAGAAAAACATATGAGTTGCTTTAGTAAAACACTAAGAAAACTTATATAGTGTTTGGCAAAATAAAATTCATAAGAAAACCGCAAAGTGTACCCGCATGATGCCCGAACACCCTAACATGATTACAAGATACATAACTATAACAACATTGGAACAATAAATAAGATACAAAACTTTAATAATCCCACAATAATAACAAGATGACCCTATATAATACCAAGTTCTATAGTTTATATACATCTATATATGACACACTGTTGATCAATATTTAGACGTACTGAACAGGGGCGGACCTAGGTAGCAATGTGGGGAGGGGGGGTCTCGTAAATTTTTTTAGTATTATATGTATGTGAAAATCCCGAGCCCTATCAAAAGTTATGCAATCCTCTCACTTTTTTCTCTCATGATAAATATTTTTAGATTCGACACTGGTACTGAAATACATTTTTCTTTAGTTACCGATGAATGAAGATCATATATTTTCCCCGATAATTGTCATATTACTTTTATTTTTACTGTTACTTTTTTATATTAGTTCATAATACTTTTAATAATATTCTAAAAATAGAGGGGCTATAACTGTATCTTTCTACTTTAATATATCAGTAACTTGAAGTAACACTTGTTAATACTGCATTCCTACTTATCAATTTTTTCCAGCTTCTTTTTTAATTAATAGTTACTATAATTACTAATAATATTATTTATGTTTTATAGACTAAAAATAGTTTTAATAAACTAAAGAGAAATTCTTTTTATTATTGTTATTTATAAAGAAATAATTTTTATAAAATAAGAAATCTTTTAAGACATCAAAATATTTTAAATTAATTTTTTTGAAAGTAAAATATTTATAAATAAGAAATAGTTAAAATTGGAAATTATTATAGTGAATTTTTTTTAAAACGGTTTGTTTTGAAATAAAATATTTAGTTTTTTTAAAACAAAAAAATGTTAAAAAGTTAATATCATTGTTTTGTTACTTATATCCTTACTAATATGTAATTTAAATTATATATTATCTTAAAATATCATTTTATAATTAATAAAATTTTATTTTATTTAATATTTTATTTATTTTATACGGGTTACTAAAGCTAGTCATTATATTTAAATCGACGGCCATCACTTGAAAATTTACTAGTTTATAAGTATATCTATTAAGTGCAACCGCGCAAGATATTCTGGGCAACCAAGGCATTTTTTTTTATTCAATGGGCTTGATAAGAGCTACTTCTTGGATCTCCACAGTCTAGACTCTAGAATCCAGACGGGTCAGGTTAATGGGCCTGTTATATAATCCTATTTCTTCTAAAATATAATGCATACGGGTAAAGGGTAAAGGGTGTAGGAATCACTCATGTTATGAGTTTTCATCATACCATGATAGAGGTGGGCAAATCGGGTCCGGCCCAATACCCGAAACCGGGTTGAAACCGGGTTTGGCCCAACCGGGTTTTTTCGTACCCGGGTTTTGGTGAAACCGGGTTCGAACCCGGGTCGCGTTCACCTAATGCAAAACCCTACCCGGCATACCCGGGTACGGTCGGGTCGGGTCCGGGTCGGGTTCAAATCGGGTTTATTTTATTTTTTTTTTTTCTTCTTCTTCTTCTTTTCTTTTCTTGTGTGTCCCCAAAACCGGGTTCAAATCGGGTCCAAAACCGGGTTCAACCGGGTTCGGGTCGGGTTCACTAAAAAACTCAAAATTTAAAACCGGTTCCAACCCTACGGGTTTAAACGGGTCCAACCCGGGTACACCTCCCATCGGGTACTACCCGTACCCGGGTCCGGGTCGGGTTCGGACCCGGTTTTTATGCCCATCTCTATACCATGAAACCCCTGATCACATTTATATAGATGTGGCAAAGTGGACGGGTTGGATTGGGTTGGTTAATAGGTCAAGATGGGTCCAGGTCAAGATGGGTTTAAGTCAAGATGGGTTGATTAGAAAAATAGCCAGGATGGGTATGGGTCAGGATGGGTTCGGGTCAGGATGAATTCAGGTGAGAATGGGTCAAAACTATTACAAAAAAAAAAAAAAACATTATATTTTGGGTTAAATAAAGTGTCGTCGTTGATCAGAACAACTAATGGAACAGATACAATTACGACCCTCAGGTCAAAAGTTTATGGTTTAACACTGATTATTATCACGACTTCTAGACACGAACCCTCAAATCGACATAATCATTGATGAAATTATCAAGAATCCTTGATTTGGAGTCAATTACAATGATCACGAATTATCATCCGATCATTTGGAGATGGAAGACGTGACCACCACATCAGGAACGATAATTAAAGATTCTGAACGCATGTGATATAATTAATATGGAAAAGAATTAATAGTTTAACTATATAAAAGGGTAACAAATTAAGTACAAATTGAGTTTTATTTCTCTGACTTATGTTTTAAAACAAACAGTTGTATCACACTATTAAAATCAATTTTAGAAACATAAATACGAGTTATTTTGATTTGAAACAGAGTAATCACACACTATTCTTCAGGGATGGACAAGTTATAAAAGCTACCTTCGAACTTTCATAAAATTTTTCAGCAAAATCGAAGGCATGCCCCATGGATGGTGGTTGGGTTGGCATCAGTTGGTGGTGGTTGCAGCAGCGATCGGTAGTGGTGGTTTGTGTGGCGTTGGTCGGTGGGGCTGCGGTGGCAATAGTGGGTGGACCGGGTGGTGGTTGCGGTGGTAGTAGTTGGTGGTGGTTGCTGCGGCACTGCTTGGTAGTGCTAGCTGCAGTGTTGGTTAGTGGTGGTGCGAAGGTGGCGGTGGTCCGTGGTTGGTAGGTGGTGGTCCATCGACGGTGGAGCAGCACTTGTGGTCAATATTTTCGAGCTGCACCTAGGGGTAAGTCGAAGTCGAATGTGGTGAACTGGTGATTCTTTCTATACATTCAACCATCTCACTTGTTCTTCAAGACAAATGATTACCCATTCTTGCCCATTCAGGAACTTGTTCTTACCCATTTCAACCCATTTTAAACTCACAATATTTCTAGGCAGCCCATTCTGACCCGCTCTCTATGATGATTCGACGTGTTTCAACTCAAAAGAGAAAAATCTTGTACCCAAAGTAACCCATTTTCACTACTATGGGTTAAGATTGCCAGGTTTACATTTATGTCATATCATATAGCAATAAATTACAGACTCATATTTAACGAGGGCACTCCATAATATCCATATGACTATATGAGTGAAATGAGAAAGGTTATCCGTGCAGCGCGGGACGGTACAATTAAAACCTGCGCGTTACGACATTGTAGTACAATAAAAAACATATGAAGTTATGGGCCCGTGACCGATCGATTATGCAAAACTGAAATGTAGGTAGAAAACACCACGCCCAGTACGTTACGTTATAAGAATTTTAAAGATGTAATTTTTGGGAAAATAAGTTTAAGCTATAAAAAAAGTCAAAAGAACAAAAAAAAAAGTTATTGTATGCCAGGGGATCAAACTCGTGTCATTGGCCAGCCTAAAATCACGTATAGACCAACTACGCTTGAAGTACTTATGTATTCATTAAATGAATAAGTATAGATTATTATCCGCCCAACTCATTTTCGAACAAAAGTTACATCGAAATGAAGACGAACTCGAATTTATACTATCATCCTATCAAAACGTACCGTATTTGACCCGACTAGTTTTTTAACAAAAATTAAGTCGAACCGTAGAACAATTCGAGCTCTCTTATTGAATTGTTCATTCAATGAACATTCTCAATATTATGCCTTGCTTGTTGTTGCACCAGGTGCTGAGCGTGGGTTATCTGTTTCATCCTTCAGAACCATATCACATTCCGAATCTAATGAAATATGATGAATTGAGACGGTATTTTGTAAATACGTAATTATCTTGAATAGATTGAAATATACATAAAGAGTAAGCACAAAAACATGTTATATTTAAATCGATTCCAAACAAAATTTATGTTGATATATAGATAAACTTGAATTTATATCTACACATACATAAGTTGAAAATCGAAGGGGTGAGGTAACATTTTACAAAGTTGTTAGAAGGCAACAAAGAAAATAATTTGTTAAAAGTAGAGCGGATGAAAATAAGATGTTTGAAACTTAATTGGTCAGAGGTGGTAAGTGGCAATCTACATAAGTATAGTATAAATTTCAATGATAAAAATGTTATTTTGAGACTCAATAAACCAAACCATTTTCTATTATAACTAAGTTTAAAAACTACATTTATGCGTCTTTAAATTATCACAAGATAATGTGGTCATTAAATTAGTTTTAAAATTTTATTATTTGCCATGTTAAATGATTTTCTAGTTATAATAGAAGTGATAAAGATATATTTAATATACTACTTTTTGAACAATACCAGTTTTAACTAACATCATTAAACATACAACCCTAGAGGCCAGACTTTTAGTACACAAAGGTGCTGAAATTTGATTTCAAGTATAAACCGGTGTAAGTCTAAATTTGGTTCTGCTTAAGGTAGAAGATGGTCATATAGGTATTTTTTCCAACCCAGGTTGTGTGAAAACCGCTTTTTAGGGGTTGTTCTAATGTAAATCAACATTCAAATGGTGATCACCTAATTACTTTATAGGAAATGTTTTAAGTTTGGATCTCACTCCTATTAGTTTATATCATAAACACTTAAAAGTCACATGTCTCATGCTATGAACCTATGATTTACCTTTTTTTTTATTCGTTTTTCCTGAAATACATTTAAAACTACCTATAACACCTGACTACCTGAGTGAAACTTTATGAGATAAATGTCAATTGTTTTTCTTTTATTTTTTTTAACGTTTTAAGTCTAACTCATTCAAAAACAACATTAAAAAAGAAACTCACCATTATAAAAAGACCTCATTAAACCAGATTTGAACCTATAACTTTTTAATATCTCAAACTCAAACCATCACCTCGTTTCCACCCGAACATAAGACCAACTTTTCCTTTTTGAACGGCCATTTATTGACAACAAAGAAGTCCAACTGCATTTTGATTTACCGGATCACCTTTATTATTAGCATCGCATCCACGGTGTTGCGAATTTACTATCAACGGTCTGAACTAGCATAATTGTCCACTGTCGTAGTGCCCTGTGCCTCTGTGTATTGGGCTAGTCAGTGACCCCACCCCTATACGAAATTACAATCTTCTCCTTCTATCATTGAATCACTTATCCCTTTTGAAATCCACATCCAACCGTTAACAACATCCTCCATTTGCCGCGTGTAAGCACCCCCATCACCACATATCATATCATCCCTGTAATCTCACCTTTATCCCCTCTCTGCAACTCCAAAGCTCACACTCACACCTCCAATGGCGTCCCTTCACAAACTCCTTTACATCTTCATCCCTCTGTTCTTCACCTTCCTCTCTTCCTCCAACGCTAACACCTTCAACGTCGGAGGCAAAGATGGGTGGACTCTACACCCTTCCGAAAGCTACAACCAATGGTCCAGCAGACTGAGGTTCATCGTCAACGACTCTTTGCGTATGAAATCTCAACCTTTTTCAGATTTTTTTAGGTTTTTGATGTGGGTTTCCGGTTTTGTGATGTGGGTTGGTGGAAATTTCGGATCTTGATTTGCAGATTTCAAGTATGACGGTGCGTCGGACTCTGTAATGGAGGTCAGTAAAGGGGATTATGATAGCTGCAACGTGAATAACCCTATCTCCACCCTCACTGGTGGTGATTCGGTGGTGAATTTGAATCGTCCGGGGCCTTTTTACTTCATCAGTGGGAATAAATCGAACTGTGATCAGGGTCAAAAGCTTACAGTGGTGGTTATTTCGCCCAAGAAGAAGAAAACGCCGGCCGCCGGAGCTCCATCTCCGGCGAGTTTATCTCCTATTCCGGCATCCCCTTTTTCGTCACCGCCGGGATCGTCTTCTTCCACCAGTGGTCCGGCGGCTTCGCCGGGGGGTGGGATGTTGTCTCCTCCGGCCGGTGGTCCGGCTGCGTCGCCGGGTGGTGGGGTGGCGTCTTCTCCGGGAGGTGGTCCGGCGGCGTCGCCGGGGGGAGGGGTGTCGTCGTCTCCGACCGGTTGTCCGGCGGCGTCGCCGGGAGGAGGGGTGGCGGGGTCTCCGATGGGTAATCCGGCGGACGTGAATGGGCCGGCGCCGGGAGGGTCGCCGGCGTCGGAGGGAAGAGCGGTGGTTTCTGCAACGTTGAGTGTGCCACTTGGGATGATAGTATTGGGGCTTGGGTGGGTTTATTAATTTGTTTAGTGATTATGTGTTAAAGAATTGATAATGACTGATGTGTTGTGTTTTAGTAGTTGTTTGTGTTAATAAACCATTGGGCTTGTTCATGGGTCATGATATATGAGTGTGAGAGGTTTGGACCTTTGGTGAATCATTGTTTGTATTTTGTAATTTTGGATACCTTTTTACAATAATAAGTGGATTGATTGTTATAAAATTATAGTTTAGATATAATCAATTTTAGATTCTTTGATGCATCGGAGTAACCGAGCCTAAGAGTTTGACATGTTTAATGTTTTAGAGCTTGAGTTTGGCATGAGTATGTTATTTTACATACGAGCTCGGCTCGTAATCTTATAGGCTCAAGATTAAATAGAGGATGTTCTATAGGCTCGAGATTGGCTCGTTTGTGTGAGGCTTCTTAGCCTCTTAGGGACCAAAAGTTCGATTCCAGCTTATAAACACATCTAGACATGTACACTTACCAAATTGCTAAGGTTGTCTCCTGAGAGTACCAGCACTTAGGGATGAGCATTTGGTACCCAGTACCCGTATCGTACCGGTACCGGTACCCAATTGGTATCGAAAATATATATAAGGTACCGGTACCGGTACTTGATTTTCTTATATTTCGGGATCGGTACCCACCGGTACCGGTACCGGTATTTTACCCAAAAGTCCCGTATAGTTCCGCTAGTACCCGAATACGAATATATTATTTTGGAATATTTTGTTTTGTAATACTTTTCACCCCGTTAACTAGTATTCTATTTTGACTTTTGAAAGTAATTATTATTATTTTTTTAATATCATTCTTCTTATTTCGCTACAATGTCAATATATATATTATTTATGATTGTAATAGAAATGAATGATGGACTAGTCTGTGAATTGAGTTAAATAAAATGAGAAAAGTAAATAAACTATCATTTTATTTGAATACTTTTTTGATATTTTACTTTGTTTAGTTATTATAAACTTTTTTGATGTATCGGGTACCAAACATATACTGGGTATGTAACACCCCAACCCGAGTAGGGTTGACGTGTCACACAAACAGTAATCAGAGTTTCATGAACAATAGAATCTAAGTACTAAGAAACGTTCAAATCCTTACATAGGTCCAAACAATTTAAGCAAAGTCTTAAAATTAAAATACTATTAAGTCTTATCAATCCAAATGTTCTCATCCTAACTTCTTGAGTTAACTCTCTTCACTCATTCCCTTGAGCCCCCTGAGTACCTGCTATGAACATAAGAGAAAACAACAAAAGAAAACACGGCTGAGCCAAAGAATGCTTAGTAACGAAAGTAAACAATAGCAATACAATGATCAATAATGACAACAATAAGATGATCACATAGAAAATCAAATAATAATGATCATCTAAAAGGAATACCCATATGAGCCTATGAAAATAAACACTTAACAATATGTACATTAGCTGCAGTTCTAATGCACCAATATGTGAGATAGGAATGTGGGCACACACACCTAACCATCTCACCTATAAACAATAATAATGATATCCTAGGATCGATCCATACTCCTCCTTTAACACTAATCAATAAGTGCAACAACTTAGCACGTAATAATAATGTAGAGACGCTGTGGTCTAATCGCTCTGCCACAGAGAGCGCACGTCACTTGTGCCTCAATGACGCCCTATGTCCCCATAGGTGGATATGCTCGGGTATAGAGGTCAATGATACAATACAATCAAGTCAAAAGTATACAATAAGTTACACTAAGTCTGGTAACCTCTAATCAATGTTACTTGCCATACTAATAATCAATAATTTATGGAGCACGCGACAATGAATACAAAGCAATTAGAACCTGTCGCATGCAAACGATGTCAACTATACGATTCAATACTTGTAACAACAATATAGATTTCAATAATTACATATCAAGTCACAAATTCAAAGATAGAGATCACGAATGAGAGGTATTCATGCTATGCGAGAGGAAGGGTCGGAATCCGTACCTTGGCTTATCTATAGTTAACACGAAATTCAATGACGTCTTTAATTAACACGAGTGCCTACACATAAATATTGTTGCTAATAAGATTAATTGAAATTTGGTTAGAGCATTCGTTTTTGTAAATCTAGTGTTCTTAATATTTGATGTTTTTCATATCTTTAAAATATATTAAAGGCTTGAACCAAAAGTCTAAGTGGGTTCATGGTCTTTATAATTAGTAGAAAAATTATATGTATATTTAAAACTACTTTTTCACGTAAAAAAAAATTAATTTTCTTTTTATATATTTTCCTTTATATTGTTTAACGTAATTAATTTCTGTATACTCGAAACTAATGTTATTATCTTTATAATCCTTAGACATGCAGAACTTTAAACTTAAGCATATCATTATTATTTTGAAACTTAACGTTGGCTAACATGGGTAAAAGACCAATATGTTAAATTTAGCATCTATGCATATTTTTGTTATATCTTTTGTTATATTAAATCCACCTACATGATCAACCTTTATCACTCAATAACTTAACCCACATGCAAGATCAGCATCGACTTCATCTTCTTTTTTTTTTTTTTTTTGATGTTTGGATTAACGAAACCGTGATGAAAACATCGAATGGAGTTAGGAAAACTTGGAGTTACCTTGTGTTGTGAATAATGGAACCGATCGGGTACAAAGCATGAACAGTTGCAACGTTGTTGCCTTCTTTAACTCTTTCCTATCCACGTTAACATGGATGGTAAGAACCATTCGAAACAAACCGAAAACAATACTTCTCATTATCAATAGTTGTAGCAATCCAATGTTTGTTAACAATTTACAGATGGTTTGGTGATTACCTTATGGAGGTATGAAGAAATCTACTCGAACGGAGCTGATCGGTGGTGCCGGTGTTTATACGATGGGGTGAATCTGATTGACGGATTTAGAAGCTGTGAATTGGAAAGATTGTACATCTCATATTATTAAACGAACAAGCCAGGCGACTATCTAATACCCGAGAAGTTATTGTTACCTTAGAACAAACCGGTGGCCGTCGTTGATTAAAACGGTAGAAATCACGGTCTGTAGTCGATCTAGCGCAATGGTGTTCTAGTGGAGTAAGGTGATTGAAGAGGTTTTTCCAAACGGTCGACGCGGTGAAGCAATAGGATTAATCGAAGCGGTGAAGTTATGTTGTTTTGTGAGTTTTCAATGGGTTTTTGATCATTATAATAAGAAGTCTTGAGATTTGAAATTCAAAATCGATAAGTTAGTTGCGGAGATAAACATGAATATCAAAGAATTGTTGGTCAATAATATTGTAAAAGAAAACGTGGGTTTATCAGGGTGGTTTACAACTATTTTTGTTTTCTTTTAGTTTGAATATTTATTTATTTATTTTATTCTTTATAACAACATTAGTATTATTATCTATATTATATAGTGTATTTCAGGGTAACAGGTATAAAAACAGATACTAGGTACTATAACCAAACATACATCATGTAGTAAGCCTAAAAAATAATGTTGTGTAGGAAACGGGTACCAAAGAGGTACTGGGTACCGAAATACCGGTACCGTACCGGTACCTGTACCCATATACCAAATTCGGTACCGGTATCGGTACTCGTTTTTTATAAATTCGGGTCCGGGTACTTTCGGTAACGGTACCGGTTCGGTACAGGTACGGTACCGAGCTCATCCCTACCCGCACTAATAACAACCCAAGCATTTTAGCACAAATTAAAAATATACGAACTTCAAACATTTTATGCCCATATTCTCCCACCACTATAACTTTGCATGTTCTCATGCATGTGGCTTGCATTTGCGCCAACGATCCCATAAATACTAGCTTTACTTTGGATTCTTGGTAAAGGGATGCGCATAATTGTTGATTCTTGTGTGCAATGACCTTTCACCTTGGATCTTCCATCTTGATCATCTGCCTCGAAAGGTCTTTTAACCTTCTAATATTCACATTAGTTAATACCATATAACATTTTCCCAATTCAGCTTCGAGAATTATCAGGCTTACAACCTTGGATGGCCCAAAAATACATGACTTGTGACTTTGATGACAATGTTTAAGATATGCGACTCCAGTAACCCTTTTGGCTAAATTCCAGCTTCGATGTGCCACAAAAATGTTTCGAACATGATCAACTGGTCTTCAAACTTTGATTCATGAAACTAAGATGAGTGCAGCAACAAATTTCTCTACAACATCATGTTTTATGGCATTCTCGAAAAAGATCACGTACAACCATAGTATAGATAAAACATCAAACAACAACAAATCATCACCACCCACCACCCACCACCACTGGTAACCACCACCAACACCATAACTACCATCACCACCACCACCACCGGCAACCACTACCACCGAGAATCATCACCGGTCACCATCACCACCTGGCGTCATCACCATAACCACTTTTGTATTTCATTTATTCATATTTTTCTATCTAACAAACAACCTAAAATATTGATTCATTTAATTATCATATAATAATCAAACAGAACAATATAATATAATGATTCATATTATTCTTTAATGTATTATATTCTTTCATTCATTAATCTATTTCATTATCTCATATTAAACACACTCCCAACCGTCCATCTTTTTAATATGATATAAGAGTATTCACAATATCTTTTTTATCTTTATCCTTAAAATTACATTAAAACTTATTATATTTTCTCTTTCATTTTCAATTAAATAATATTTTTTATATTTTTATCATTACTTTTTATCTCTTCTCCAAATCACAATCACTTTTTAAATTATTAAAAAAATTTATAAGGTTTAAACAGTAATTTCTTAAATTTACAAATAAACAGTAACATTTTTTTTTCTCCACTCATAACCATTTTATAAAATATTAGGTTAGATACCCGTGTAATACACGGGTTGAAAATATATATAAAACTATATAATTCATAATGTATAAATATTTCGTATGATTAATTTACATATTATATAAAACAAATAAAAATAAAAAGTTATATTTTTAAGTTATATATATTTGAATACTTCTTTGAATAATATAACATACAATTGACTCGTGTAAAATAAAAAATCAGTTGTCTTAAATTGATAATAACCCAAAATATATAAATATTTTGACCCGCGTAAAATATTTATTGACCCGTGTAAAATAACCCAAAACTTAAAGAAAAACATTTATTGACCCGTGTAAAATAAAAAATCAGTTGTCTTAAATTGACACTAACCCAAAATATATAAATATATCAATAAATGTTTTTCTTTAAGTTTTTTAAATTAAATCTTATTTGACTAAAAAAGTATGTATAATTTAAAATAACATATGATTACACTATTTAGTTGATAATATAAAAAAAATTAAATTAAACATAAATAAATTATTAATTTAGTTTCTTAAATTAAAAAAACTTGACTAAAATAATATATTAGTTTAGGCGGAAAATTATATTTGAGGAGTAACAGAAGAGTGTCATGTGACATCCTAGTTACTCTTTTATTATAGATTATAGATTATAGATTACTAGCTTAATAACCCGTGTATTACACAGGTTGAATATATAAAATATTAAATAAAATAAAATTTTGTTAATTATAAAACGATATTTTAAGATAAAATACGGTTAAAATTATGTACAAGGACTATAGGTAACAAAATAATGATATCAAGTTTCTAAACTTTTATTGTTTAAAAAAGCTAAATATTTTGTTTCAAAACAAAAAGTTTTATAAAATTTATTTATAAATTATTTTTTATTTATAAAAATTATACTTTTTAAAAATGTTTATTTTTAAAATATTTTATAAAAATTTATTTCTTTATAAATAATATTGATTAAAAGATTCCTTTCTTAATTTATTAAAAAATATTTTAGTCTATAAATAAATTAAATAATATTATTAGTAATTATAGTAACTATTAAGTAGGAGAGATAAGCGGGAAAATTATGGTGATGATTAATGTGGTGCTGCCACGTGTCCCCATTAGTTACTCTTTTATTATAATACTAGGTTAGTACCCGCGTAATACATGCATTGGATAAATATAATATTAAATCATTATTAATAAAAATTTATGCTTTATAAAATCATGCTTGAATATTAAATATGATTATAATTATATTTAAATAGCTAAGTAAATAAACAATAATGTATTTTTCTTAAACTTTTTTGTTTTATAAAAAAATATGATTTTTAAATATATTGTTTAAGGAAAAAATATGTTTTTTTTTAATTTTATTGTATTCTGTATTTTATAAGATTTTTGTTTTTAAAAAGTGTGTTTTTAGTAAAAATAGGTTTTAATTTATTCAATTATGTATTTTTTAATTTGAAAATGGTATGAGTAATATTATTAGTATTCAATATATTATTAATAATATAGAGAAATGAGAAAGTAAGTATAATGAGGTTTACAATTATTTCACGCTTATTTTAGTTTATCGTATTTGCCTAGAAGAAAAACAAAAATTACTTTTTCATTGTGGTCCTATAGAACGATAATTACCTAAATACGTTCGTATTGCCGGAAAGGCAAAGGGGTTAGCAGGTCAGGTTTTACTATAATTACTTGAAATGACCGGCTAAGCATCCATGGCTGAATGGTTAAACACCCAACTCATAATTGGCGAATTAAAATTTAAAACTCTCGAAAAGACCTAATCCTTCCCTAACGTAAAATATATATGTAAAATAAACACTAATAGCTACAATATAATATTTTAATGTAAAATATAATTAAAATTATATACACGTAATAGTTCAAGAAATAAAACAATTATACCATTTTTTTAACTTTTTTTATCTAAATAGTTTCATTTTTAAACATTCATTTGAAGATTTTTTATAAAAAAATATTTTTTTATAAAAATTTTGTTTTTTAAAAACTCTGGTTTGTAATTATTCTGGTTGTTTTAATAAGAATGTTTTAAAATATTTCACCTGTTTATAATTTTTTTCCAAAACAAAATAATTTAAAATATTTTATTTAAAAAATATTTAATGTTTTAGTAAATTTCTTATTATATAAAACTTTAATTTTTTGTTATTTAGATTTTAATTAAAAAATGAAAAGATAGTTTGATTTTAAAAAATATTAGATAACAGAGAGAAATATAACAATTAATAAAATACATTTTAATAAGAGAGAGAAACTTTTATAAGTATTTAAATTATTATAATATTTTTTTGGAGGGAAAATTGATGTGTGTAGGTCTAGAAAAATGACAAGTGGTAAAAAAGTAGTTTAAAAAAATAACAAGTGTCAAAAGAAACTTTGTTTTATTAGATGTTATAGATAAAAATAAAAATAAATTATAGATTATAGATAAGAATTCTACTGCTGTAATTTTAAGAAACTTAATACAATGCTCCAAGTAAAAGAATAGCATGCTTGACCACAAAACGGCATACTTGAAACCTCAACCGTGCCTAAAAGTCTAAAACTGACGCAGCCTCTGTCACCACCACCACCATCTCTATCTCTAACCAGAGCTTACGATGGCAACAAACGGCGCGAAGACGACAGTAACATCTCAAGCATACTTAGATGGATCACACGTCAAACAAACAAAATCACTCATCACTGAGTTATGCCGTCTGTTCTACACCCTAGGTTGGGTCTCCGGCACCGGCGGAAGCATCACCGCCAAGGTCCACGACGACTCCGTCCCCAAATCCGACCAACTCATCATCATGTCCCCCTCCGGTACGCGTGATTTCTTTCTAAAGTTTGCTGATTTGCGTTTAGAAATTAGGGATTTATAGAGTATTTGAAGTTTGTTAGAGTTGAACATTTGAAGGGAGGTGAACTTTGGGGGTTTTGTGATAGGTGTGCAAAAGGAAAGAATGGTGGAAGATGATATGTATGTGTTATCGTCAGATGGGAGTGTTTTGTATACTCCGTTGCCCAAGGGTTACCCTCATAAGCCTCCCAAGTGTTCTGATTGTGCCCCTTTGTTTATGAAGGTGCTTGCTGATTTGATTGTTTGATTTGTTGGTGATTGTTTCCAGATTTTATTTTGAGTTTTACTTCTGTTGAGGGAAGATAACAGGTGTTTTTGTGCATTTCAGGCTTATAATATGCGCAATGCTGGTGCGGTCATTCATAGTCATGGAATGGAATCTTGTATTGTGACAATGCTTGATCCATTAGCAAAAGAGTTTAGGGTAATGCATAACACATTAGGTTCTTGGTTATTATTAGTGCTTCTGATGCGTGAGGGGCTCTAGGCGATGCGGAAAATGCCTCAGGGCCTTGAGGCGATGCGGAAAACGCCTTGGGCCTTGAGGCGGCGCCTCATGTACATTTGGGTCAATATTTGTCAAAACTAGAATCTTTAGAAGATTTATGTAAAAACCTTGGTTTTAAAAAGCGTTAGGTGCTCTGAGGCGTTTAAGTCTGAAAAGCCGAGGCGCTATGTGTGAGGAATGAGGTGAGAGCCTCACATATGCGAGGCGTTGTTCTATGTACAACAAAATAAGCCATATATACAACCAAAAGTTGCATTTGTTTAAACTTTTTTACAATTTGGCTTTTTTATCATGTAAATCATTCATAATCTTATCATCCCTTTGGTTATATCTACGTATCATCCTTTTACAGACCCCACTCTTGACCAATGTTGACCAAATTTGACGTAGATGTGCATGAGGCGCCGCCTCAAAGCCCTGAGGCGTTTTCCTTGTTGCCTCTAGAGCCTCACGCCTTAAGCGCGCCTTAGGCGCTATTTTTAAAACCAAGGTAAAAACAACCAAAGGATGAAGAGATCATGAATAGTTTACTAAAAGAATGACTAATCTTAAACCTATTTTGGTGTACATATAGCAACACATTTCATACTTGATGTGCACGCGTCACGCCTTTTAAAACCAAAATTTGGTTATTATTTGTTCAATCTGATTACCATTTTTCTTCATATGTTACCCTATATAATGATTATAATGGTGATTATGAATCCGTTTTTTTGTCTCTGATGTTCTCAGATCACTCATATGGAGATGATCAAAGGAATTCAAGGGCATGGTTATTATGATGAGCTCGTGGTTCCAATCATAGAAAACACTGCTCATGAAAGAGAGTTGACTGAATCTCTTGCTGCAGCAGTATGTCTGCCTCACGAATCTGCAAACATTTATGTTATTTTGGACCTTTTGGTTAAATTTAAAGACAATTAATCTTTCTTTCAGACTTAAAAATTAATGCAACTTTTTTTTCAATTATCAACAGATTGAAGCTTACCCAAAAACAACTGCGGTACTGGTGCGAAACCATGGTATTTACGTATGGGGTGATTCTTGGATCAGTGCCAAAACACAGGCTGAATGCTATCACTATCTCTTTGAAGCTGCAATTAAACTTCATCAATTAGGCATTGACTGGTCAACCCCAAGTCATGGTCCACTTCAAAGGTCCAAACCACTATTAGGTTGTCAAACTCCAAACACATCTCAAAAGGCAGGGGATCTTACATTACCTTAATAGACTGAAATTAACTTAATCTGTATAAATGATTATCTTTTCCTAATTATTTGTCAAATTCTGTTCCAGCGTTGTATTGTTCTCGACATTGAAGGGACAACCACACCAATATCATTTGTGACAGATGTTCTTTTCCCATACGCCCAGAAAAATGTTCAAAGACATTTGGAAGAAACATATGATACTGATTTCACTAAAGATGATATTAAGTTACTGCGATCTCAAGTAGGACCGTTAATTTATTATTTTTATTATCATGTTTCAAGTTTGTTGTATATACATCCAGTTGTAATTTTATTTAATTCTGTTGCAGGTAGAAGATGATTTACAACATGGGGTTGTGGATGCTGTTCCAGTTCCGTCTGATGAGGCGGGAAAACAGGCCGTGATAGCTGCTTTGGTTGCTAATGTTGAAGGAATGATAAAATCCGACAGGAAAATTACTTCATTAAAACAGTTACAAGTAAGCCAACTTAACACGCGAAACATGCTTTTAACTTCTTTAATTAGATTTATGCAAAGTTTCTGAATATTTATGATTCAGGGTCACATATGGCGCACTGGATTTGAGAAAAATGAACTTAAAGGAGTTGTGTTTGATGATGTACCTGGCTCTCTTGAAAAATGGCATGCTTCTGGGATAAAGGTTAGTTCTTGGCATATGTTTGGCTTCCTTATTATTTCAAAATTTTCATAATTTATCTTATTTGATTATGAAAATGGTTTGTGTTCATGAATTAGGTGTACATTTATTCAAGTGGTAGCAGATTAGCACAGAGGCTGTTATTTGGATTTACATATTATGGGGACTTAAGGAATTACTTGTGTGGATTTTTCGACACCACAGTGGGGTAATTTATATTATCATTTCTGAACTGTTGATCTTTGTGTTCATGAAAAACCCCTAATCTTATAATACTTGGTGCCAGGAACAAGAAAGAAACAAAAAGTTATGTTGAAATATCAGAATCACTTGGAGTTCATAAGCCATCAGAAATCTTGTTTGTGACTGATGTCTTTCAAGAAGCTGTTGCTGCTAAGGCAGCTGGTAAGGAACACACCCACATGCTTGATTTGAAACTTTGTTCCCATTTCATTGTTGGGTTGCACCTTGTTTTTGGTTATGTACAACCCATCAATGCATTGTATGGGTAGATCATTGATGCTTGGGGCTGGTGGACTGGGTGGGAGGGCCCCACTTAACATATGATCAACAATATTCACATCATAATATTAATTCTAGTATCTAACATCATAAATCATCATAAGCTTGTGTAAGTTTATTAACAGGTCTTCAATTTTATTAGAAGGTTCTTAAAAGTTTTTGGTCTGCTATATGACCCATTTCAACCCGGCCCGTTTTTTTAATAACAGAAATTTCTGGATCTGTCACTACTGAGAATTCAACTTCTTTTGTGTTAGGTTTGGAAGTTATGATATCGGTTCGGCCTGGAAACGGACCCCTTCCGGAGAATCATGGGTTCAAGACGATCAAGTCTTTTTCTGAGATTTGAGGTTGATTTACACAAAATTATATTGTTCTTGAATGAAACGTGTGAGATTATTAGATGTTAAAATAAATTAAAAGTATTTATTAAATAAAAAACGGTTTGGTATGTGGTAAAGCATTTACTTTTCACATAGGCTTTGTAACGTGAATCCGATGCAACTCTCCACTCTGTTTTCTTTTTTAGCTTTTTAAATCTTTTTGCCTAATTTCTTTTATTAATCCCCTGATTAAGAATATTAATCATATAATTATGTTCCCCAAATAAACTATTGATATTCTCGCCTTATGTACGGATTTCTCTTTATTTCCTTTTACTAATGATATAATATCTTGTTATGTTAGAGCATTCACAGCCCGTACCTTGTTTTTATATGAGTGGGTGCCTTATATTATAGGGGATGGTTGTGAGTGGTTGTGAGTGGATGAGAAATAAAATTTATGGGGTTGTGAGTAGATGAGATGAAAAAAGTAATGATAAAAGTATGAAAAAAATATTATTTAATAGAAAATGGTTTGGTTTATTGAGTCTCAAAATAACATTTTTATCATTGAAACTTATACTACATTTAATTTAGATTGCTAGAGGGGTTTGGGCCTTCAACCTTATTTGTACAACTCATACATCCAAGAGGACCAAGACAAAAAAGCATATGAAATAACAACAAAAGAATCAGTCGCGATCCAAAGGTTGACGATTAATGACCCAAAAATCGGGTTTGGTTGACAATGTTTGAAGATTCTATGTTGGTTTACAGAAACTATGATTACATACGTACGACTTATTCAACTATATATTGGCTCCTTGTAAGTTTGAAAAGGTAGGATGCAATGCAAGAGTCGTGAACATATATTTGTTTTGTTTCATAGGTTTTTAACAATAATTTCTACATTTTCAAGAATAAATTCACCACAACTTATACATCGTAAGATTTATACTTATTTTAATTACAAAGTATACCATTTATCATCATAAATGACGTCTTGGGTTTGTTCAAAATTTAATTAACATAATGTAGTGGAATATCCTTTTTCTTAGAATTTGAACATAAGTTGTAGAATCAACCTAAACCTCTTAGAATTTGAACGCAATTGTTAAAGTCAACCTAAGGTGGTTAGATGTTAAGGTCGTTAGATGTATGTGGACAGACAAAAACATCTTTGGTTGTAAGAAACTAGATGGATGGAGATTAATATATTGTTTTTAGATAACAACCTTTCTTATAATTTTTTTGTTTGTTAATAAAATATTAGCTCTAGAACTTATGGTTTGATAACAATAAGTAATAAAAATAAAAGAGAGGCATCAATCCATAAATATATGCATATATAATACAGTTTAAGTTCACTTCTTAATACTTTAATCAAGAGTTTTCTTCATCTTTTATTTAGATTAGTAGATTAGTAGATTAGTAGATACCATTATTAATAAAAGTTCTCCCTTGTAGAGATCATAATATATTTTTCTCTAATGAATGTTATATCATATCTGTATAATCTTCATCATGCTTCCTTTGTATAGCATTTTTTCGTGTCATTTGTTGTCAACAAGAAATCTGTTTGTAATAGTCTTGACTCTTCACTTGTCTAAATACAAAAGTCAATCTACTGTCTGACCGTTCATCGATCAATATTTTTTGTAATTCTTGTTCTTCTTTAACCAGATATCTATCTACATTAGACGCAATCCATTATAGTTGGACCATGTGTCAACCATTTTTTAAACATTTATTATTAAAATTTCCAATGTAGGTTTATCATTTAAATACTAGGTTGTATTTTATAACATATAACCATAAATACACAAATAATTAGGTGTTGTAACCGTTTGTACATTAAAGAGTGATTAAGGTTAGGTGAAGCATGGACATCAATGGAAGCTATTTTTATAGTTGGAACTTCCGTTTTGAACATATAAATCACCCAACTTTTTCATTACAACAAATTTACTACAATCCCTTGTAGTTAATCCTCTTAATATCTTCACCCCCAGTTTTTAAATTATTGATTTATTATTATTGCATTGATAATATTATTTAACAATTCAAAATTACAAAAATAATTAAAATTACATATATTAATTGAAGTGAACTAAAAGCTATGGTATCAAAAAAGTCACCAATTAGGTTCAACTCGGATTTTTATAAAAAAAAAAAAAAACAACTCACTGACTTGACTTAACCAACGTCTAATTGTTCGATACAACTAATTTACATTAATTCATTAAATAACAATGCTCGAACCCTTAACGTCAATAGAAGATTTACGACTATAACTCCGACCGGCTAAGAAAGCAACAATTATATAAAATTTATTTTATTTCAGGAATATAGAGACCCAAATTATACAATTCAACAAAAAAAAGATCTCTAACCTTAAACCATAACATTCGATCACCTAAATAGACGACTCCGACACCCGCGGCGACGTCACCGGAAACAGCGGCAACAACCGTGGCTCCGCCGCCGCATGCGGCGTCGCCGCCCTAGGCGACGGATGTAAGTAAAACCCTTTCTCCGCAATCACCCTCTCCTCCTCCGAAGACGACTTATTAAACGGATCTTCCGTCAACGGCGTCACCGGACTCAAAACCAACGCCGGAAAATCAAGAACACTCGGTGACAGCAATTCGGGTACTCTCGCCGACGACCCGAATTTCGAACCCGATGGGTTGATCATCAGCCCGTTTTTGAGGCTGTTTCGACGCTCGTAGAGCTTGAATTTCTTCTGTTGACCGGTTTTGACAGGCGGGATGGATACCTTCGCCGGAGTTGGATCTGGGTGGTGGGTCGGTTTGGATGATCCGGTGAGCATCTGGACTACTTGTTTGAAGGAGGTGGTGTCGGCTTGGACGAAGGTTGTTGGGTATGGGTTTGGGTCGGGTCTTGAAACGGGTCTTGGAGTTAGTGGTGGCGTTAGGGTGGTGGTGGTGGAGGGAGAGGTCGCCGGAGATGGGTGGTCGCCGTCGTGATGTGGTGGTGGTGGTGGTGATGTGATGATATCCATTGGTGAGAAAAAAGATGAAATTTGATCGGAAGAAGTGACAAATTGGAGAATTTGAAGGGGTCTGAGGTTTTTGCTGCGTTGTATGTTCACTTGAGAATCTAACGTTGTGTGTGTCAACTTAGGGTTAAATTTGCACTTTACACACATTGGCTTATGTGTTTGTGCACTTTTGGTCCTTTGTATTTTGAGTTTTTTCGTTTGGGTTTTTTCTTCTTTTCATTTTCTTATATTTGGTGATCTTGATTTTAGTTTTGGTTAGTACTAGGTTAAAGGTAAATGGTAATCATGCTTTTTAAAAAAATGCAAGAAGTTAGAAGTAGTTTTCTATATGTTACGTGTTAAAGTTTTAATAGTAATAGTCACACATGTGATTGATGTGAGGTACCCTAAGACCTTGTAAAAATAGGGGGAGATTTTTTGTTCAAATTTCATTTAAAAAAAAAAAAAAAAAAAAAAAAAAGGTTTTCAGGTTGAATCAATGGTTTTCTTTTACCTATGATAAATTTCCTTTTGATAGTGATTTCGGGTTACGTACTCAAGTAATAGATCAGTGGCCCGTAAGTAATCTAATTTACCATTAAGAAATAAAGATAAATGTAAAATATTAGGGTTTTTAAATACATAACCAATTAATTCTCCTTGTACTTCTTGTATTTCAGTAATCATTTAGTTCACTGTTCTTGGTTGTTTTTTATTTTCTATAATCAACAATTGATGGCGATTACTCTCTAGTTTTAAAAAACATTTCCGGTATTATTCACACACACCAAATGTAATTATTTTTTAAGAATTGGCAAAAGTGATGTGGCAACTTACCAAAGATGATGGATGTGAAGCGCAAGTGACCTTTTGGTGGTATTGTTTTGTGGGGCTGACAAGAGAAATAAAGTGCAATTATAGGGGACAAGGAGATAAAAGTATTTGACTTCGTCTATTTTTCTGACTTTTATAAGAATGGTTGGTATTCAAGTTTTGAATTGTATGTTTCAAAGAAAAATAAGGTTAGTTGCATAAAATAGTGTTGTAGCTTTATACTTCTAATCTTTAGTTTTCCTAAATTATTAAAAACACACACATACACATTACACATTTTTAACCTGCTTAGATCATATGAGAACTAGTTTTAATTCGAGAACTTAAGAACTAAGTCAATTTCTTTTAAACGCATATAACTTATTCATACAATATTATTATTTTTTAAATTGCATCATAATATCAAAAATTGTTTTAATAATTGATCAGTATGTAATTTTCATGTATTACATATATGCCGCATATATGTAGTATATCAAACATATGTACGTGTGGTATATCATATTATATTTATGTTGTACCATAATACTAAATATATGTACTATTGACGTATAATTTTTATTTTTTGATATAATAATATTATACTCACATTACAAACAAAAAAATATGATTTAATAGTGTAATTTTGTTAAAATATAACAACGCATGTAAAAGTTATATTCGTTTAAATTTAAAAAAAAAATATTTAGTTCTCAAGTGAACTATATATTACCTATCTGGCTATATTTCTTAAATCGCATTTCCAACTTGATTTTATCTATATTTTAAACCGGTATTCATAGTTAGTCCACATACGAATAGGTTCTCCTTAATTCCGTGTCAAACCTCATAACATAAACAATAGATTATGCACGTCAAGACATTATCAACTTTAAGTAATTTAAATACGACGAATATATTATGAACTTATAGGTATTGCCTGTTTGATATAATAAAAAAGAGAGTGTGTGAGAGTTAGAAGCGATGTTTTGAAACTTGTTTTAATTTGTTTAAAAACCAGTTAACGTTTTACATATCTTAAAAATTGTAAGGAAATTATATACCTAATCTAAAACAAGATATACAATTAATTAAGTTTTTGATGTTGAAAAATGAAACAAATAAAATGTTTAGCTTAAAATAGTAGATGAATCAAATGATATTCTCAAAAGAAAAAGAAAAAGACTATAAATTAATAAAGATTTAACATCTGGTTCAACTATTCATTTTAATTTGCCGGTTCAACCATTCTCACCAGTGGACCATTATTATGTTCTCGTCTAGTTTTAAATTAGTAAGAATAAATGTTTACTTAACCGTCTTATGTATTACAGTTAGAATCATATTATAATTTTATGTTATTTTATTGTGCAAACACGTATATCAAAATCTCAAGGGTTGAAAACATCTAGAAATGGACATGTATACGAAGGGCATTCAGGTATGAGATTGGTTTTTAAAATTTATGTAGACATGTGAGGGGCATGAGATTAAGTGATATCCAACATGATTACATGAAACCGTACCCTCGTTTACGCGCATCATATTTCCTTCATACAAAGACTGAGAAACAAATCGCTTAGATTTTCATTTTCTTGCAAGTTTTCAAGTGATAGATACAAGTAACTACTAACGATATAACTTATATATGAGTGAGGTTAAAATAACGCGTCAATCTTAAAAGGATTAACTATTCATCGGTGAGAACCAATACCATGTGACTATGTGAGCATCTTGATCTTTGGTGGTATAAACTTTTAGTTTTGCCTACATTCTTTCTAAAACATACAACCCACTAGTCAATTGGACTATTGTTTGTACCCCTCCATACCTCATCCAACACTACACAAACTATATGTTCAATTGTTCATAGACAAAAGCAAAAGTGTAAAATATCATTTTCTTGGATTCAAACTCTTAAAGTTGTCCAATTTTATATAACACAATTAAATGCCAACATTGACCTCTCACGCAACTTTTTTTTAACTATTTGTTAAAATATTTAAGTGCTATTCGTAATATTTGTTTGATTAATACAAAAAAGATAAAAGAAAATCTTAATTTGACGTACTTTTAGCATGAATTAATCAACGAGCTAGAACTAAAGTTTCCAACTTTCCATTTGATGTGGACAATTAATGATTGTGATTTTCTTCTGTTTTATATCATACTAAATAGACTGCGTCAGTATAAATAGTCTTTAATTCAATCCCTGATGTTCGTTGATGGTACGTTTGATAATTTAACCTACATTTTATATGATTAATCTTAAATTTGTATAATAGTCTGAATTACTTATATTTTAATAAATGAGTCAAGGCGAAGAATATGAGGAAAAGAAGAGGAAAAAGCTTGATGTTTGGCTTTTTGTGTACCCACACATCCTTAGCTTTTGATATATTCAAAATAATAATTATTATGATAATAAAAATAAATATTACTATTAGTATCAATATTATTGGGTAGCTTTGTTTCAAAAACAGCAAACACATCTTCATCTATTCTATTCTTAAATCTACATCAATATTTTTCGTAAGATTCAAACTCTCAATCTCATAGAAAAGAGTAGGTAAGAAAAAATGATTTTTTGAAGCAACCTCCTGTTCTAAACCCAGTAGTTAACTTTCCCGTATGAGCATTCAGCACATGAATCGGTATATGAAAGAATGAAAGGGTCATCACGATTGAAGATCTCCCCTCTAATCTTATAAACACCACTGTTTAAATCCAAGATACCATTAGACTATAAAACCATATGCTTCAAGTGAGTCAGGAGTTTTATCACAGTGAGCCTTTAGGTGGTGGGTTTCCCTTACAATGGTGAGCAGATCGGGTCACTAGAATTGTCTGTGTTCGCGGGCGTGGGTGGCCTTTCGCCAATGAATTAACCCAGGTGTCCGCGTTTACAAAATTACTCGTTGACCGTTAAAAAATAAAAGTCTAAAACAATAGGTTATTGTTGGGTAGCTAATCTTGACTTTTAGACATCCCCTGGGAAATATGTTGACAATGGAATCAACTCTTAACACCAAATCCAGGTTTCATGGCTTTACTAGTTTTAAAATTTTGAATTTAATTTATCGAGAAATATGCCACCTTAATTTAAGGGGAAAAAAACAACATCATGATGGTTTTTAACATATAGATTAAACAAATCCAAGTTGACCCATAAAGTCCTAATACAATGTATGCTAAACTCTTTTTACCAGCAATTTCTAAATTTACAATGTGTAATAAATAACCACAACCTGCAGGAACTTGAATGTCTCTTTAAGACTACAATGTATGTTAATTAACTCGGGTTCGTAAGGCATGATTTGGGCACATGAATTATAGTCGGATGGAGAAGATAACTTACAAAATCAGTAAGTGCAAATTTCGCTACTAATAGTAAGAAAGCGTGACTTGAACACAAAAATGTGGGAAAACAATGTGCTTACTTATAAATATGTTTACCAAATGGTTAACAGTTACAAGATATACAGAAATGACCACCAGATTTTCCTATATCTACTAAAATTTATCTACAACACATGCCATATCAAAACTTCTGTCTCTATACACCTTCCTATGTTTAGGAAGTAAAAGACGAAAACCACGATGCAAAACAACAGATTATTGTTCAGAGATAATACCTAAATCATTTCCAAAAGCTTGATATTCCCCATTGAATTTGCAGCAACCAAAGTCGATGACTGAACACGCCAACACACAGATGAGACAAACTGATCTGCGTCGCCCACATCGTCTCCTGATACTGGATCCGTGGTGTTGAATTTATATGATAATGCAGGCATAGGGAACGCTTTGTGATACATGACCACCTGATCCATGTTCATGAAGATTTTATAAAAAATTGATCTTTTAAATAATTTTGTAATCACATCAATATAACAATGTACCTCATTTGTTTCTGAACCAGTAGCAATGTAACCATCGCATACAGATAAACCAACAAAATTCTGAAGAGATATTAAAAAAAAAAAACAAAGTTAAAAGATTTAAGTTAAAGAATTTACATAACCTCATAAATAAACATGGTAGTCATATCATGATCAAGTCATCAAGAAATGAGTTGATTTGGGTCATTGTTTGTTTACTTACGGGCTCTTTAGGGTATACTCAAATTATAGAATGGGTAAAAACAGATCACTCTTACAAAACTTGCTAACTTAAAAGATTCCAAATAGGCCCATTTTGATACTACTTGGTGAATGTGAATTCATTTTGGTACTTGTATTTTTCTAAAACAACCCATTTCAAGCGGAGCCCAGTTTGGTGAGAACCCATTGTGACCCAAACCAGATAGATAATTTTGTAAAAAGGCCCGTTATGAACTGAACTCCATTCAACCAACTATTGTACCGCCAGTATTGCCAGGCTTACCGATTAAAAAAAAACAATACCTTTACATTCATATGGCCCGTGAACGTCTGAATGGGACAGTCAATAACTTGTGACGTTGACTCTGACAAATCCCACAACTTCAAAGTGTTATCAGTGGAAGATGATAAAAGAGTTGAGGAATCAACAAATTTAACATAACTAACGGTTTTGTTGTGTCCAATTAACGTAGAAAGTGGCACACTCGGGTTACGAAGATCATAATAATAAATTCTATGATCGGCTGACCCGAATGCTAAAGTATTTCTAGAATCAGATGGAAACTGGACACAACAGACATTTGCTTTTGTTTTAATTGTACCAACACTCTTTCCCTGCAGTAGCAACAATTGTAAGAGAAACAACTTATCATACATCAATATATTATATTATAATTACTTATAGTTAAATAACTGCAGTATGTTTAGTTAAATAACTGCAGTACGTTTAGTTTTCAAAGCTGATTGCCTGATTGATGTTCCAGAGCTTAACAGAACAGTCATCGCTCCCGCTTGCTACCAGTGTCGGGTTTGACCAGGAAAAGTCAACCGACCAGACACGCCTTTCGTGCTCTTTCAGCTCCTTATACACTTGATTCTGTGTCACATCCCATATCTGAAACTTTCAAACTAAAATTAACTAACTTTTGTTCATTATTAAAAAAAATGTTATCTTTTGGATTTAAGATACTTGAATATATACCTGTACTACACCTTCGAAATTGCTTGAAGCAATCTGACCTTTAATGTAATTATTCCAGCATATACTGCTTAATTTAGATCCACCCGACATTTCAACAACAGGATAATGTATGTCACGATTCTCGTTTAAAATCGAATCGTATTCAAAAACCTTAATCTTTTTGTTCACACCAGCAGTTGCAAAGAATTCTCCATCTTTATCAAATCCCAGAGAACATACAAGATTTGAAGACTTCAAGAGATCACCTTGCTTTAAACTTGCTTTGACTTCTAAATTCTTGAAAGACAGGTATTTGGATAAACCGTCTAAAAACGAGTTAATCCATCCACTTTGTTTGCCTTCAGCAAGCCGGTTAAATTGTGGGAAATTATTAGCAGAGCTTTTTTCTGTAAGAACAATGGATCCTTTACCATCACTACTCATCACCGCATTCTTAGTCAACGGTTTGACCATCGGTTTGACTGATGCCTTAAAAGCCCTTCGCCTGGTTGAAAAGTAGGCTGCTTCTAGTTTCTTGAAGTTTTTCATTAACCGCGAGCTTTTAAAGATGATGTTTTCTTGACAATCTGTTTCAACACTATTGGATATTTCGGTGTTTCTGATTCGTTTTCTTGATCCTGAACTTGCAGAATCATCACCATTTGAATTCAAACCTTGTTTTCCACGAATAGATGTCTGTAACTTTGTAACCTCTTGTATATCAGAAGATATGAATGCAACTGTCCTGCGCAAAACGTCTGCAGATTCCTGCTTTCGTTGTTGGAGCATTAAAAGAAATTCAAGCAATAACTCTTGCTCATTGATTTTTTCTTTAAGCTCTATTACTTTTTCGCGTTCGATTAAGTCTTCTCTAGGTTCACTAAGTAATTCACTTTGCAGCAGTTCACTATTACCAAATAAGATTAAACTATCATAAGAACATGCAACCAATAAACTAGCATAAGAACAATGAACTTGATTCTTTAAAACAGTAATTCAAACGAAACTCACTGAATTTCCGGTCTACTTGCAGGCTCAGGATGCAATAAGCACAAGCAAAATACAGCTTCTTTAGGCCATTTCAATAAGAACTGAGGAGGAAACACGCGGTATCTCAGGCTAGACATGGTTGCATTCTTTTCTTCTGCTGAACTACTTGTGCAGTATAACTGGAAAGTTAAATCACACCGTTAGATGGTTTGGTTACATATGATTAACAACAAAGTACCTTAATTTAAACAAAGAACATACCTCAAATAGAAGAACACCTAATCGATAAACATCACAAGCACAAGAACTTGCAGCACCAGCAGCTTCCTCTGGGCTAGTGTACCAATTGGATTCCATTTGCAGTATCTGTTTCATTGGGAATGGATTGGTTTCTGATGATCTCCTCGGGTTTGAACTAATCTCAAGATGGTTTTGACCCGATGGATATAACAATCCTGTGAATTCAGCTGTCTGGTTATTCGATTCATCATTGCAAGAATCCGAACCTGAACCTGAACCTGAACCTGAATCTGAACAAGATACTGATTCTATAAACGACACACGATTGAAAGATGATAACACAAAACATGAAGGTCGCACATTTTGCACAACATATCCTTGAGAATGAGCTAAATTCACAATCTCAACTATTTGCATAAATATATGCAAACAATCAAGTGCATTAACAACTCGGTTGGTGTTATCTAACCACTGTCTCAAGCTAACATCTTTGGATCCCACTGGCGGGATAACTGCACCATCATCTTCCTTAAAGTAACCAAATTGAGTTCCAACCTGATTCAAATGACCCAAAACATGTTTCTCTGTTCTTCCAGCTATGATCCTAGAATCTTGATCTGTATCACCAGAGAACCTGACGTTGCTTGTAGGAATTCTTGTGGGATATCTGCTTGAGACTGCTGAAGAATTCAACCCTCTAGAGCTACCAGACCTCTGCCAATCAGACTCAGATGAATTCTCCATGTTTATCCACCTATAGCTTCATAAACATAAAAAATCACTACACAATCCTCTCACTGCAACATCTTCAATCTCAACTTAGATGAACATTTTACAATCTTGCAGACACCATGACCAACAAAACTCTAAACATCAACACCTCATTCAAAGCAACAATCTTTAACACTCACCCAAATCAAGATTCACTTCAATCAACAGATCAAACCCACCATCTACACAAAGATCATAACAAAAGAAAGTAGTTACACACTTATATATACAGTTATAAAAGCACGAGAACCTCAAAAATCAGATCTTTAAATGAAGAACAGTGACCTTTTGTCCACAGCCACATGAAAAAGAACAATGTGTTCCTGACATCAGTGAGTATAGAACTAAAATGAATAAAAAAATGAATTGTTTATTTGTTTACTTCTTCGGGAATGAACAAAAACCAGATGTGATAATATTATACAATTCCCTATTTGAAACCCTAGGGTGGCCCATCATCTGTAATCCACTCGTTTGTGGTTGTTTTCTACATGACGTACGTGGCACATTCATGTCCTCTAAACCTTCAATCCTTGAAGAATTGTGATGCAGGCATTGTAGCATTATTATAATAAGATTAAATACATGCGATTAACAGGATCATTGATTTTGGGAGGGACAAGGCCACGTGAATTTGGTAGGTTATTGGATGATAGTCAAGTCAACTAATATGAATGTGATTAAGATAATCACTAATCGGATGACGTAAGAACTGGATTAGGGTTTCCAATTAAGATAATAAAACTTCAAATTATTATTAGGTACGATTCTCTGCAGAAGTAAGAAAATGGGGAAATGGAACAACACAAACCTCATGAGCGTCTTCATCGAGATCCATGATCGGAATGAAAACTTCAATGACGAAGGAATTTACGTTTTCCTCGGGTTCATTTAAAGAGAGAAAACTGGAAATAAGGGACGTGTAAAGAAAGAAAAAAACAGTTACTTAATACCGTAAACGAACCAAACGAACACGAACAAATAATTCATGTTTATTGACTTTATTTATTAAGAAAATAAAGTTGTTTATGAAATATTTACAAACACTCATCGAACGAGATTTTTTGTTCGTATTCGTTTATTAAGAAATGAACTGTTCATGAATACTAATCGAACATAAATGAACACAAACAATACAAACTAGTTTTTTACCACCCGCGCGTTGCGGCGAGATTGTATGTTGCGTAATAAAGTATATATTCGAATTGTTTTCAAACTAAATTCATGTCGAACAGTAAAATAACTCAAATTTATACTATTGAACGAAATCGTATCATACTTGACCCGCTTTTTTTCCAAACAAAACTATGTTGAAACGTAAACCAAGTCAAAAGGTACATAAAAAAACACATAGATTACAATTATCCCGACTCGTTTCCAAACTAAATTTACATTAAAACGTAAGTAGAAAACGTTCTATATTTGACCCGATTGATTTTTGAATAAAACTTACGTCAACTCGTAGGCAAACGTCGAAATATAGATAATCTCAAAACGTATATAAAAATATGCACAAAAACAAATTGACTCGACTCATACCAACATATATTCAAACTACGATCGTAAAAAATTAGTTTTTTAAGTAAAAATTATACTGAGATAGCTCATAATTTTAGAAACATAAGAGGGTCAATGTGACACGTTAAAACTGACCTGACAGATTTGAATTTAATAAACAAATATTATTATTATTATTATTATTATTATAGTTATATAATTTCATAAATAAATATATTATTTTTATTATTTAAATATTATTATTATAAATGTTCAATTACACTTGTATTAATATAAGAGTAATTAACAAACATAAACAAATGTTCATGAACATAAACGAACGAACACAAATGAAACCTTGTCAAACTTTGTTTGTCACGCTTTAAATAACCTGAAGTTGAAAATGATTAAATGGGGATGTTGATTGAGACACATTAACTAGGGTTTCATAAAATTTAAACCTCAAACCTAGTAAAATATAAATATAAATCTTTAAATGAACAAACACAACTGAACATAAACGACCATATTATCGAACATTCACGGACATAAACGTACGAACGCAACTTTTGTTTATATTCATTCATTAAACTTAACGAATGAATTTCTTATTTATATTCGTTCATTTAATAAACGAACGAACATGAATGAATCTCCCCCCATAGACTTCAAAAACTATTCGTTGAACGTTTGATTCATTTATAAGCCTACTGAGATCACAATGAATCAGTAATTGTCATTTCTAGTTGGTTCGTATGGTTAATGAGATGAGTGATGTCATGCAAAGTTATGAACTTACCAGAAACTTTTAGTTGTAAATTATCATGACACGTGGTATAAAATGACAGAGCATTCTTCTAGTTTATTTCCCACTAGGTTAGTATCCCGTTGTTACACGGGTTGAATATATAAATTATTAAATAATTAGTAAAAAAATTTATGAATTATAAAACTATGTTTAAAGATAAACTATGATTATAATTACTTATAAATAGTTACTTTAAGTAAATATACAATAATATATTTTTCTTAAACTTTTATTTTATAAAAAATTTATGGTTTGTAAATATTTTGTTTTAAGTAAAATGATTTTTTTTAAAGTTCGTTGCCTTTTTGTTTTTAAAAAGTGTGTTTTTAATTTAAAATAAATAGATTTTTAATTTATTAAATTATATATTTTTTTAATTTAAAAATGTTATGAGTAATATTATTAGTATTCAATATCAGTTTTAATAACAGAGAGAAATAAAAAGTTAGATGATTATGCTTACGATTGCGTCACATATTATCTTATTTTTCCTTATTATAGATAGATTGATAGACAAACAGACAGATAGATATATAGATAGATAGCCTAGAAACCCATTTATTAAACGGATTATAGTTAGTAATAAACATAAAGATTTACAGTATGATATTTTTTTTAACTCTCTTATATAAATAGTTTTATTTTTAAACATTCGTATTAAGATTCTTTTATAAAAGAATTTATTTTTCTAAAAATCTTGTTTATTAAAAACTCTTGTTTGTAATTATTCTGGTTGTTTTAATAAGATTGTTTTTAGAAAAGTTCATATTTTTTATATTTTTTTAAAAAAAGGCCGAATTTAAAATATTTTGTTTCAAAAAGATTTAGTGTTTTTGAAAATTTCATATTATATAAAAAAAGTTTTATTATTAGTTCTATTTTTATTAAAAAATATGATTTTTTATTTTCTTAATAAAATATAACTTGAAAAAGATACATTGATTTTAAAAAATTTAAATGAGAGAAAATATTGCAATTAATAAAATTGATCTTTAATAAGAGAGAGAAATTAATTTTAATATTTAAATTAGAGTAAAGTGTCATTTTCGTCCCTGAAGTTTTTCGAAATTGCCATTTCAATCCAAAAACTTTTTTTTGCCATTTCAGTCACTGTAGTATACTAAATGTTGTCATTTTCATCCATTCCATTAACTCCGTTAAAACTCTGTTAAAACTCCGTTAAATATGGGGTATTTTAGTCTTTTTTAACACCCTAATTATCCAATTAATATTTAATCAATTAATAACTAAAAAAACACATGAAGTGACTCGTGAGACCGATCGTTTTGATTAATTCTAACACATGTTGTTCGATTAAGGTCTGCTGTGTGATTTTAATTAATCTTCACGTTTTGCTTGAACGTGTATTGTTGTTCGATTGAGGTCTAATGTTATCACTTTTTGTTTTATTGAGAACTGCTACTGTCACGTTCAAATACCTCAATCAAAGACCTCAATCAAATAAAAAATGTCAACAACAAACCTCAATTCTACAACAGACCTCAATCAAATAACCATACACATTCGAACAAAACGTGAAAATTAATTAAAATCTCACGGCAAACCTCAATCGAAAAACATGGGTTAGAGTTAATCGAAGCTTTTAAATCGAAGCGGCTGGTCTCACTAGTCATTTCATGTGTTTTTTATTTTTAATTAAATATTAATTGATTAATTTGTTTTAATTGGATAATTAGGGTGCTCAAAAATACTAAAATACCCTCATATTTAACAGAGTTTTAACGGTGTTAGTGGAGTGGATGAAAATGGCAACATTTGGTAAACTACAGTGACTGAAATGACAAAAAAAAAAGTTTTTGGACTGAAATGGCAAATTCAACAAAACGTCAGGGACGAAAATAGCATTTTACTCTTTAAATTATAATAATACCCTTTTGGAGGAAAAAAATGAGATGATAATGTCTAAAATAATGACAAGTGGCAAAAAGATAGATTAAAAGAATGCCATGTGGTTTTAAAAAGTTTGTTTTATTAGAATCTATATATTAAAAAGTGTCAGAAGTTTCCCTTCTTTTAAAGAATATGAAGTCAGTCCTTAAGATTTATGCTTCTTAATGTCTTAACACTGCATTGACCGAGTATAGCAACTTAGCTATGGAATGATAGACAAACATGCGTTTAAATTGATCTAACAACACATTCAATCACCATCCACCAAAGTTCATACCGCGTATAAAAAGACTGTTAAAATAGAAGATGTAATCAGAAAAGACTTGCTATCAAAAAAAGAATTGTGTAATGGTTGATAGTTTTCGTATAGTAACCTCAACGTTACATCAAATGTAATTTTAGTTCTCATAGTTTAAACAGTTAATAACGGTTATGGATCATAGTTCTCATATATAATTCAAAGTTGTATCTTGATTATGTTTTCAAGTTCTTATATCTTGCAACATTATATCACAACTCTCTTTTAGCATTCTAATAATCCCGTTTCACTTTAATTGTTTAATTATTATATTGAATAAAATTATTCAGTATATAGTAAATAAACAATGCAACATTTTTAGCAACCGTTGACAATATAATGTAACAATGGTAGAAAAACATGAAGGCTAGAATGTATTAAAAGCTTTACTAAATGTTTCCACGGAAAGAAATACTTATCGGTGGAAAAAAGGCAATTAGTACGTTACTAATTATTTATACTAGTAGATGCCCGTTGTCACTATATGATAGGGTACACAAGAAACACATGAGGCTTTAGGAAGGGAAACACATGCAGAAGATCATGATAACACTAGGCATAATATGTAACTCTCTGAACATGTTTATTTGTGTGATTCATAATTAATTAATTATAACTAGTGAAATGGCAATGGTAAAATTGTTCACATAACCACAAAAAATTGTTTTCACATGATTTAAAGGCCATAGGTTTAAGCCGTTAAAACCTTTTGTAAAAAAAAATTAGACCCAAGCCGCTGGGATACCCTGGACCTCAGGCATACAAGAGCCTTATGAAATGTGTTTGTCCTAACTCCTATGTGAACTAAAATCTAACTAGAATCGAACACTTGCGCATTATTTACGATTGTGTAAAATGAAATTACATAAATGCCCTTGCAAAACAGCCAAATAGACCAAAAACAAAATGGCTAAAAATGAAACCAAATATCAACCTTAGGAACCACAATTGCTTAATAAACAGATTACATTACATTCTTCAAACTCAGATCCGACATCACCGACCACTCACGCCATCATTCTCCCATACACCGGGGACAGAACAACCATCGACTCACAATTCACCCCGACACCACTATACAGAAGATGACAGGTAAAAAAAAAGTTTAAAGCATTTAGCTCATTATGCATGAATATTTGCCTACAGTTTCTTCATAACCCGTGTTCCTGTTGATAGTATAAACAGATATCCAGTCAACGACCCGAAAAGAATGTATTCCCTCCCTGGACTTTCCTCACCTTGGTTTTATCGCGTGCACGCCTTACAGCTTCTTGTATTTGACGATCATGGTCTTTCAGCATCTGGTCTACTTTCCCAGATGGCGCTAGTAGTGGGCCCGAGTAATGAATCTTGCTGCCCTTCGATCCATACCCAATCTGCACAAAGGATAAATTTGACAATTTGCTTTATAGATTTATGATTTATGAGTTTGATCATATAAAAATTCATAAATATCTTAAAATCTGCAAGAACTAATATTAAAAGTTCACATTTTATAAATTATATACTTTTAACACATATTTGTGTACGTTTATGCTTTATATACAATAAAAACCATCAAAGTAATGTTTTCATAGGTTTTTAAATTTTTATTTGTTTAGCTATACATGTGTAGATATTATAGCCTATGTATGACTTACGCATGTGTAGATTAAAATTTCATTCATTATTTATTTATTTATTTATTTATTTTGAATTTCAAGAGAGATGATTAAACATTATAATTTCAATCATTTTCAGTATGAACCATAAAAAAATTGTGTTGATAAGAGTTCTAGTAGTTCTTAAGATATTTGTGAGTTCTCAAATGATCCTAACCCTTTAGTTTATAATATTTTTTGAATTAAATAAAAGAACTTACGTTAACCGGATCTTTATTAACCGTTCTTGCATCATCATCTGGAGGTCCTGCAGCATTTGATGAAGCTTCTTTAAGTGAACCAGGAAACCGACTTATCAACCGTGGATGTTGTTGTGAAGTTCCGGTTTTGTCCCTGTCTCTTCGGTCTTCATACAACATACTTTTCCTAGCAGCTACTAACCCTGACATTGCTGATAGATCCGCCCCGTTTGACTCGACCTTTTTCCCGACCTTTGACCAGGCGGCCCGTTGGACCAATGGCCCAGAATGTGAAGCCCGCTTATGCAGATTATTGGTTTGATCTTCTTCCATAGCTTGAGAAGGCCTTGGTGGGTCAATTGGGAACCCGGAAGCTGAATCTTCATGCTGCGGGTTGAACTTTTCACTACGCGAATACGACTGCCCTTGTCTTTTCTGTATTCACATACTCACATATCGATAATCAAGGGCATTTTAGGTATTTGACTAATATTAAAAACTTTAATCAAGATTAACCTGCAAAGATGATGCAAGTTCAGCGTTAGCTTCAGGTGCGGGAATGGCCCGAGACTCCCTTGTGGGCCTTCTTTCTGGGTCGGGTTGGTGAGCCTTGCCTCCAGCAGCAGCTTGCCTATCAATTTACAGTAATATATTTTAAACATTAGCAAAATATAAAATATCATAGCCTTTATTTGGGGCAACATATATTAAAAGAAAAAAAAAAGTTAGTTGTAACGCGTACCTCCTAGCTTCTTCATCGCGCATTTTAGCATCAAATTCCTTACTAGGAGGATACTTTGGTAAGCTTGAAGGATCACAAGGAAATGGCTTTGTAGTAAAAAACTGTAAATAGTTATAAAAAATTAAAAAAAAAAATTTGTATATATTCAGATAATCAGTTTCAAAACCAAATATGTTTAAAGAAAAGCACACCTCACTCTTCAAAGCCGAAGCTGCAGACCCGCGATCAGCAGGATCTATAGAAAGAAGAGTCTCCAGGAGAGCTAACGCGGGTCCTGGAAACACCTTAAATGTTTCTGCAACGACTCGTTTATACGGTTGTTGAGGCTTAAAAATGGTAGCATGAGGCAGTTTTGACTTTCTCCAATAATCCTCAGATGGTGATCCACAAAGCTTGAAAATTTTGTGCAGCTGCTCTACCTACAATCCACAAATCCTACAATTAAACAAATAAATTACATAAATGTAATATTATTATCAAAAATATTAATATAACTTACCTCTGTTCTTCCTGGCATTATCGGTTTGCCAGCATATAATTCAGCAACTATGCAACCGGTGCTCCATAGATCAACAGCAGTGCCATAATAAGTAGCACCGAGTAGAAGTTCAGGTGGTCTATACCATAATGTCACAACACGACTGGTCAACGGTTGACTTTGACTCGGGTCAAAGAAGCTTGCTAGACCGAAATCTGCTATCTTTAAAATACCATTATTATCGACTAACAGGTTTGAACCTTTTATGTCACGATGAAGGATACCATTACTGTGACAATGATCAAGACCGTGTAACAGTTGTCGTATGTAGCATTTAACCTATAAAAATAATATAATTTAGTTATCATTTTAACAGTATACAAAAGATAAGTAGATAACGCGTTTATTGTTTTTAAATGATTTGTTATTAACCTGTGATTCTGTGAACTTGAGGCTTGGGTGAGAAGCAAGCCCTGCTAAATCATGTTCCATGTATTCAAAAACAAGGTACAAACTGCAGGACATTCTAGAAGTTACTAGACCTTCTAGTTTTATAACATTTGGATGATTAAGCTTGCGAAGAATGTGGATTTCACGGGCCATAAACCGCACACTCTCAGGATCGAGATTGTCGAACCTTACTTTCTTTAAAGCAACAATTTTACCCTGATCTAGATCACGGGCCCGATAGACATTACTATATGTACCTTGCCCAATCTGAAAAAAGGCACGAAAACTATTATCAGCTTATGAAAAAAGTAACACATTATTACATGTAGGGATTTTGATCTATTTACTTGTTAATAGTATCTGAATGTGTGTTACCTCAGACAGGTCATACAAAAAGTTTAAAGAAGAATGGCCCGAACGGGTTGAAAGTCAGCCAAAGTCTATTTTTAATTCATACAACCTCGTAAACTGTTTATTTATAGATATGAGATATATATAAGTAATATTGTTTTGCAATCATGATTTACACATTAAGTGCTAAATACACCTGCACAATTACCTTTAAATCACACATCCAAACACCTGCACAATTTACCTCTAGGGTTCATAGCACACAGACTTGCATAAAAATGCATCATGTTCATACATTAAGAAACAGTAATCTACAATCAGTCAATCATAAAAGAGGAAGCAAACCTTATCCAATTTCTCAAAAGAATCCGCTCTTCTGGGCACCCAACCTTTGATAGCTTCACCAGCAACCACCGCGAGCCATGGCGGCCAACCAGCGGCAACCTGTTCTCCTTCGGTTGCTCTAGGAACACTGCCCATGGCAGGATGGTGTGTGGGAACAATAGCCTCTTTCTGGTCCCTTTTCCTCTCATAATTATCCCCTCGCAGTCTGACCGAGCCATTAACATGCTTATTAATCAGCATTGGTCCACCATTATTATCCAATTGTGTTTTCACCCTGTAGGCATCTTCTCTTCTTGATGATGTAACCCTAGTTACCCTCAATTCTGATGAACCTTTATCACCATATCTGTCTTTTGGACTCTCTCTGCTATCTTCAATGGCAGATGGCTTGCCACAAACACAACCCATGATCCACCAACCCCAAAATCACTTCCAGAAGTCAAACTCTTTGCTTGATTTTACTAAATACAGACAAAGAAAACAATCATTTTCACCATTAAAAAATGATTAATTTAAGCAGTACTTGACACTTTGAATCAAGAAAATACAACCCCACAAAAGCCCACAATTAAAATACAAAAAAAATCATGTCTGTCGATTGATTACCCTCAATGAACAAGATTTAAAACATAAAAGGTTAAAAAAATCAAAACTTTTATACATAAAACAAACAAAATCAAATATTTCACAAAACCCTCTTCCCAATGTCAATTACGAACACATTCCAACAGCAAGAAAGCAGGTTGGAGCAAATTCAGGCGAAATTAGCTCAAATTATTAGATAATAAGAACAAACCAAACTCATTAGGTCGAAATACTTCAAATTCTACAAATTCTTGAAATACCCAGTGATCAATAAGCAAAAAAGATGAAACGTTACCTGAAATTGAGGGTTGCATCAGTGAAAACTGATCTAGGGTTCTAAAATCCACAGATCTGGAGTTGCAGGATCTTGAAGAGAAGGATAGATGGATGAATGGATGGATAAAGATGGGGTTTAATCCCTGAAAAACAGAAATGGTAAATTGAAATAAGAAGAAAAAAGAAAATTAAAGAAAAGTTGTATACATTTTCTTGTTTAGCATTTATATATTCTGACAGTTTGGGGCAGCTTTTGGAAGTCTGTTCTTATGTGTGTGTGTTTGTATATGTGTGAGAGAGAGATGGGTCTTGTATAGTGAGACATCCTTGCCACCACTCACAAGTCAAAGCTTGGATTTATTCATAGTGCCAAATTAATGTTAATTCTTTAATTAAGAAACTCCCTAATCAATGTCCAATAAGCTCTTGAGTTTCTCATGATACTGGATTTAAGTCATTTTCATTACAATAATGGTTGATTGGTGTGTAACTGTTATGTATTTAATAAGTTTGACAATTATAAAAGATTGTTTTCTTTAGAGTATTTTAATTTAAACATATTTAATAGAAAACAGTAAAACACTTTTTAACATCGAAGGATGATTACTAAATAGATAGAAAAGTCATGAGAAAATTGAAGATACATGATTCAAATACAACAAATAGAAATATCGAATTATAAGTATTAAAAAGCCGCTAATGAGTAGGACTGTAGGAGTACCATTTGATTTATTTTTAATCTATAAGAATAAACTGGGTTTTTATCTCATATGTCATCGAAGAGGGGGAGGACTTTTCTTTGCGAAACAACTTCGTGTCCTAGTTTCCCATACAAACCAAAATACCATGTATAGAGGTGTTAAAAAAATAGATATTCGAAATCCGATTCATATCCGAATTCCACTAAACCGATCCGAACCCTTATTCGGATCTGGTTTCATCCGAATCTAAATTCTTTTTTGGATAATTTTTTATTCGGGTTATTCGGATATCCGATTAATTTGAATAAAAATTCAACTAAGTTTCTACCCCAATACTTATTACCCAACTATATATTATGTTTTAAAATCAATACTCAAGAATCTTAACACGTTCTACTACTCCAATCTTAAACAATTATACAATAATCGATTATTGCTTTAAATTAAAGATTCTATCCTTCAGGTTCTATACAATTGTCTATTATATTTTAATTTGTGTTCAAGTCAAATTTGTATTTTTTAGTTTTATATATTTTTTGTGATTTTAAACTCATAAAATATTAATAAAATAAAAAATTTGCCAAAAAAATAGGAACAAAAAAATAAAAAAAATTATTATTTGGTTTATTTGGATTATCTGGATAAATTCAAATTATTCGAATATATAAGAATCCAATCCGAATTGAATTTAGATAGATTCGGATTGTATAGAGATATTCTTATTCGGATTGGGTCGGATTTCAGATAGTTTTATAAGATTTTCAAATCCAAATAATCCGATCCGAATAATCTGTTATCCTATCCGATGAACACCACTGACCATATATATCAGAGCAAGCATGCACTGTTTCCTCACAGCTCACAACACCGGTTCCAATATATTGCAATTGATCACTATTGCCCACTTTAACCCTCTCAGTTGCGAGGCAATATTTTTGATGATTCTATACCTAACCAAATATCCTTCCAATGCATTGAAATATAATATTATTAAGGGAGAAAATTTTTAATTTTTAATTTAAAAACACTTAGTTAAATATTACACAATTAAACGTTACAATAAGTTAGACATCCGAAGCCTTTTCGGATTATTGGTGGGTTGATGGCTTCATGTTGGTGGATAACCTGGATAAGGGTGTAAATGAGTAGAGTCGAGCCTGAGTTCAACTCGTTTTGACGTAAAAAAGCTCAAGTTCGACGCGTTTATAGTTTATTAATTCTATTTATATTTTTTTATAACTTATATAAAACTTCACAAGTTAGATCAAGTGTTTAAGATCATAGAAACATAAAGTACCCTTACTATCTATGAAAATTACCACACTTGCATTTTACATCATTTAAACCTACGACAATTTGATTGAGAAATACACTCCTTTATCATCAGAATGTCCCCTTAAGACTTATATTAGTTATACATAGTTTTGTGTTAAATAATTATCGATACGATATCACGCGTCTTGATTTCAGTTAGAGATTCTTAAGTAAAAACTTGTATAAAATCCAAGGATAAAATTTTTTAAATTAAATGACAGGTTTTATGATCGAAAATAACATGTTATTCTATATATACTAATATTAGCAACTAACTAATAAGATTTTTAAAAATTAAAACCGACTATAAGAGGTCCTCATACATCAAGCACCCCGTTTCAAAACTACATTATAATTATAGCAACTAGTAGTTTATTGTCTACAGTGATTAGAGTTTAATTGGTCTACGTGGCCTCATGTAGACCTTCACAATTACTTTACACATGTTTTTTTTTTTTTTTTTTTTTTTTTTTTTTTTTTTATGATGTTGCCACCACCTCAAGACCTGTTTACTTCATAAATATAACTAGTTTTTTTACCCGTCGTGCTTTACAGCAGAGCCGTAAGTGACGTGGTAAAGTATATATTTCAATCGTCGCAACTCATTTTCGAATTATTACGCAAACCTGACTCATTTACGAATATAATTAAGCCAAACTTGAAACATACATAAAAAGTCCGAATTTAAAAAAGTAATTTAATTGTAAAGACCGTGTGTTGCGGTGGAGTTGTATGATTTAACGACACGTTGCGACGCGTATGTAATCTGCGATACGCTCCGTGCAACCTAATAATTAGAAAAAGTAATTTAAATGAAATAGATATTAAAAAGCAAAAGAAAAAAAGTAATTTAAATAAAAATAATGTAAGAAAATTAAAAAAGCCAAAAAAGTAAAAAGCAATAGAGTGCGGGGTTTGAAACCACGATCTATTGCTGGTTTGAGCACTAAGGGAATGAATATTGTCATTGCACCAAACTACAGTACAATTACTTATTGTTAACCCATTTCAAAATATAAAAAAATACAAAAAGTTTCGGTCCAATCAGACGATGACACGTGGCAAGGCCGGTGAAAACCCCACTGACTTTGCTACGTAATTTATAGTTAATGATTTAATTTGGGTTATTGGATTTTAATAATTTCAATTTTTATTTATTGGTCAGGATTAATCCCAACTCAGAAAGTATTTACAGACATTCCTAATTTTAAGCTTATTTTTCTTTATCGATCCCTTACTAACTGAGAGTTAACACCGTTAGTTTTTTAATGACGTGGACTATTTATATGGCCAAAACACTAACCAGAAAGTTGAAATCAACCATTTGGTCCGTCAATCTGAAACTTCTGCACCCTTAAACCCGTCAATCTCTACCTTTTGATCTGAATCACTTGACTCATTAAAGGTCGATTTCAGGTGACGTTGGAGGCTAGACACCGAAAAATGGATTTGATGGAGGTTGTGCGGCGACAAAGTTGAAAGATGGCTAATTATTGGTCCCATTTTATTAGAAAAACTAACGGATGTTAACTCTCGGTTAGTTAGGGATCGTTTGAGGAAAATAAGTTTAAATTTAGGAGTGTCTACGAATATTTATTGAGTTGGGATCAATTTCGACTAATAAATGAAGCTTGAGATTATTAAAATCTAATAACCCATTTTATTTTGGTGAGTAAAATAATTTATGAATGGATTTTTTAGTTATTTAGAATTTTTTTTTATAAACCAAAGACGGACTAATTACCTAAAGCATATATAAGTTCTTAAAATAGCTTTATATTATTTTTATAGTATTATGAAAAAATAGTTATTTTTTTCCGTTACAATGTGTTTATTTTTATAAGGTTTATTTAATTTTAATAATTTCAACTTTTATTTATTTGATGTGATTAATTACAACTCAAAAAATATATACAGACACTATCAACTTTAAGTGTATTTTCATTTAATGATCTATTTACTAACTGAGAATTAACACTAGTTAGTTTTTTTTAATGAAATGAGGTCAACTTAAGCCAATTTTCTATTTCGGGTCCACCTAACCTCTATTAGGTCCGCTTTCTGTTGTTTAGCCTCCATATAATTTAAATCTACCTTAAACAAGTCAAGTGGTTCAAATTAGAAGGTGGAGATTGATATGTTTTAGGGTGCGAGAGTTTCTGTTTGACCAACCTGATGGTAGACGTCAACTTTCTAATTAGTGTTTTAACCATAAAAGCAGTCAACGTAAGCAAAAAACTAATGAGGTTAACTATTGGTTAGTAAGGGATCTTTGGAATAAAATAAGTTCAAAATTGGGAGTGTCTGTATATATATCTTGAGTTAGGATTAATCTCGGGCAATAAATGAAAGCTGAGATTATTAAAATCTAATAACTTTTTTTATAAACGTTAATTTTTATAATAGTTATGGTTTTTTTTTTGTTACAGCGTATATATTTTAGTTAGCACTTCAACATAAATATTTTTTGTGGTTTTAGTTTTTACTAAAATTTTGGAATATTGTCATCATCCCCAGTGCAAAGCTCTAGAGTTTGCGGTGGTTTAGTTTTTTATATAAAGTTTCAAATGCATATGTATGTTCTCAGCAACTTTTTGACATGAATTTTTTTATGGTGTTGTTGATTTGACACAACGCGTGAGTTTTAATACTAGTTTATAAAAAAATGAGTTAAGTTTAATTTTACTAATTGAGGTTTGTTAAAAATAACTATTTTTCTTTAAAAGATTAAAAACATCAATTTACCTTCAAAAGTTTCATAAATTATTTTAATTTTAATCCAAAAGTTTTATTAGTTGTTTTAATTTTATCGAAAATAATAAACTTTTGGAGTGAATTTGAAACAACGCAGTAAACTTTTGTAAGTAAATTAATGTTTTTAATCTTTTGGAGGAAAAAAGTTAATTTAATTAAACCTTAACAAGTAAAACTGAAATTAATCTAAAAAAATCACGACGAAGCCATAAAATATATTTAAGAGAATTCGTTGCTAGTTTTTTTTGTTAGCGGAGTTGGGTGGGGGGTAAATTTGCTATAGATGATACCCAATTGAAAGTTTGTTAACCCATTTTGGTGATTTAATAATTAAAGGTCATTAACCAATTGCTACAATGAATAATAAAAAGATTGTAAGAGTTTTAAATATGAATCCATACGTGAAAAATATAGAATATTTGATTTGTTTTGATCGACGATGTAAGCCTCTAGCATTATGCGTAGCATGTACACCTTTTTTAAGTCAAATATTTTTAGAAAGGGAAAGGAGTGTATACACGACTTTTACTCCCAGCTTATAAGTTATAATCATTTGTCCCAACCAATGTTTTGACTTTCTTTTCACTTTAAGTAATTAAAACAATAAAATTCCACAATCTTAAACCATTCAAACACTCACAAGTACTTCATCGGTTGATACATCAAATTTACAGTTATCTTTAAAAAAACAGTCGTTTGAAAGAACTGGTAAACAAACCAAAATTTAGATGAGTTTAGATATAGCAATTGTAATTAGAACGTGTCAAAATATGATGAATAATATCAAACAGGCCAAAGTTTAGCAATTGTAATCGAAACGAATCAAAATACAGTTAATAATATTTAATGGTCGAAAGAAATTTTAGCTGAAACGGATCAAAGGGGCCTAGATACAACAAATAATATCAATCAAGTCAAAATTTGACAATTATAAATAAAACGGATGAAACAGTTGCAAATATCTTTTATTTTCAAAAGGAAAACAACATGCACCATCACCCAAAAACCAGTTTTAATGTTCTCAAGTTACCATTCATATGCTTGATACGACATGGAAACGATGAGACTAAAAATGTTGAAATAGATGAAGATATGTAAAGAGAGAAGTGTTGAACTATAAAAGAGAATAAGTGAACTGAAGATTGGGGGTATTGATGGACAAAAAGACCGACCTAATGTCCGAAACTGCAACCCTACATGGTTGTCAAACCGGTTTCATCCAAACCGTTTCTAACCTGACCCAACCCATAGGTTTAAGATCGGTTCTTAACCTTATATGGTGAAACACAAACCGAACTGGTCCATCCCCACACCCAAACTGATTTCAACCCGAACCAGTTATTAGAAAACCAGTTTTGACTTTTGTTAACCCAACACAAACCGGTTTCCAATCCAGTTTCAACCTGTTTCGTACATCTCTCAGGTAGGGCTAACCCGTTCGCACAGACGCACAACGCCACAACAGCACAAGCATCATGTACGGGCTTTTCATGAATAACATGGGTCCACTTAAATATAATTTTGGGTCCACTTAAAATATGTTATGGGCCGAATCTAATTTATTTTGGCCAAGAGCCTATTAAATATAGGCCGTCTCATGCCTACAGCCTATCTATATTTTTACTTGGTGTATCTTGTAATTTTAGCATTTTATCTTTTCGAAATTCAAATCATGATTATCTGTGTATACGTAGATAAATACGTACTAGGGCGATACGAGGTTGAATAGACACGTATACAAGATACAATTCAAATATACGGGCCCTTTTACGTGACAAACAACTAAATCAATCGTTTTAGGCCTTTAATTTTTAAGGGCATTCATAATTGATAAGAAAAATATTATATTTATTTATATTACAAGCTGAAAATATATATGATTATTCAATTAATATTTGTGTTTTTAGAGATAAATGAGGAATGATAACAAAATAATTGAATATTATCAAGGTCGACTTACGAAACCTAGTTTATCGAGGTCGACTTACGAAACTTGATTTATCAAAAGTTTATCAAATATTATCTGGAGACTGTTATTTTAGATTTATCAATTCTAAATTCTCTTTTGCTATTTATTATGTAATTTACTGACTTTATTGTCTGATATTGATTTATGTTTGATTTCTTTAATCTACTATTATTTTTTTGCCAATTTAATCTATTGTTGCCTATTTTGATTTAATCTATATTTGCAATTGATTTTTCTATTTACTTTAATATGTTGTTGCTTGTTTATCATTGAATGTGCTCTTTTACAATTAATTTTTTTTCGGTTAATTAAATTGTTTTCTGGAAAACAATAAACAACTTTGTTTATATTGTTAGTCCAAGACCTAGGTTTTTAAGAATAATATATTGATGAAGGTCTTTGTTTTTAGCCCCAGAAATGTATACTATATTGATACTTGTTTAAAACAATTATCATCGATCAAACCTATAACTGGGTGTAACAAGTTACACGGGTATGTATAGGTATTTCCCTTAAACTTTTAGGCCTCCTTACATTATTGGCCTATATGTGCTCAGTGCTTAAATACGTAATCTAGTGGCAAAGGTGCATGATCTTTGTTCGTGAGGTGGTGGCTTCAAGCATCACCTGAGGCATGTTGAACAAATTTAAAGTATGATTTGTATAAGGTAATTAAATGGACGAATGAACAATGAAATGAAATGAATGAGCGAATGAAATAAAATACATTTGATTGTAATGTTTAGTTATCACGTGAGAATGAAATGAATTAACATTCTGTGTTGTTTGTTAGGTAGAAAAAGATAAATGAATGAAATACAAAAGTGATTATTGTGGTAACTGCCGATGGTAGTTCCCAATGGCGGGGGGTGGTGGTGGCCGGTGCTGGCGGCTGTGGCTGGTAACGATCGATCTTGGTGGCCGGTGGTGGTGGTGGGCGATGATGGTGAAGGTGGTGGCTAGCTACAATGGTGGTGGTGGTTGTTGTGGTGGGTGAATGGTTGTGGTGGTAGCCGATGGTGGTTATGGTGGGTGGGTGGTGTTAGTAACTAAAAATGGAAGAAGGAATAGAATGAAAAAAGAATAAGAGGTGCATGGAATGAATTTTTTATGTTTAGAGAAAATGAGATTATCTACGTAATGATTTAGATATAATAGACGCATCTAAGATCGAGGAATAGAACTCAAAGAAGAAAAGATGGAGTCAACAAAGCTTCTTATTTCTTTGAGTTAAGTTCAATTTTACTCCTTGAGGTTTATTAAAAATAACTATTTTCCTTCAAAAGATTAAAAACATCAATTTATCTCCAAAAGTTTCATAAATTGTTTCAATTTTAATCCAAAAGTTTCATTAGTTGTTTTAATTTTATCCAAAATAATGAAACTTTTGGAGTGAAATTGAAACAACATATGAAACTTTTGGAGGTAAATTGATGTTTTTAATCTTTTGAAGAAAAATGGTTACTTTAGTTAAACCTTAAGGAGTAAAACTGAAATTAACTCTATTTCTTTTGTATATCACTAACAAGCATCTTTAAAAAAAAGGGCTTTAGAGCATTCACAATCCATTCCCCATCCCCATCCCCATCCCCATCCATATAATTACAATAAAAACATATATTTTTTTTATCATTTTCAATTAAATAAAATTTTTTCATACTTTAATCATTACTTTTTCTCTCTCATCTACTCACAACCATTTTTAAAATATTAAAAACTTTATGGGAGCTTAACCCCCATAAATTTTATTTCTCTTTCACTCACAACCATCCCCTATAATATAGGGCACTCACTCACATAAAAATAAGGTATGGGTTGTGAATTTAGAATTAACTTAGTACAACCATTTTGTATAAAAACTTGTACAATTAAATATCCTAAAAACAATATGTTGGAATTTGAATCTTAAACTCAGTCTACATGAGATGCATAAAGGTTTCTTTAACATAATCAAGTATGCTAGTTATAAATGATTTCTTTGTTAAGGTGTATTAAACAAACGTGTAAATATTGTGTATTTACGTAAATTCAAGAGTGAAAGTGAAGTAGACCTCAGAATAATGACAACTACAATGAAAGAAAATTTTGTTAAATATTAAAGAAAAACAAATACTGCAATAAAGTATAATTAGCACGGTAAAGTTAACTAACAAGTACTTCTCATTTTTCATATCTAAAGTCCAGTGAACACATATCCAAATCTATAGGTCATGATGGTCAGATGTACAATTGAGATTAAGTTGTGCAAACTGTTTCTGTTGAGCATGTTTTCATGTAAGCATAGTAAGCCAGGCAAACCAAGCAGGTCAAGTCAGGTAACAGGTCATGATAAATTTGAGTCACACCAGCCGTGTAAAAAGTTTCAACTTGGTTCGGGTCAAAATGGGTTCGGAATGGGCTATTTTAGAAAGAAAAAGATAATAGTTATTGTAGCAGCTACATTTAATAATTATTGTGTAAGAGACTTAATTAGCCAAGGGATTACTGTAACTTTTTAACATCCAACAGATCCCATCCAAGCGATGTATAGCTCCCACCATAGGAGATAAACAGTAAGACGGACGAATATGTTGGTTTATTACTCCTCCCTGTTTTATAAGTTTGAGGAAAGACCAACAGGAAACCAGTCTGCAGAGACATGATAATGTTTTCGCGTGTGCGTCAATAAGGAACAGGTTAGAAATGAAACTCAGACTGAATCAATACAAAATGATGTGGTTTATGTTCATCATTAGTGTGGTCTCAACATAATGCATATTTGGCCTGCAGGAACTGAAACATAAAACATCTAAAATAAGATGTTAAGAAATGACTAATGATCAAGAAGTGTGCTAAGAATAAGATGCAGAAAAGTCTATTCCTGATTCATTTTTCGATATTAATCCAGTTTGCAAATCAAAAAACTCTGAGAGTTCACCACATGTAAGATTCAAGTTCTAGAAACATCAAACAAAAGATTTCTAACCTTATGCATGTAACTAGGGCAAATGATGAAAGAAATACTTACAGAAAAAAAGCCTAACCAGATTCATGATGAAGAGTATAAGGTTAAAGGTACCAGAAGACAATGTGTTCTCTTCTTATGGCCAGGCCAGGGTTAAGAGTCTAAGAAAAAAAACCCAGAAAACTGAATGACCCATTCTTTAATTTTAGGCATTCTGACCCATTCTTACCCGTTCTCTAATTTTAGGCTCATTCTGACCCGTTTTCCTCTTGTCGTAATTTGGGTGTTGCCCTATTAGACCTGTTAAATTTCATATTTAACCCAAAACAGCCCATAGCCTTGTATTATTAGACCAAATAAACCCATTATTTAGTCTATGCAGTATTGCCCTCATCCTCTAAAACATAGTTCGGTAAGTTGCATAAGGTTAACTAGAAATTCAGTAAAAGACCGCATCAAACTACAAGCACCAAGAAAGACCGCATCAAACTACAAGCACCAAGATTCAAAGACTTAAAACGACCTATAGAGTTGAACCTTTTTCATGAAACCTCAAAATCAATTTACCTCATCTGTCACATCCTTGTATTCATAAAATCAAATTATATATGATGACTTATATCCTGAAGTTTTGTGTATCTTTTTCATCAAATAAAGCATCTTTAAGAGAAGCCTGGATCTAGATTGCATGTAAACAGTAATAAGCAGGCCAAATTATAAACATGGAAACACCTTTTTCTGTACCTGAAAATGATCCAGATTCTAAGCAAGCTACAAGTCACAACGCCTGCAACGTCTAAGGGGAGTGAAAGAAATTGTTTACGTACCTCTAAGCAAGCTACACATCAAATGCCGTAGTAATCAAGGCACCTGTCATGACACGTTTCACATGCGGCATCTCAACAGGAAAAAAGTTTGATTAATAAAATTATAACAATTCCAGTTATGTAGAAGAGGCAACAGGATGAAAGTACTTTCATTTGAATTAATGTCATAATAAGTTGTTTAGACTTAGAAAATAGCTTATAATACTTATCCGATACTTGGCCATTGACAATGTCACAGGCTATATCAGGATCCCATGAATGTGTGTGCTGACTTGGATGTCATACACAATGCTCATGAAAGACTTATATCCAACAAATTTTCCACCTTTAAAGCTAACCTAGTTTAAATATATAATCTGCACAAGCATGCTTTTGTAATATAACAGGTCTTGGTATGCTCTCTAAATGTAAATAATAGATCTATATGAATTTTGTAAGCATTCATCAATACGACGCACAGGTAGAAGTTTCAAACATGTATTTCAATGGTCTTCATACCTGAGAAAACATCCATGCAAAGGGTCAAAATACAAGATTTATGTGTTTTGAAAAACTATTTGACAACCATAACAGAAATACATATGAGATTAATGCTGACTTCAAAAGAAAAGAAAAACAACACAAACATCATGGGACAACAGGCTTCTCGTCCCAAGCCTCTCTGGTCTCTGCTAAATCCGGGCAATAACGTTTAGCCAATATGTCAACTTGTTCACCAAACGGTTTACTCCTGTAATCCCCTATGTGCTTGATCATTTGATTCCATCTTTTTAAAGAAATGTCACCAGGCCTATGATCAAGAAGATTATCCCAATCAACATCTTCAACACAAGCAGCATCAATTTCAAACAGTGCACCAATCATTCGATAATCGTCAGCATCACTCCATTTCTTTTCAGCCACCAGTGATGAAGTCAGTTGATTATACCACTTCATGCAACATGATGCATCATTTCTAGTTGTTAATTTCTCACTAATTGCAGTCCATGGAATATTATCTCTCAACATCCCGTGCTTTGACTTTCTTTTCTCTTCACCGCTAATTTTCATTTGTAAATCCAAATTCACAAGATCATATAAGTTTTGGTACTCTTCTTGACTCCATTTTCCACCTTTTAAATTCTTGAGTTTAATTCTGCGCCATGTGTCTTTTACATGAAATCTGTGCTTACCGAGCTGCGTGGCTAATTTCTTCCAATTGTTACCGTGTTCTTTATGATATTCCTTCAATAATTCAATCTCTTCTGGTGTCCATGCCCGGGTTTCACCCCTTTCAAACAAGATGTGGGCCCGGTAATAGATGGCTACATGAGGGCGATATGGTAGACAAAGCCCGATTTCTTGCCAACACTTTTTCATTCCCCGGTGAGATTTACAGTTTAAGACCATATTTAAACCTTCATCTCCCAAACCTTTTGCTGTTATATAATCAAGAACAGCTTGTTTTATTATTTCATCTTCTTCTGGTGTAAATCTCTTGCCTCGAACTAAACCGTCTCCTTTCGTGTTTTTTTTCTCTGGTTGAGTGTCTGATGTAGGGAAGACCTCTACATGACCTGAGAAGCTAACTTTCTTGGATTTGGATTTTGCTTTAGGTTTTTCTGTATTGTTTCCAACAGCCTCACTTGTCTTCTTTTTTACTCTACCACCTTTGACTTTGACCTTCTGTTTCTCATTGGTTCCATCTTCCACATCTTGTGCCTTGAGAGTAGATTCCTCGGTCATAATCCTGTTCATTTCAGCATCTAAATTTTTATTGTCTTTCTTCTTTTTCTTTTTCTTTTTCTTATCAATTTTCTTAAACGTATCTTCCAAGCCATCCTTCAAAGATGTTCCAGCTCCTTTCACAGTATCTTTTTTCTTCTTTTCAGGTTTTGGGTCACAATCTTTCTCTACATCAGGTCCAACATTTTGATCTATTTCATTTTCTTTTATTTGTACTTCCTCAGGAGAACATTTTCTCTTTCTTTTCTTATTCTTCTTCTGTAAAACATCATTTGCTATATTCCCCTTATCTTGTTGATCTTCATCTCCATCTTTTGATTCTAAACTCTCAGTCTTCTCCTTATGTTTATCCCTTTTTTTCTTCTTTAAATGCTCACCATATGTTTCTACATGATTGTTACCGTCACCAAAAAGCAGCATATCACCGGTTGTGTTCTTGTCTTTCTTTGATTTCTTTTTCATCTTCACAGGTCTGCCATCAGCATATTCAATTGTATTGTCCATAGTTTATGGTTCCTGTATGAGTAAAAGTTAAAACCATATATGATGATAGATAACAATCAAGCAGACCAATATATCGACAGATAAGCAAATAGGTAAATCTCTACGAATATATAACATAGTATCAAAATACTCAAAAATCTGGTATTTAAAAGCGATTAAACAAGCAAATGATACAATTGAACAAAAGAAATTGCAAAACGAATGCAAACTACAACAGTAAATATCAACACAAAATTCATAAACGACCCCGAATCCAAGCAGAATCTAGTAACATAGAAAATAAAGGATTCCTATACAGAATCAAAGGTTTGCGTTTTTCTCTAAAACACCTCATTAGTTTCATACATTGAAATCAACAAGCAACAATTAAATAAAAACAAAAAAGGCTCCTAAACTATATGCAGCCTCTTAGGGTTTACTTTCCCCTAAAAAAGAATGTGTTTTTTAAACTTCATCTAGTCAACAGCCTGAGTAATTTGTAGCAATGGAAATCCAAATCAATTTAAGGGAATAAGTGGTTGGCGCGAAGAGAGATCAGGGTGGAAGATCGGGTGTTTTGATTTGAAGCTCTTTGATTGCTACACAAACAAAATTAACTATATTCTAGATTTCTAAATACCAAAATCAACAAACAAATTAACTAACAAATAAATCAAGTCTAACAATGAAAATACTGAAGGGTTTGAACTTTGAATAAACAATTTAGAAAACTAACCTTCCAAGAATTGATTTAGATTCTTAGAAAACACCACAACCTCACAAGTGCAAACAAAATCGATGGAAGCAGGGGGAGGCCGCAGGCGGCAGAACACGACGGCAGGCGGCAGAACGCGACGGCAGGTGGCCGGAGCAGCCGACGACGGGTGGCAGTGGCGAGCACCGATTCTCAAGTGATGCTGTGAGTTGGTCGAATGTCGATGGTAGGGGTAATAAGGGCTAGGGTTTTTGTTATGCGTTATAAGACTAAAGGCAATTTAACACTTTAACTAATCGGCTGTTTAGCAGCCTATTAATCAGCCTTTTAATTATTCAGATGTTTTAATGATTTAGCATTTAATGGTTCAGACTGTTTGTTTCGCGAGCAAATGTTTGAATGGTTCAGACATTTGCCTTTAAATGGTTCAGCATTATACTAATGCTCAATGGTTAAAAGATCAAATGCTGAATGGTTAAGACCTCTTATCTAAATAGGTCAGACATTTGCTTTTGAATAGTTAAGCGATATACTAGCTCTTAATAGTTCAGACCTCTTAATGGTTCAGCACTTAATGGTTCAAACCTCTTATTGGTTCAGCACTTAATCATTCAGATATTGCCAAACAGCCTCTAAGTAAGAAGTGAAAAAAAAAATAGTTGCAGATTAAGAATATCCTAAGAATGTTATCTATTCAACAGTTGGAGGGCTATTAAGAGGCTGTTTGGCAATATCTGAATGATTAAATGCAGAATCAATAAGAGGTCTGAACCATTAAGTGCTGAACCATTAAGAGGTCTGAACCGTTAAGAGCTAGTATATTGTTTAACTATTCAAAGGCAAATGTCTGACCAATTCAGATAAGAGGTCTTAACCATTCAGCATTAGACCTTTTAACCATTCAGCATTAGTATAATGCTTAACCATTCAGAGGCAAATGTCTGAACCATTCAGACATTTGCTCGCGAAACAAACAGTCTAAACCATTAAGTGCTGAACCATTCAAACATCTGAACCATTAAAAGGCTAATTAAGAGGCTGCCAAACAGCCCCTAAGTTAGATTAAGGAACTTAAGAAATCCATAGAATTGCTTCTAAAAAATCCTGAGCTCTTCTTAAGAGTGAAATTCAAACCTCTCAAGGTACGTACGTATTAACCAATTACTCTATATATTAAAGAACAAGCTAAATAAACAGTAATGTACTGTTTACGATGCTTTATGTGCAAGTTTGTTTGTAGCTCCTTTGTGATCGGTTTAAATTCAATCTCTTTTGGCCCTTCCCAACAATTTGATCATCGTAATCATCAAGTACCACTGTCGGATCCGTAGTTCCGGACGCTGGTTAGGTCGGGTTTGTTTGCCCAAATTGAACAATGGTCACTTGGTATTCCTCTTTCCGGAACGCTGGTGGCAGTGGTGTGGGGGTGGTAGTGTTGTGGTGGTCACGGTGGTTGGTTAGACGAGAATGACGGTGGTTGTCCGCTGCTAAGAAGATAAGCACATGCACATGCCACCATCGATCATCGCCGCCAGGTTCATACTTAGGGGTGAGGGTTTTTGTCGATTGCGTGTTTAATGAGCTATGTTTTAATTTCGTTGTTGTAGCTTTAGATTGAAGGCATGTTCGTAATTAGGATTTTGGCATCTTGGTAAATTATTTGATAGATTTAAGTTTTTCATAGGGCTCCAAATGATGAAATGCACTCCGATGAAGCATCCGTTGGCAGAATTTGAGGAGGTATTCATTATAACTTCAACTATGTTGAGTTTGTGTGCATATGCGTAAGATCGTATATGTTTGATTTCGCTACTAATTTGAGTTTCGTATTTCCTATTTTTGCACATCTTAAGCCCAATTTGGGGGCCGCCCACTTGAAGCTTCTTGAAATGTTTTAAAAGTAACAGAGTTATAACTTATTTGTAAACTTCTCCAACATATAGCTTATTTATAAATTTGATCTTAATTTTAATAACTCCAAGTTTTTATTGTCTTTGCATGAGGGCTTGAATTTAATTATACCTCAAAATTGTACCAATAAATATTTGAATACATGTTCTGCATATTCCTACTGCTGTTGGTGTTGTCTGCTTGCTAAGTTTGTAGTAAACTTGCATTTTTATCATGAGCATGATCTTAAGGGTTGTTGTTAATGTGATTTGACACAATTTGGAGTTGAAGAAATGAAAATTGAAGCCATGACAATCTGCTCAAAACTAAGCAATTATGTATGTTAAATTCTTCCCAAAATTGTGTTTACTTCATTCCATTTGAGGCAAGCTTCATCATCATTTTCACTTGATTATTGTTTTGGGATAGGATTATTTCTGGACTTAATGTTAATTTTGTTAAGCTTCTATTAGTATCAACATATCTTATTACTGATACTTTTATCATGACAGTATGTTGCTAATGCAAAGTACTCTGGAAATATTGAAACATATAATATATTGTAGGCTACCATTGCTAAAGTTTCGGTATATTGTGGTAATGATTTTTAATATTACATACGTTGATGTTTTCGATTTGGGATATTGTAATGAACTAATGAATATAGGGAAAATTACGACAATGGTCATTTGACCAAATTGAATTACTAAAATAACCGGTCAAAAATGAAGTTTATCAAATAAAACAACCAATCATCTCCCGCCACGTGTCCATCCCTCGCTGACGTGGCGAGGGATTATGGGAAACCCTCGCCCAAGGAAGCGTGCCGGCGAGGATCAGCCAAAATCCCTCGCCCACGTGTCCGTCCCTCGCTGACGTGGCTTATCCCTCGCTGACGCAGCGAGCGATTATGGGAATCCCTCGCCCAAAATTACGAAAATACCCCCCTCGCCCATAATTAAATAAATATAAATATATATATGTTTTTAACCAAAAAAATCAGTATTTTTTTTATTTATTATTTTTTAAATACTTAAAAATTTAATTTAATTTCAATTTCCCCTGTATAATATAATGTTTACTTAAAAATGTCATTATTTTTTCAAAACTGATGAGACCTATGATTGATGTGAATCCTTGCAAAATCCTAAAGTATACAGAGATGATGATGACAGATTGTAAATGAGGTTAACAATTACTGTCATTATTTTTTTCTTTGTTTCTCCTACCGAATATTTAACTTCTTACATTACAAAGCTCGCAAAAATATTATAGCATACCAATGGTGAAATATAATTTATCATTATGGAAATCTAATAGTTTATTTGTATTTGAAATATAAAGTTAATATAAAATTAGGATTGGTTTAACAGTTTTTTAGTTTTCTACTATCAGCATGAAAACAATGCAGCCTTAGTTAAGAAAATCTTAAAAATAGAAACAATTTGACTCTTATGCAATTTAATTTATGGGTTTGCTACCAACAAATTTGATTTATGGCAATACTATTTCCGATGCAATTTGTTCTTTTTCATTCAAAGATGAAGTTTTGGAGACGACGCGAATTCATTTTCCATCCCCCAGTGGTTTTATTTTAGTCACCTCTCTTTCCTAATGTATCGTTTTCTTCTTAATTTTTGTTATTTATTTTTTTAATCTTTAAATTTCCGTCGTGTAGTGATTTCATCAGTTAGATTAGCTATTACGATGTGTTTTTGTATCCGCGTTTTGAAGTTCGCCCTGCTGTGGAGTTCCCGTGCATACAGCAGTTCCCGCGCAAATGCGCTGGAGAACATTCCTAGTTTCCAAAATTTGAATCTAAAATATTTTAGAAGTAAATTTTTTTTTTATTTTTTCTTTGCTAAGTGTTTTTTTCAATGGATCTCTTGGTACCGTAAGGCTTTACTAGCTAGAGAAACTAATGCTAGTAATATAGATGCTAATTTCTAGGTACTTTGTTTTATAATTTATTTTCATGTTTTCACAATATGATTATTGATTTGCATTTTATTTTAACATTTGGGAAACAGTTTGCAGGTTGTATCAAATTACATTATCAACTAGAAAAGTTCAACCGTGCATTGCGCGGTTTCTTTTAATTTTGCTTTTAACATCGTATAATTAGCAAACTTTGATGTCTATTATAGATACAAAAAAAGTATCTATAACATGTTTTAACGGTGATGAGTAAAACAGTCTCTTTTTGTGTAAAGAAAGATCACTTTAGGTTGCAAATACTTGGAAAAAGGTTGAAAGTGATAATCCAACTCTTCAAAACCTATATGCAAAACCTTTTTACATGGTCTAAAAACACAAATACTTTGAAATGGTTGAGACTACGGAAATTACATACAAAACTATAATATTTCAAAACAAATCCAATATGGCCCACAAACACTATTAGAACCATAAATATAAGTAATGATTCTATATAAAAATAACCCTTAATAAGACAGAATGTATAGAATTCATAACCCTTGCAAAGTATGCTGTATTCTCATCCTTTATAAAAATAACCCTTAATAACAATAATGTATTTTTTTTAAACTTTTATATTATAAAAAAATTGTGGTTTTTAAATATTTTGTTTTAAGAAATATAGTTTTTTAAAAAGTTTGTTGTATTCTGATTTTATAAAATTTTTGTTTTTAAAAAGTTTGTTTTTAATAAAAATAAGTTTTTAATTTATTAAATTATATATTTTTAAATGGTATGAGTAATATTATTAGTATTCAATATTATTAATAATAATAAAGAGAAATGAAAATATTAGTATAATTAACTTACAATTATGTCATATCTTATTTTATTTCACTTTATCATAAATAAATAAATAGATAGACAAACAAATAGACAGTCAGATAGATAGATATGCTGAAAACACATTCATTAAATAGATTATAGTTATTAATAAACATAAAAAGTTATAGTAAAATATTTTAATATAAAATACAATTAAAATTATATATAAGTAATAGTTCAAAAAAATAAAATAATTATACTATTTTTTTAACTCTTTTATCTAAATAAATTTATTTTTAAACATTCGTATTAAGATTTTTTTATTATATAACTTTTTTCAAAAAAGGATTGATTTAAAATATTTTTTTCAAAAAAGTTTAGTATTTTATAAAATTTAAGATTAAATAATATTTTAGTTTTATTTAATATTTCTAATTTATTAAAATGATATGATTTTTAATTTCTTTAATAAATTTATTTATAAAAAGATAATTTGATATTTAAAAAATCTAAATGAGAAAGAGAAATGTAACAATTAATAAAATTAATTTTTAATAAGAGAGAGAAATTAATTTAAGTGTTTAAATTAATATTACGCTTTTAAAAGAAAAATATGATGTGAGAATGTCTAGAATACGAACAAGTGATAAATAAATAGAACAAAAGAAGGACAAGTGATAAAAAACATTTTTTATTCGATACAATATATAATAGTTATAGTATACCAACATACACACATGCACACAGTCACATTCCAACAATTAACAAGATATTTATTGGAGAATATGATAGTTATAAACTCACTTCATACATATTGCCACCATAATACATGATGGATTAACTGCACACAATCATGGACGAGAGAGTTGAATCAGTAACTCCCATAATAATACCACCCTTCTTTTTCAGCTCTATTAGATAACATAACGCTTCCTTTGTGATTACTTCACCAGGTAGAAGTAGCGGGATCCCGGGTGGGAATGGACATACTAACTCCCCACAAATATTCCCAATACTTTCATCGAACCTCACTTTCTTTTTACTTGCAAAGAAGGCATCTCGGGGGCTCAAGCTCATGCTAGTATTCATTTCAATTACATGATGTGTTTCATTTACTCGAATTGAGTTGTATGTTTCTGATAGATGCTTTAAACCCAACACAAGTCTCGTAATATCATCTCTACTGGTTCCTAGATTTACTACAAACAGTATAGAACGTGTCCTTTGAAGTTCTGGAATCACTCCATAACGTTCTTCTAAGATATCACTAGCTTCAAAACCAGATATACCAAGATTCCACACCCCAATTGTAAGCCTTAAAGGGTCATTAGAAGAATTCAACAGTGTAACTCCAGGAATCTTTTTTATGATAGACTTCGCTTTCGTGGCTAATTCAACTGATTTATCAAAAATAGTTTCTTGGTGTTCGCTTATTTGAGCCCTTGCAGCATCTAAAGAAGCTAAAAGAAGATAACTGGGACTTGTGCTTTGAAGTGTTTGAAGGCACTTACATATTCTCTCTCTATCTACGCGCTCTCCTAACAAATGCAACATTGAAGATTGCGTAAGAGCGCCTAATACCTTATGGGTCGACTGTATTGAAACATCAGCCCCTTGATGAAGAGCTGAATAAGGTAATAAGCTTTTGTGAAAACGTAAGTGGGCCCCATGAGCTTCGTCTACAATGAGTGGAATGTTATGAGAGTGACACAAGGTGGAGATCTCTTTCAGATTGCTACAAATACCATAGTAAGTAGGAGATGTGATGAAAACTGCTGATGCTTTTCGACCTTCAACATGTAATTCTTTAATAGCCTTTTCTACCTGTCATGCACAACGAAGCTACGTTATTTAGTTAGTTAGTTATACAATATTAGCCAACTATTTTTTTATTTTTTGTTTGAATTCTAACTTGCCTGTGAAGGAGTGATGCCACCAGCAATTTCCCAGTCAAAATCATATTCTGGGTTGATATACTTTGGTATTGCACCAGATAACACCATGCCAGAAAAGGCTGATATATGAGAATTTCTAGGAAGAATTAGTGTATCTCCCGGTGAACAAGTAGCCATAATCGAAGCTTGAATCCCACAAGTTGTTCCCCCTACTAAAAACCATGTCTCTTTAGCTCCAAACAACTTAGCTGCTTGCTTTTGTGCATCCAAAATAGGACCCGTGGGTGCAAATAGGTTGTCAACCACTGGGATTGGTGTAAAGTCATGAATGAAAGGTTGTACCCCAATGACTGAAGACAACGAAGACGGAGCTCTACGACCATTGTTATGACCAGGAAAGTGAAAACGAGCAACATCTTGCGCCGCTACAGCCTTTATTCTATCAACCAATGGAGTGTTTTCTGAATCTTGAGAATTAGGTATGACCATATTATCACTCATTGGTTTTCTATTACCTAGGACCTCCGCCTTTTCGTCCTTTGTTCTCTTGTTTATTTCCTAAATTATATTCAAGGTACAAACACATGTTAAACACTAGTTTAATAGTAGGTATTCAAGTATGGTAATCTTTATCTAGCTGTTTAAGTTAACCCTCATTCGAAGGTGGTAGTGGATTTGTGATCCTTTAAACTTTTTGTTGATTGATGAATATTAGACTTAATTTATGTTCAACTCTATATTGTTATCAACGTTATGTTGTTATCGTACCCTATTGTATGCATTTTATGTAATAAGGTAGTTCATAATCGTTAAGGTCTAGAGAGTTATGGTTATTAACATTCTTTATGGTTGTTCATTAACCAACAACCTTTATGTATATGTTCTATTACTGCTGTGTTAGGCACTAAGTTTATTCAAAACCTTTTGTATTGTTCAAGTACGTTTTGTTTTTCTCTTATGTTTTAATTGCGGATTTTAACACTTATGTTTTGTCAAAACTTGAAATTATGATTATGATTGTCTACAAAAAATTACGAACTTCTCCGTGTAGTGTAGATGATAAATCTAGTTGCTATTATTGAAGAATGCAATGCCATCTAGTCTCCAACTATAACTCAAAGAGCGCGATGAGGCTGTTGCTGCATTGACTCACTAAGTCATGAACGTTAGCACCCAAGATTGATAACTCTAGGGTTTATGTTGTTGCCTGTACAAAAGATAAGTTCATGGAACAACATATAGTATGTGAATTTCAAATATAAACAATCACCATTTGTTAGTTTTAAATCAAATTTTAGGAAGTTAAGGTATTGTTTCGGTGTTGAAGCATGGACATGTAGAATAATTTCTTCTTTAATTATTAGGGTTATGGCCGTATGAGTGAAATTAATTTGAATATCTTCAATGAAAGTTACATAATTCCAAGGTTATTTTACACACCGGATCTAGAACGAAATATTACTAGCCCCAAACAATAATGACTACAATGTTTCAACATTAGATGGAAGGAACCAAAATGTCATACATTTTCAGTGATCACATGAAAGAACTCAACAAAGGAAAGACAGTAGCGGTTGAAGACATTAACACACATGTTAGACTATGCGTAGTGATGCATTAAGGAAGCGTTAAAGTTGTTGATGTGGACACAATTAAAGCTTTAAATTCACTACGTCCTAGATAAAGATGTGCGTCAAACTCATTTTTAGTCAAACTCTTAACGGACTTATAAATTTATTTTTTTCTCGTTTTTAACAATTTTTAACTAAAAAGAGCTTTAAACCCACTAGACTTGATTTAAAATGATTTTAATAAATTTACATATGTCTATTTGGCATTTTAACTAAATGAAGGAAGTGTTTCTCCATCACATATACGTCGAAGAAGAATGATTGCTTAATTGGAAAATTATTTCCATAATCTTGATTTCAATCTTATCTTATCTTACTACTCTAATAAAAGAGTAACTTGAAATGCCACGTGGCCGCACCACAATCATCCTCACTAAAATTTTCCCGCCTCTCTCTCCTCTTAAATAATTACCTTAATTACTAATAATATTATTTAACACTTTTTCACATGTAATAAATTTAAAAAGAGATTTATTTATTAATGTTATTCTTAAATAAACAATTTTTTTATAAAATAATAAAGTTTTCTAAACCATAAAACTTTTTTAAAAATACTAAATATTTTATAATTGGTATTTTTAAAAATTCAATTTTTTAAAACAAAAAATAATTAAATTTGAGAGTTATAATAAAGAAATTTTCAAAAATAAAATTTTTATACGGTTTGTTTTAGAAGAAAATATTTATTTTTTTTGGAAAAATGGTTAAAAATAAATTTTTAAAAAGTTGATATCACTGTTTTATAGTTATAGTTATTTCTTATACGTAATTTCAGTCATATCATATTTTAGAATATAATTTTATAATTAATAAATATTATTATATTAATATTTTATTTATTCAACTCGTGTAATACACGGGTTTACTAAAGCTAGTATAAGCATATAACCTTCGAATCATTTGCAGACAGTATTCAATTTTGAAATTGACTATATTGAAGACTAGGTTTTATATAGGTTAAACAAATACTTTTTTAATATTTATTTTAAATAAGTCATCACTTATTTTTTATATACATTTTACAAAGAAAATAACATATAAAACTGTACATATAAACAATCATAGACGATTAAAGATGTAAATAAGTAATATATGTATTGTATGACGTTATTAATATATAATTAATTAAGGGTTTTGTTAGTGTAATAATCCTGGTTAAGTTAATAAGGCGGTTGACGTGGCTGTTATGTCAAATTTCTACTGAGAAAACTATCAACAAACACACCGGTTGGGAGGATATATATACTCATATCTGTGCATACTCCGTTGTTAATGAACGTTTGTTTCTATACACCAACTTATAGGGATGATTGGACTAGCTACACTTGACCGTACTTTGTAAGTCATGTCTCTTACGGAGTGAATGCACCTCCGTAAATAAGAAAAAAGTCAACAAGTCCTTGGTACCTTTGCAACAAATTGTACATCTAAATCTATAATGCCTTATCCAAATTCTTAGTTGGTTTTCTCGTAACTAATGCATGCCTCCGCAAGTAATGTGCCTTAGAAAGATATGACATCTAATACTTTGTAACACATTGGTTTGCATTCTACAATAACTTATAGGGATGATTGGAACATACACTTGACCATACATCCTGAGTCATGTCACTTACAGAGTGAATGTACCTCCGTATGGAATGACTCGACAAGTCCTTGGTATCTTTGTAATAAATTGTACATCTGCATCTAGAGTGCCTTAGAAAGATTTGATCACACTTAAATCTCCATAACTAGATATTATCTCTACAACCACCCATGCTCTCCGTAACTAAACTCCTCACCCCACCCCCACCTACGTGATACACCTGTGTAATATGATGGCATCTAAGGACCAGTGAACGTTGGTCATGGTGTATAATATGATGCCATTGGTAAGGTAATTTAAAATAGGTAAAGTAAATTCTTGTATTCATGAAAGAAAGGGTACGTAATATAGGAAGATGAAAGTCATGTTAAGTCTTACTGAGCATTAGAAAAAGGTCACATGTAAAGTGAGTATATATGTTACGTTTTGCTAATTAAATAAGAAAGAGACTAGATATTGGCATGCAAATTAAGGTCAAAATTATATCTATATATGTATTATCGTTTGTAAATATATGTATGCTAAGTCATGTCTAAATTGGCAAGAAAAGAAAAAGTGTCTAAAGTTTTGTCTTATGGCAAAAAAAGGGTTAATTCTTGTCTAATCGCAAGAAAGGGCTGAGTACTATCTATCACAGTAAAGGATTAAGTCTTCCTAAAACGACAAGATAGGAAAATAAGTCTTTAAGAAATGGCCCGCAATGTAAGTCTTGCACATGCTACAAGCAGTGGCGAACCCAGTAAATTTTTTATGGAGGGCAAAAGTGGGACGATTGCACAATTTTAGAGAGGGCGTTCGAGATTTTCACATACATATAACACTAAAAAAAAATTTTTTTTACGGGGGGCGACCCCCCCCCCCCCCAACCCATCAAGTAGGTCCGCCACTGGCTGCAAGAAAGAGAGTCTTGCTTCATGCAAGAAAGGGCTATTGGATTCCCATATCAATATTTAATGAATGCAACTCCAGTAGCGTTCAGTTGGTTATGTACATAGAGGTTATGAAAACTAACGATATGTATCATAAGATCATGTTATGCTATGATATGATTATGGCTATAAATGTGATATGATATGTTACGATGAAATGTTTGAATGATGTTATAAAATATTGTAGATGTCAAGTTATGTTTTGAAGTTAAAATCAAAATTCACTCATATCACTTTTTAGTATGCACATAGGATTGGGCAGATATGGCAATGAATATTGAAAGCTTGACATTGTAATAAGAGCTACCTGACCTCTTAAAAATTGGCATCCTTTTATAGTCAATGACTTATTGAGCTATGTTTTAAGACAGTTGTTTATGTAAAGATAATTATGTTCAACTGCTGTGGGTTTATGAATATTTAAAGTTTTAGAATTATGTTAAGTTTATGATGTGTAAATCTAACTATAAAGACTCCCAGGAACTGGCCTTACATCATAAGGTTTGGTGGTTGTTTTTGTAATTTAAGTCATCAATTCATCACAAGGTACCTCACTTCACTGCATTTGATGAGAAAGGGACCATGCTAATTAATCTTACTGACTATTTCACTGCATTTTACAGTACATGAGAAAGGGGACATGCTAATTAAATCTTATATAGTGACCATTCACTGCATTTGTTTGTCAGCACGTGAGAAAGGGACCGCGCGAAGTATTTAGAGACCATTATGAGAACGGGACCATGCGAAACCTTAGTAGTTATTTCACTGAATTTGTTTGTCAGCACATGAGAAAGGGACCGTGGGAGGAGATCTTAGTGACCTTTTCGCTGAATATGCTGAAAGGGTTAAGATATCTAATGCGTTTATATGTTTGCGCGCAGGAAGATTCATTGTTGTTAGCGAATGATCTAAGGATGATTTCTTGCATGGTTAGTTTATATTGAGTACTCTAGAGCTCAAGCTAGTTAAAGTCTAAGATCTGATTGAATAGTCTACACAAATGATTCCAGAATATTAAAAGAAATTTCACGTGTTTGATGAAATGAGTTAAATAATGGAATTGATGAGCATTCAAAGGCATTCCATTTTTGAGAATCAAATCATTCAAGCATATTAAAATAAATTTTTAAATCAAAATGTATATTTTTAGAAGAAAAGGTAATTAATTATAGCTTCACTGCTTCAGTGTTATCTCTATTGTTTATCATGGTTAACATAATGGCTAATGTGTTATTCATATAGGTTTTTTATATCATTAATATAGTGGAACTGATTCATGTACGTTTTATGATTAATATAGAAGAATTAATTGTTTTAGAGATGATTAACTAGTGTAACTTAACATGTGAACCAAGAGATCGAGTGTGAGTTTACATCTAAACCCGATATTAAGTGTTTAATTACATAAAAAAAATCAACAAAAGAGTATGTAACAAATTAAATGAAAAGAAAATTAACTAATAGATTAATTATATAAGTAACTTCTTATTTGCAATTTGTAAAATTTGTGAATATGTAACAATTGATGGAGTAGAGAAAAAAACAGGAAAGATAATTAAAAAAATTTTAATAAGGCTTTTAATCTATATCAAATTATCATATTTGCATGCACATTGTACGATTTATGTCCGCCACCACCCATGCTTTCCGTTACTAAGCCCCCACCCACCTCTACCTATTTGATGTACCTATGTAATATAAGCACCAGTGTTGGACATGTCGTATAATATGATGTTATGAATGTTATAATAATATAGAACAGATAAAGTAAAGTCTTGTATTCACACATAAAAAGGCAATGGAAAGAAGAAATTTTAATAGTGTAAGAAAAGGGTCACATGCAAAGTGAGAATATATATATATATATATATATATATATATATATATATATATATATATGCTAAGTTATGCTAAGTATTGGTATGTAAAGTTTGCTAACAAGTTTTGCAAGAAATGGCCAGCGATGTAAGTTTTGCATACAATGCAAGAAAGAGAAAGTCTTGCTTCATACAAGAAAGTATTATTGGTATCCCATATCGGTATGTTATGAATGCAACTCGAGTAGCTTTCATGATGTTATGTATATAGAGGTTATGAAAACTAACGATATGCATGATAAAATCATGCTAGGCTATGATATGTTATGATTATGGTTATGAATGTGATATGATATATTATGATAAAATGTTAGAATGACATTATAAAACATTATAAGATGTCAAGTTATGTTTTAAAGTTAGAACTAAAATTCACTCATGTGATTTTTTAGTATGCATATAAGGATGAGCAAATATGGAAATAAATATTTTAAGTTTGCATTAAAATAAGAGCTACCTGACGTGTTAAAGACCGATATCCATGAGTAAGTTTTAAAGAAATTTTATAGTAATAGAAACATTTTGAGAACATTCGATCATAAGAAGGATAGTTTTCTACCTGTAACGTAGATGCTCTAGATGTTCCACTGCATCTTACAGTCTACAATGCATCAATAACATTGATAATTAAAAAACAATAATACGATACATCACTTAAAAAATATTGTTTGAAAATCTATCAACAAAAAAAGTTGGTGCTTTAAAGCAAATAAAATGCCATGATATAAGTATAAGTTAAGTAATGAATAATAAAAACTATAAAACTTTGTACCACATTTGGAGAAGCAAACGCCAATGTTGATAGGATGAACATCTTCGGAGCTCTAAACACGATTTCTACTTTCTTGTAATAATGGTATATATCCATTAGTTTAAATAGGGCTCCATCTGCTTTCTTGCACATGAAAACATGAAAACTCCAATCATGTATAAATTTAGTAATTAAGACTTCACGTGTTGTACAGAAACACGACTTATTAATTTAACGAAACACTGATATAAACACATGCATTACATCATTGGCATTGATATTATATGAAATATTATATTAAAAAAACTGTTAAACAATCTATACCGAAAAGTCGATAACGTCATCGACGTAAAAATTTGATAAAAAAAAAGGAATTCGCAGCGGAATATTCCCTAAGACGTACCGAATCTATCAGTTTGGTACCAGTGTGGTGTTGGTATCGGTATCGGTTTTTTGATACACTACCGACTTGGTATCGCTTTGATGTTTTCTTTTTTTTTTTTTTTTTCTTTTCGCTAAGAAATAACTTGTTACGTGAATCTTGAATACCGATTCAAGAATTTATAATAACATAAACATTAAAAATGTCTTAAAGTTATATGAACACAATCGTAACTTGAAATATATAACATTAAAAATAACCCGAATATTATATCAAAATGGTAAAAAGAAATATATTTCGATAATGGTACTGAATCGTTACTTTTTGGTATTTATTTGTACTGGTACTGCCTAGTACCAATATCAAAATTAGCCAAAATCAAGTTCCTGTACTGGTATCACTTTTGTTCGCTCGGTACTGGTTTAGTACAACATCTAGATAGTCTAGAATAAATTACCACCTCAAAACTCAAGCTCATAACCTTTGTTTAAGATAAGAACACCATTTACTACCATACCCATACCCAACCCCACCCTAGTGGTACTCACTATTTCATTATTTTTTTGTTTTGCTTCTTGAATATTTACTTTTTTAGCTTCCAAATATTAAGTACTTAAAATTAATATACAAAAATCTTTCTCATTTATTAGTGGTCACTAAATATTACTAGTTAAATATTACCAATACTGCTATTTACACTCCCGCGTGATGTCGTGGGGGAAACATATATCACAAAGATAAAATTTATTTCCAATAGTAACAACGTAGGTCAAGTACAAAACATCCCATTTTTTATGGACCTCATAATTTATTTCATAGCAGATTTTTAAAGTGCTAATGACTATTATAATTCGAACGACCTTATTCATATAGCATGAACATTTAATATGGGATTGTATTTTACATATCATGTTAGTAAATGGTAATACGATCGTATTAAATTGTGATTGTTGTATTTATTTACTATTAATGGCATATGCCTGTTATGGTCATAACACCAACCTGGGTCAAAAAGCGTCCTATTTTTGGGACCATATAATGTCTAGCAAATTATTAAATTTATATGGTTGTCATAGTTGAGATGACGTTTGTCATACAACATGAAAATTTAAAATGAGGCTATACTTGACGTATTAATTCTTATTAAATGGTAATAGGATCTTAGTGAATTGTGATTGTTGTATTTATTTACTCTTAATGGATATCTGCACCGACACTATAAAGATTGTTCATATTATCTTTTTGTATTTAAACCTTCGTTACACTATGACATTGTTCATACTACGATGAAATTAGCGTTTATGGTTAAAGCGGACGGTATGTTTGGTATTTTTGGGATATGCCCGTCATGGTCATAACAACAACCTTAGTCACAAAGCATCTCATTTTTATGGACCACTTAACGTTATTGTCTTGTAGATTTAAATTGCATTTGGTTGTTATAGTTGGGATGACCTTTGTCATACAACATGAACCTTTAAAACGGGACTAGGCGAGGGAGACGCTCGCTTTTGACAACACATATAAAACCAAAATCCACCAGGCTAATGTTATAGTTATACCAAATCAGATTACATACATAATTTCATAAATGTCTAAAAGTTACATATCTATAGTCTATTACCTCTAATAAAGCAAGGTTTTCTAAAGACACGTGACAATCAACAATGGTTTCTAGGAACACGTGGCAATCAATGAGAGACTCCTCAATTGAGTATTCCCGCCTAAAATTTATTAAATTGTGATTGCATTTAATTTTTGAAGCTATGATTTTTAATTTAAAAAATGTATTTATTAATTATTTTAAAAAACGATCAATAGTTACCATAATTAATACTTTAAATAGTTTTCATATTAGAAATTGATATAATTTAAGTTTTAAATTATTTCTATATTAAAATTTGATATCAAATAAAGTGTATTGAATTTCTGATTATACGTGAACTTCTTAATGTTTAAAATTGTCTTAAAATTTTCATACATATTAAAGAAGTAACTGTTTCAAAAAAATCACACGTTAGTGCAGTAAAATACAATAAATTGTCATTCATTTAAATTAAAACTAAAAATTAATACTAATATTTGAGTTAAAGACAATTTATAATCAAAATTATATGATAAATATCATTCATTATAAACAATTTATGTCATAAAATGACAAATTGTTTTAAAAACAAAATTCAATGATCTATGAACAAAAAATATTAAAGTTGATAGTATAGTAATATTCGAATCTAGACATTATATAAAAGAATTGATATAAATATGATCAAAATCATCTTTGTAATTTTTAATGAATAATTTATGTTTACTCATATTGTTTTCTGAAATTATTTTACAAAAAATAGAACTAAAAACTTTTACTTTTTTGAATGACTTTGACATGAAAAAATATGATCGCACAATTATAGTAGAATAATTACACTTAGAAAAAAAGTTAAAGTTCACAAACAAGGTAAAATATATTTATTGATGAACAGTTAAATTTTAATTTAATTTAATTATTTATTATATCTATTCTTAAAAATTATAATATTTAACTTTGTAATTAAAGTATTTTTATTGTAATTCCAAGATATCAAAATACAACCCAATGCATGGAACATAAAATTTATAAGGTTTAAAAACGATCTGCATGAAAATAAATATTTGTTTATTCATAAGTCATCGCTTAATGAAAAATATTTAAAATTTAAGCATTTTGATAATGAACATATACTATGCTTAAATTTTAAAATAACTATTACAAAACATATCAACTTTTTAGGCTTCAAATATGGTTTTGATTTCAGTATCTTTCAATCTACTTTAGATCGTTTCATTTCTCAAAATCTAAAACTGGTTTGTATTCTAATCTCAAATAATTATATTATTTTTTAAAATTCTTACACTAACAATATGTAATTTATAGAGTCGGTGTATATTTACATCGTACCATGTAAACATAAAAGGTCAATCTAAATTCAAATCTGAAATCTTGTAATATGTTTTTTTCATTAGCCGTGTAGTACACGGGTTCTAACCTAGTATCTAATAAAAGAAGGTTTTTTTTGCCACTTGTCACTCTCTTAAACAACCATTTTGACACTTGTTATTATTTTAAACAATCTCACTTTAATTTCCCTCCAAAAGGGTATTATAATAATTTAAATACTTAAACTAATTTCTCTCTTTTCATAAAAATCAATTTTATTAATTGATACATTTCTCTCTCATCTAGATTTTTTAAAATCAAGCTATGTTTTTTAAAATTAAACTTTATTAAGAAAATCAAAAATCACATCTTTTTATTAACATGAAAATCATAAAAAAAAAAAAACAAAATTTTTATATGATATTAAATTTTCTAAAACACTATACCTTTTTGAAACAAAATATTTTAAATCAATTCTTTTTTTAAAAATTATAAAAAATATTAAATTTTCTAAAAGCAATTTTATTAAAATAACCAGAATAATTAGAAAACCGAGTTTTTAATAAACAAGTTTTTTAGAAACAATACATTTTTTATAAAAAATCTTAACACGAATATTTAAAAATAAAACTATTTAGATAAGAGAGTTAAAAAAATAGTATAATTGTTTTATTTATTGAACCATTACGTATATATAATTTTAATCATATCATATATTAAATATCGTAATATAACTCTTCGTGTTTATTACTAACAATAATCCGTTTAATAAATGGCTTTATATCCTATCTATTTATCTGTTATATCTATCAATCTATAACTAAAAAAAATCTAAAACAAGACTTGACACAATTGTAAGTTTTATCATACTAATTTTTTTATTTCTCTTTATTATTATTAATAATATTGAATACTAATAATATTACTCATACCATTTTAAAATTAAAAATTATATAACTTAATAAATTAAAACCTACTTTTTTTTATTAAAAACACACTTTTTAAAAACAAAAGTTTTAAATATACAGACTACAACAATTTTTTTAAAATTAATTCTTTTTTCTTAAAACAAAATATTTAAAACCCATATTTTTTTATAAAATAAACATTTAAGAAAAATACATTATTGTTTATTTACTTAAAGTAGCTAAATGCAATTATAATCATATTTTATCTTTAAATATGGTTTTATTTTTTATAAATTTTTATTACTAATTATTTTATATTTTATTTACTCAACCCGTATAATACACGGGGTACTAACCTAGTTATAATATATATTAAATCCTTTGGTCGGTGGCTACAGTAGCCACCCACCATTAGACCACGTGTCATCCACTAATTGATCCACGTTGTTATTGTTGTTATTATTATTATTATTATTATTTTCTCTGAGCATTTTCTCTCTCTGAACTGATGGTGTTCTTTCATCACCTGTGGGCTGTGGCCACAGGCCCCACCGCACCTTCAAACTCTCTCTGGCAAGAGTTTTCACAAGTGAACAAGAACTCCAGCATCGTTAAAGATCAAGAACACCATAACAGAATCAGTTCATCTGAACCGATGTTAGAACCATTTCGTATGACACCGTGCCCTGACCTAGCCGACGCCTGATGCGACGTATCTCTTTCTCAACCGCCACTGTTAGCGGTGGTGGCTAGCGGTGAGCATGCAAAGCCAGAGAGAGAGGATGAGAGAGAGAGAGAGTGCGTGTGTGTGTATAGAGAGAGGATTAATGAGAGGGAAGGATTTTAGTTCTTTTGAATTTTGATTGTATAATACACGCATCAGTGCTACCGGATTTCAAATAATATAAAATCTGCGTAACTAGAAATTTAAAATCCATATTAAATTATTTTTACAGTGTTATAATTTTTTTAAATCATTTATTAAGTTTGTTTTTAGTTTATCGTTACTTTATTTTAATGATAAGAAAACTTATTATCTTAAAAGTTTCAAATACATATGATTTGAATGTTTAAAAGCATCAACGTTTTATATATTGTTATCTAATATGTAATTTAATCAATTTATTTGTAGCACAAAATATTTTTTTTTTTGTTTCATATTTCATTGTTATATGGTTATAGGAGATTTTAAAAAATGATTACATCTACGTTTTTCAATTTGTATAGAGTTGTGTTATATAAACATCCGGTTTTGTTACTGAGACATCCTATTGTCTCTATCTATCTATGTATCTATATGTATGTATAGAGAGAGAGATAGAAAGGATGAAAATAAATTGTGTGTACTAATAACATACTCCTTTTTATAACATGTAAAATTATATATACACAGAAGATGACATCAAATCTTGAATTTCATAAATACAACTTTGAAATATTTTGAAAATTTTCGTTTAAGACATTTGAATGTATAAATAAAACATGTGTTTATAGGGTTGGTTTTAAATGAAAAACAAAAGAAATTATGTAAACCAATAAACCAAATCTCCAAATTTGATTTATAAAGATATATGACTCATGTTTGTTTGATTTTTTGTACACATAATCCAATAAAAGTATAATCTTTTATTATTTTATTTAAAAAAATATGATCCATTGATTTTTATAAATCAAATGTGGAAATTTAATTTATTGGTTTACACAATTTCTTTTTATTCAAAAAAATATGAGCAATTGATTTTTATAATTTAAAGATGGAGATTTGGTTTATTAGTTTACATAATTTCTTTTGGTTTTCATTTGAACCCAACCCTATATAGATAGTAAACAAATTTAGATAATAGAAAAAATATAAATTGCTTATATTTAATGCAAAATGTTTCACTCTCCTGCAAGATGACCACGCAACAAAACGCTGGTTTCACTCTTATTTTTATTTATATGTATAATTTTGTGCAAAACGTACGAAATTTATCGAGCAAAAGTACTTAACACTTGTATCCGTTGGATATTTAAAAAAGAATCCCGTGGCAACGCGCGGTTTCAATTACTAGTTTTTATATAATTACGAAATCTAACATATTAAATATGAATGTGTTTTTAAAATCTCAACTCGTCTTCCATATTTTATTGTTGATGGCAAAGTCGTCCCTAAGAATCGTCAAAAAATATTGGGCCCTGGCCAGTAGAGAAAAATGGGTCCCTTATTATATAAAGTGAATATAACTAATATATAAATTTTTGAGCCCTATGTGAATGAAAAAAAATAGGGATCCTAGATCGATCAATCAATCGCTCTAACCTCTTATGCGATCGTTCTTTACCGCTCTCACCCCAAATCACAAGTTAGTTATTTTGAGTTTTAAAATGGTTTCAAACTCTACTAATAAGTATATAGTAATGGGCTAAAATAATGAAAATTTTATGAGCTCTAATATTTCTTAGCCTTAATATAATTAAAATGTTAATAAGTTTAAGTGTTTAAAAAAGTATATAGGGGCTTTTAAATATACATATATATGCACATATATAATATAATATTTTTTTAGAAATTTCAGGCTCCTCAGGAGATCGGGTCCTGGGCGATCGCCCATCCCCTCCCGTCCCTCAGGGCCGACCTTGCTTGATGTTACTTTTGATAACCTAATGCACTGAAAAACAGAAAAAGTATCCATTAGTTTAAATAGGTCTGCATCTGCTTTCTCGCAGATGGAAAACATGAAAACTCCAATCATGTATAAATTTTGTAATTAAGACTTTACGTGTTGCACGGAAACACGACTTATTTAACGAAACACTGATATAAACACATGCATTGCATCATTGGCATTGATATTATATGAAATATTATATAAAAAACCGTTAGACAATCTATATCGAAAAGTCGATAACGTCATCGACGTAAAAAATTGATAATAATAAGGAACTCGCAGCGGAATATTCCCTAAGACGTACCGAATGACTTACCGAATCTATCAGTTTGGTACCAGTGTGGTGTTGGTATCGATATCGGTTTTTGATACACTACCGACTTGGTATCACATTGATGTTTTCTTTTTTCTTTTTTTTTTCGTTAAGAAATAACTTGTTACGTGAATCTTGAATATCGATTTAAGAATTTATAATAACAAACACATTAAAGAATGTCTTAAAATTATATGAACACAATCGTAACTTGGAATATATAACATTAAAAATAACCCAAATATTATATCAAAATGGTAAAAAGAAATATATTTCGATAATGGTACTGAATCGGTACTTTTTGGTATTTATCTGCACTGGTACCGCCTGGTCCCAATATCAAAATTAGCCAAAATCGAGTACCGGTACTAATATTGCTTTTGTTCGCTCGGTACCGGTTTAGTACAACATCTAGATAGTCTAGGATAAATTATCACCTCAACATCTAGAAACAACGTTTATATGTTTGGTATTATTGGCATATACATGTCATGGTCATAGAAATGTACAACGTAGGTCACGTACAAAGCATGCCATCTTTTATGGAGCTCATAACTTATTTCATAGCAGATTTTTATAATGTTAATACGTTTAAGTGTTTAAAAAAGTATATAGGGGCTTTTAAATATACATATATATACACATATATAATATAATTTTTTTTTAGAAATTTTAGGCTCCTTAGGAGATCGGGCTCTGGGCGGTCGCCCATCCTCTCCCGTCCCTCAGGGCCGACCTTGCTTGATGGTACTTTTGACAACCTAACGCACATAAAAACAGAAAAAGTATGCATGCGTAGATTTTTGTTTTGTGAACAGATGAGTGGTAATAATATTGGCATATTTTTTTTAGAGTAAATTCCTATTTTCGTCCTTAAGATTTTGTACATTTTTTCATTTTCATCAAAAAACAAATTTTTTCCCATCTGTGTCTCTAACATTTAAAAAACTTGACATTTTCATTCATCTACGTTAACTCCGTTTATTTTACCTATTAAGTAGCCATTACATGCACTTCATGTGAGAGGTATTTTTGTACTTTTACACCTCACCAGAAAACGAAAAAAATCTAAATAAACATTGTTCAATTGCACCGAACATTCAAAAATTATTCGATTGCTTTTAATATTCAAAGCTGATATTCACTTAATAGGTAAAACAAACAGGGTTAACGAAAGTGGATGAAAATAACAAGTTTTTAGAATGTCAGTTACATAAAGGTGAAAAAAAATTTTTGGATGAAAATGACGAAAAGCGCCAAAACCTCAAGGATAAAAATGGCAATTAACTCTTTTATTTATGAAAAGCCTTAGTTTTTTAAATATCTTTATGACATTACAATCTAAAATTTTTTAGAATTCAAAAGAAAATTTCGTTAAAACTCAAACTCAAATCATATGTATCGTATTATGCAGTATAAATATCCTGAAAAATGACAACGACTCGAAAGACGAGAGGTTCCTCAAGGACCATACATATACATCCCTTTTAAATTTTTCTTGCATAATATTGTTAAGCATCAATTAATTGCGTCTCTAATATCTGTAAATTTTAACTATTTGAATCCTTAAAGCTTTAGAGCCGCCGTTTGCCCTCAACCTTTCATTTTTGTCTCCCTTTAAATTAAGATAATCTAACATCGTTAATTATTTTGTTAAAATTTTTATTAAAAGATAAATGCCCTTAAGAATTTAAAACGTATAAAATCTTATGGGACCAACCCACATCATCAACGAGTTCTTTTTCCAAAAATATTTAGGTGTGAATTTTATTTATCAAAATAGGTTATTTAAAAATTATTTACCAAAATAAATGTTTTTTTGAAAATTTACTTTTTCTCACTTATTTTCTTATAGGACAAAAAGAAACTTTAATTAAAATAGTGTTATTAAATAAAGTTAAAGAAAAAACTTTCTAAAAAATAAAATTGTTCAGATTATGATATTTTGTAAAAGGGTCATTGAATGTTTTTTAAGTTTGTTAATTAACGTTCACTCTAAATTTTTTTCGAATATTTTTGTTAAATTGAAATAGTTTTAATCTTTTATTAATATTTTCAGATTCTCTAAAAGATTTATACATGTTCACGTTTTAATTCTTTCTAATAGATATATATATTTTTAAAACTGTTTTTAAACAACTTAAAAAGTTCATGTTTTTCATCCTTTTCCAATAACAAAAAGAACATTTTGTTTGCCATAATTTGTAAAAAGTGTTTTTAGTTGTTTTTCGTCCCTTTCTTAAACTTCTTTTTCTAATTTTTTAAATACAAATGCTTTTAGTATTTCATAAATATTTTTAAATAGAAAATCAAAGCAAACCAAAGTCAATAATGTCTTAACCGAATTGAATAACCGGGTACACCAGTTTGGTTAGGTAATAATGGAGTAGAAAACCAATGCTTCACACGTTAACAAAATTCGTTTATAACCAAATTACCCATATTAACCGAATAATATATTAAAGTTTTTCTCTCAACCGTATGCTTCAAAATCCCAACTCAAAACATTTAATGCGCATTGCAAAAGTTAAACAAGCTTGTTAATTAATAAAAATCACACGAAATTAACTTATCTTTATATAGCACAACTCGACTGTTCATTTAAAAGTAAAAACCAAACGAACTTTTTGTTTTGTTAGTCGGTTAGGTTTTCGGTTACGACCGAATAGAATATCAAAACAAATAATCCAAATAACCTGAAAACCAAATTGATGAATGCCCTATTTTATGTTAAACTGCTTTTTCTTATATAACTTTTTAAGTTATCTAAAAATAGATTTAAATTATATATCTATTAAACAGGCTTAAAATATAAATATGCATAACTCTTTTAAAGAAACTAATAATATTAATAAAAGATTAAAAGCATTTTTGTTTAACAATAATATTTATAAAAAGAAAAAGATAAAGTGAACGTTAGTAACAAACTAAAAAAAACCATTAAATGCCCCTTTTATAAAATATGACAATCCTAAACAATATTTTATACTTCAGAGAGTTTTTTCTTTAACTTTACTAAATAATACTATTTTATATAGAAATTCTTTTTGTCCAATAAAAATAGGGTCCTAATATTCAGACACCCACTTGGATAAATCGACACCCCTATACGCCACGTATGGGTCCATACGCGGCTTATAAGGTCGAAAACACGTACTGAAAACAAGAAAAATTCAAGGGGGCTGTTAGAGGGCTATACGCCCTATATAGCCCTATATGACCCCCTATACGACACATATGGGGCTATACGACGCGTATAACAAATTTCGACACATACTACGAGGAAAAATTCAGGGGATTATCAGAGGGGTTATACGCCACGTATAGGACTATACGACCCCCCTATACGACACGTATAAAAATTTAAGATGTTAATTTATAATTTTGAAGTGTCTAAATATCCAATCCATAAAAATATGAGTGAGAAAAAGTAAGTTTTCAAAAAAAATAATAACTTTTCAGAAAACATCTATTCTGATAAATTCTTTTTAAATCACTCATTTTAATACATAAAATTTTCAACTACATATTTCAGAAAAAAGAAAACTCTACTATCTTCACCTGTTAACTAGACGTAAAAAATCACCATCAACGCAGTCTACCTATCTCCCTCTCTCCCTCTCTCTCTCCTTTTCTCTTTTTTCCCTCTCTCTCCCCTGACACACAGGTACTTTCTCTTTGTACTCTCTTTTTCTTTTTCTCTTCGAGCATTCATAACCCGTTCTTTATAATTATATAAATGTATTTCTTATATTATCTAGTATGTTTATAAGTAATTATGAGTGAAAGATATGAGAAATTTACTGTTAAATCTGTATTTTTAAAAAACACTGTTCAAAACCCTATAATATTTTTAATATATTTTTAATGGTTGTGAACGCTGAAGAGAGAAAAAGTAATAATAAAATTGAAAATAAGAGAGAAAAAATAATAAATTTTAATATATAATTATATATACAAATGTCACACCCTTAATTTTCACAAACGGGGTTTTACCGTTAGGCGCGTGACATACCAGGATCTCAGCCGATAGTTACACCAAACGACACAGTAATTACAAAACATAACATTTAATATTATCAGATAATTCCAAAATATAATTTGATAATAAGTTTAAGAAAACATTGCGGAAGCGTAATTAGTTAAACATTCATAATTTCAAATAGCACAAAAACACGCGTAACGCAGATAAATGTAATTTGCAGAAAATATCGTTTGACCGTTTCAATAAATCATAAAATGCATGAAGTGTTGAGATGCTCCTAACCGTGCGTACCTTAAGAACCTGAAAAAAACATGCTAAAGTGTCAACACAAGGTTGGTGAGTTCACAGGTTTTAGTAAACAGTAATGAAATCAGTAAATAGATCCAATAAACAAAGTATATCAAGTAGATAGCTAGTCTACATAGCAAGTTACATAGTGTATGAAGTTCGCAACCAAAGCTGACAAGTAATGAATGCCTCGGCTGTGGTTACCAGACCACAGCAACAGAAATTAGGTCAATTAAACATCCGTTTGACGTGCAGTCGTGCTAGCCCGACTAGCCCGGGTGGGGTTTGTCAAACCGAGTAGATCTACTCAGAATTACCTCACTAAAGTACATAAATTAACGGTTCGAAAGTGAGGACTTAAATTGGTACAACACTAGTAATCAGGTGATAATACAGTAATACTTATCTAACGAAAGAATATTTAAAAGAACATGTTTCTTTTCCCCAAAAAGAGTACAATGAAAAAGGGGCTGTAAACTCACCTTAATTAGCACAGCAACAAGTATATGCAATCTCAAGTGATTAAGTTTCCGGATAACCTGAGTTTACATTAAACGTCTAATCAATATTAAACATTAACATTTGAACTGAACGGTTTCGTTTTCCCCGACTCAAATAAAATGTAGGTCATTGACAATTAGCACGCTCAAACACCAAATCACCTTTAAATGTATAAAACACAACTACTCTTGCTTATACCAGATCATGTATAAAAATACGTTTTATACTCTTTATTTATATGATTTTCTTTTATATAAAACTCATACGTTTAGTAATACGTAGCCCTCAAAATAATGTATATACTTTTAATAACATAACCCTCATATGATTTCTTTAATTTATATTGATATACACTATACAAATATACATTTATCATGCAGAGCACACATATCATATATGCATCCCACTTGCGTGACCCACATCCATGCCCACAACTAGTCATACATTTAACATACATGGATCATCATACAAACATTCATCTAACACTCACCAAATAAGCACCCCCTCTTCTGCTATTGTTATTATATATATATATATATTAAGCATTCAACCTACACCACACAATTTCACCAATTCTTGTATATTTAAACAACCACACCATCATCACCCAAAGTACATGCACTACATACATAAGATAGTAATCCTATGCATTCAGGCACACACATACAAGTTGATATGTATATATATATATATAAGTCCACTATAAGCAACATTTATATTCCTTACCTTCACCTGCACCTAAACACCCCACATGACATATTCACACAACTCACCCGTAAGTTTATATATCTATATATGATTTTATAATTGATTCACACACACCATGAAGTCATCTACATTCATAAACATGCATGCTTGACACTCTCAACACTCCCATAGAGCCACGCAACCAAACATACTAATATACACACATACATGCATCGAACAGTAGCACCCACAACAAAAACGAATCTCGCACAACATACATATGCACACCCAAAATCGAATGCATCACACACACACAATTTGATTATTCCACCCTTGAACCCGTACGCAAACATACGTGAAAACCGTAAACGAATACCCGAAACCGTATGTAACGAACACAGGATAATGAATGAGAAAGATCGTACCAAACGGGGCTGTTTCGGTTGCTTCTCGTGGTTGCCGGAGAGATGTCGGCGGTCTAGAGATCGCGGTTTACAACGAAGAAAGTTGTCGATGACTAGCGTTGTCGTGGAGGGGCTTTGAAGTTGCTATCGCCGGTTGCAAGGAGCAAACCTAAGGTTGTTATCTTTTGCCGGAGGTGGAGAGGAAACAATCACGGTGGTTGTGGTGATTTGATGAATGATGGTAACCGGGGGTGGGGGGGGGTGGTGTTGTGCAGGTAATCGAGAAATAGAGGGATGATAGTAGGGAGGTTGGTTAAGGATAGTTAGATAGATTTTGATATTTGAATTTTTGATATTATTAGATAATCTAATATTAGTTAATTACTTATTATTAGATTAATAAATTAGGAAGGTTGGATGATATTATCAATATCATTATTATTTCATTTATAGAAAGAAAATTATATAAATACAAAATAGCGGAACAGAACGATGAGTTTGGGTCACGAGGTTAACCTGGAAACATAGGATGTCACAACAAAAATGAAGAATGGGTTGTGAATGCTCTTCTATACTTTACCACCACCATAGCCATCCATCACCTAACACTTTCTCCCTACACTCTCTCTCTTACACATACACATATTTTTTTTTCTTTTTCACACACACGTACACACTTTCTCTCTCTCTTTTCTTTTCATCACCACCACCATAGCGGCCCCTCACCGCCAACACAGGCTAAACAGCCAACTGCTAACATCACCATAGCCGTCCTACTCTCTTTCTCACACACATTCTCGCTCTTTTCTCTAAATCACCACCACCACAGCTAACCACCAACACCACCATAACAGCTTTACTCTCTCCATTGCTACCCTTGAACCAAATTGTTACCACAGCCAACCTACCACTTGCATCTTTACACCATTGCACCTCCGTCACTCTTAGTGGTGTTGTGTGGTGTGTGGCGATGGTGGTGTTTTCAAGCAATGGTGTGTGACTAGCTGGTGGTGGTATGTGTGGTGATGGTGGTGTTTTTGGCGATGGTGCATGGTGTGGTGGCTATCTATGGATTAGGGTTTACTTATTGGTTGTTAAGTATGTTCTAAAAGTATTTTTGTCATTATATCAAAACTTAACAGAGAAATCTAATAGCGTTAGGTTTTTGGACTAAAATGAAGACAAAAATAAAAAAAATTAGGCATGCAAATTGAGGTTTTAAAACTTTAAGAACGCAAGTAATTAAAATTGACAAACGTTAAGTATTCAAAAAGTAATTTACTCTAAGCATTAATTACATGGATGGTGCGTGTGATTTGAGTTTATTTAAGAGTTTGGTTGGAAATTTTATTTAACAAAATGATGTACTTGTATGTATACTTACAAATATAGTGTTTTTTTAGCTTTCTTGTTTCTCACTCATTCTCATTGGATATTTAATAAAAGCTTTTTAAAAGTATTTTTTTAAATTCTTTTAAAGCTGATTTCTTTATTTTTTAAGAAATGTTTTTTTTAATTGAACTTTTTTCTAGTTTTCCACAAATATTTTTAATTTATTTGAAAATGATTTCATTTTGAAAGACCAAAACTTTATTTTATTTTTATAATGGTTAGAGATGTTTTATGTGACGTTCTTAAGCGGGCTGGGATTTCTGCTAAAAAGGAGGCCCCTGTGAATTTTTGACAGATCCCTTTGTAGTGAGGTCCACTTTTCAACCGGCTGATATCCTTGTGTTTGTGTGGGCACTGGGTAAGAGGAAAACACGCTTGTGTAGATCTTACATGAGTGTCCCCTATTGTTACGTTTAGGGACAATAGTTTTGTTGCGACGCAGGCTGCGTTGAAGGCAGAAACAGGTAAAATTACTAAACACGAGAAAGCTTGCTTAGAGAATCAACACGTGTTTATCCGTGTTGCTTTTGATACGTTTGGTTTTCTCGCCCCTTAGGCTGTGGACGTTCTAAACAATGTTCAGCAGGTCGTGCATAGTAATTTATCAGCTTCTAAGTCTCAAAATTTTGTTTTTAGTAGAATTGGGTTTGCTCATTTAACTGTCACTCTATTGTAAACACTTTATTTAATATTAAACTTTTTATAAAAATGGTTTTTTACTTTAACGATTTACCATGACAAAAAAATTTAAATTTTGCCGTAAATTAAACTTTAGTACTTTAAGTTACGAATAAGCTGTCAAATAACATGAGTGAACGTTAACTCAAAATATCGTATTATAAAAAGAAAATCGTATGTCTATTATACACACACGATTGGTCAAATTTATACACTTTAGTCTAAACATAAATCTTAAACCGAACTAAACCGGTCGTCTCTTAAAACGCAAAGAGTAAACTAACCTTCAAATTTTAGACCGACTAAACCAACAATGCCTCTTCCATGCGGTCCAATTTGGATGGTTGACGAGCCATTTAAAAACGTATCGTCAATGTTTTCAGAGTCATATCGGACGTAGACTAGTCGTTATGCAGGTCGATCGGTCGAATTGTATTTAAGAACCGGATATATGATATTATATATATAGTTATATATTTAATTTATTATAAGTATATTATATGTGTATTTTATACTTATATATAAAACTCAACGATAATCTTGTTTCCAATACTCCAATCTATCGTTCAACTCACCCATTAAATTCACTAAAAATCCAAAAAGTTAAAAAAATACCCAATTTCCGGTCTGACCACTGAACCGGTCCGAACCAGTTGGTCCAATGACTACAAAACGAATCAATTCTGCTCGGTTCGCTCCCCCTTCCAATTCATGGTCAGATCGGGCGATCCAATCCGACTTTCAAAACAGTGCGTATTGTGATACTTTTTTAAAATGTAGCTCTGTATTATAAGTTATTTAAAATGTTTATACAAAAGTAAAGAAACATCCATGAAGTAATTTAATATATGTAAAAAAGCCATTTATAAAAATACGATCCAACAATATTTTGTTTGGTTATTTAACACCTTTTTTCTTTTAACTTTTAGAAATTAACGGTTACTTTAAAAAACATTTTTTTTCTTAGTTCCAAAAGCATGCATTCAATTTATTTACAAAATTTTTAACAAATATAACATGTATTCAGTTATTTACAAAAATAATATATAACATTTATCTTAGTTAGATAAATGTGTATTCAAATTATTTATAAAAAGATAAATTTTTTCTTCGTTACAAAATCTAGTTTTTTTTCTTCGTTACAAAAACATGCTTCAGAAAATTTGATAATTTAAACATTATAAAATACGTTTAAAAAACAAATCAAAGAAATAAAGAGTATTTTTATGTAAATTATTTTAAAGAATAAAAAAATTCTGAATTATTTGAAAAGCTTGCAAAATATTTATAAAAAAATCTTTCTAAAAATTAATAAAAAATCATTTTAAATTTTTTTAAAGAAATACATTCAAAGGAAACTTTTGTAAAGTACACATTCAATTAGAAGAGGAGTGAGATAAATATTTTATAACTATATCATTTTAAGTTTATTTAAGTACACTCTTTTAAAGCATTCTTTTTGAGCACTCATATTAATTTGTCCCTCTCCATTCCTCATAATTAAAAAAAAAAAAAAAAAAAAAAAAAAAAAAAAAAAAAAAAAAAAACATCATCCTTTAAAATATTTGTTCAATTTGATAAAGCATCCAACACGAGATTTCCTATATCTATTGTTATTTCAATTAAGTAATTATTAATTATTTATTTTTTATTTTTTTCTCTCTCTTTTTTATTTATCACCACTTATGAAAAGTATAAATTAATAGATTTAAAGGATAAATGATTACCTTTAAATATAAAAGATCATTATGGTTTCTTTTAAAAGCACAGGGGATGAAGATTGGGATGAAGAATCTAAGTTAAAAGTAAAATTATGTTTTTTCATGTTTAGTCTGTAATTTAAAAATGAGGGTAAAGATAGAGATGGTAATATGTATGCTCTTAGTTTAAAGCTCCATATGATTTCATCAAATTATGGTTTTAGTCTTAAACTTTATGAAATTACAGATTGATCCTAACTTTTTATTCAAACATAACAATTTTTTGTCCCTAAAATGAATGAAAATTAACTTTGGTCATTAAATGATTAAAAACCCTTATTAAAAATAAAAAAGACCTAAAACTAAACCAAATAAAATTAAATAATTTATATATCATAATAGACTAATTAAAATGTCATGTCTCATCACATTAATTTTCTATATCTTTCTCATATTTGATAATGACATTAAATACTCATGACCCTTTCAAATTCAAAATTAATTTTTTTCAAAAAATTAAAAACTTGATCCTTTTTATTAAAAAAATTTTATTTTTAATAAAATTAAAATTCTATGAAATATGAAGTGTTACTAATACAACAAACTTTTTATAAAAATAATATAAAAAATCTACTTTTTAAAAGCAAAAGTAAAAAAATATTATTATTTTATTATCTAAAATAGTTAGTTATACGTAAACTCAATCATCTCTTATACTAATTGTCGTTTTATAATTCCCAAATATTCATTAATAATTATTTGATATTTTTTGAACCCATGTAATAAACCAATAAACTAGTCTTCCTTTTCTCAAAACCCTAGATGCTGCAAACACTAACACCAAACATTACCATGTAATAAACCAATAAACTAGTTTACTTCATTATTTTTCTCTATATTAAACAGTACCAAACTTCGCTACCATAACATCCACCGACTCCATCTGGCATGGTTTTTTACCACCTTTTTGTATTCGGTTAAGGTTTTGAGGACGATATTCTCGTCGTTGCTTCCACTCGCCCAACACTATTTCTACATATTTAAAAACAAAAAATTCAATTACACAAGTGATATAATTATAAAAAATAAAATATAAATATATAAAAGTAAAAGTAATAAATTTACTGTCTGGATATATACCCCGTTACAACAACTCATCGTATGATTTATTCTCCCTCACTTTGAGTTAAGTTGATCAATGTTTCTATTCGTTCATCAACAGTGGCGATAAAGTGCCAAAACACTTTCTTCAAAAACGAACCACTTTTCTGGTAATCTCTAACGCTAGGGTGTTCAGATACATATATATTCAACCTTTCATCAATGCTTTCTTCTCATTTTCATCCCAAGGCTTGTTAGTAGCCTAGGGGATTTACCTTTCGACTTAGAGTTTGGTGGGGGTGTTTTTTTCACACAAATCTTTTCATCTTCATTTTCATAACCTTGAAGATCATTAAAGAATTTGTTATGTTTTACTTCATCTTCTTTGGGTTTTTCTTCTTGTACATGTAGGGGTGGGTTTTGAAAAGGATTTGAAATGTTATGGTAATAAAAAAAAAAAAAACTATGAGGGTTTATATGTGGGCATAGTTGAGTGGTAGACTGATGGTTGGGAGGATTCGTAAGGGTTTCGTAACCAATCCGTTGTATGTGGGTGGTAGGTTAAACGGTTGGGTAGAATGCGCCGGTTTACTTGGACCCAAACGCTCATTCGGTCTATGTTTTTTGGTGATTTGGGCTTGAATTGAGATTTTTGTGGACTTTTTGTTGGATTCCATAGTATATATTTTTGTAAGAGTAGATGAGATATATTTAAAATGATGTAAAAATTTGGTATATTAGTTAGTATTTATAGTGTATTTTCCGTGAACATCAACACCGACACCACTAGTTTGACATCTTCCACCACTTAGGAAAACCAAGAAGGTTCATCCTAGCTAGTTGCTTGTGTGCACTACCCCTGCCACTGTCATCACCACCATAGGTCAGTAAACAGAATAATCAATTGTCAAAAGTTTTAGATCCCGAAAATTAACACCTTTGCGGACCTGGCTTCATTTCAATTTTGCTGCCAACATTGACATTTAGTGCATGGCCATATACCCAATTAACACCCTTAAATCAACCCACAACCCACAACCACTTTAACCCTCTTATCATATTCAAACCTTGCTACTGAAATTTTTTAACCTTCTTTGATTCACATTCCTCAAACTAAGGTAAAATTTATTATTATTATTTTTTGTTAAAGTTATATTTGTTGTTAATATTTTATATTAGTTGGGTTATTTTTAATTATTAAGGTTTGTTAACTACTTAATTTATAACTTAAAGTTATGTATATTAGTGATGCATGTTACTTGTATTTATTTTAGAAAATGGTTGGGTCAGTAGTGCCTCTTGGTAATTCAGACCACATTTATCTTCAAATTTGACTCATTGGCTTAAAAATTTTAAATTAAAGGGCTCTTAGTACAAAGAGCTCTATTTAGAGTTTTTTTTTTTTTTGCAACGTACGAGTTTCAAAAATCGGTCCAAGATTTTTTCAGTTTTCGGGTTGATTGAGCAGCCTGAACTAGTTTCTTATTTTATTTTGATTCTATTATTTTCATGTTATGTTATCTCATTTTATGTGATTTTAAATTTTTATTTTTCACATGAAGTCGTACTACTGCTACTTTCAAAATTGGAGAATGGCATATAAACTCTCTTGCCTAGTTGCGGGAGATGAAAAAACTGAGCATCCTGATTTAAATCAATGCTCTTATTGTTGGGTTTAATGTGTGGAGGTTTGATTTTTCGTATTGGGCCCGATTCAATTAAATGATATTTTTCGATGACAGATTAATTAAATTGAATACTAGTGGCTGGCTTTGTTCGTTTTATTTCATTATAGCCCATTATGGTATTATGGTTTTTTTGGGGTTTAAGTTGTAAGCCCCAATAATTTCGATATTTATTATTATGTATTCATGAACTTATAATTACTGACGCATGAGACTGAAAACAATAAAAGAATGTTATAGATATGGGCGTAGGTCACATTGACCGAACAACGTAAGTCTCACGTGTTCATTTTTTACTTTATTTGTTCTCTTGTAGTTTAATTTTATTTGTATGCCGATCAATAACTAAATCCCTAACAAATGGTATTAGAGCTTAGGCTCCGTACATAAAGGAGAACACAACATGAGAACAAATCCCTAACAAATGGATAAATATGTAATATATATATATATATATATATATATATATATATATATATATATATATGGTTTAGAAAGTGGAATATGTAATTAATTTTTTAGCTTAGAGAAATATGTAATTTATGGTTTTAGTAAAAGGAAATACGTAAAAAAACCTAAATTTTATACTGTTCACAAGGTTCACATGCAGCTCCACCTAGGGGCTATAGTTATTCAGGGTCGGACATAATTAGAGTCTTTACTACTATTAGTGCTTCTGCAAGTCTTGTTTTACCAAATTTGTTGATATAAAGGCCGAGTTATGTTGACCCATAACATATTTTGTTAAAAAAAAGAAAGAAAAAAGCTTTTTTCATGTGCCAAATATTGATACAAAAGTTATATTCAATCGTTCAATTACAATCTAATGTTTTATTGTTTTCCAGGCAACAATGAGACAAACTGGTTGTTGAAAAAATGATGAAGACTTTGATGGCACAAACCCTTAACAAAATAGAAACAATAGAGAACACAAAACTGTTTTTTATCAAAACTTTTGATCGACTATTTTATTAAATAGAGAACTTGACACACGATTACAAAGACAACAATGACCCCTATTACTTAGACCAATTTCCAAACCAAGTTATCTTACTTAGACTTAAATTAGAAAACAGAATCAAAATAAATCAAGTATTTAAATCAGACTCAAACTATTAAATAAATAACTTTACTAATTAACCCTTCTAAGTATATATTAACAAAATTAGTCCAACAGACTTTATAATTTAAATTTGCAATAGGAGTTTACCCATTATATATTGTTGTCTTCATGGGCTATTGGGCTTATGGGAATGATGCATTTGCATATTTGCTCAACAGCGTTAATGGCCCAGTTTGGGTTAAGACATTTGCTAATATATCTGCCTTGCTTCAAAGTTCAAACTGTCGTAGCTTTTTATGCAAGCTTTCTTTTCTACATCCCAACTTCCCATTGTCCATTTCACATGATGCAACTTTGACCATATTCCCTGAATATTTAACCAAGAATACATGAGACATGGGTTTGTGGATGTAGGAGGGAAGGTTTGGTGCTCTTATTACTAGATGTGTAAATAAGGGCGAGTCGTAGGTTGTGCAATGGATCAATAATAAGTTCGGGTCAAAATAAATGTTTTTTTTAATATGGCTTCACACAGTTTGACTTGAATCTAGTGTTCTCTAGCATCAATACACGTCAATATTACTAGCAGAGTTGATCATTTAGGGTCACACATTGGCATCGTATCAAATGAACGAATTTGATGTGAGAATTGCAGTGGAAATTGACAATTGATTATTTGGAATAATAATTATTAATCAAATAAAAGTCTATTAGTAGAATAGACAATTTATAATTATTTGAGGATTATTTTTGTAAAATTGATTTATATAAATAACAAGTAAATCTACAGCAACATTATAATCTCGTGGCAAATTCCACGCTTAACTAACAATTATCTTTTTAACATCTTCTCACAATTTTTTAACAAGAAGACTACAAAATCTATTCTAAATAAACACTTAAATTGTTTTTATATAATTCCCCATAAATTTTTTTCTTAAAGCTTTTTTTTTTCCTTAGCATTCATCTATCATATGAACGAAAAATGTGATAGTAAGTGAACAATAGAGATCATAACCGTGATTTCTTGAACCTCATGATGAAAACTTAAAGTTCAACATAGTGTGTTGACGATACATGTAATTAACTTTTGAAACAACTTATAAATTAAATTCTTTAAATAAAAATATAACATAAGCTAACATTTTTTAAAAGATAGGGATGAAATTAATTGGGGTGATCATCTGATTAGATAACGGATTGTTTGGTTTATTTAGATCGAATTATTAAGATTTGAAAATCGTATTGTACCTATCCGAAAACTATTCTGATCTAAATAAGAATTTCTATTTGATTCGAATATATCTGAATTTAATTCGGATCGGATTCGGATAAAACCGAATACATCGAATAACACATTGTCCGATTTTTGGGTTCTTTTTTTGCTAAATTTTATTCTAACATTTTACTAGTTTAGAATTGTAATAAAATGTATAAATTCAGAAAATAAAAATCACTCTTGAACTCAAATTCAAATTTGAAACATAACATGTAATTGTTTAGGACCGGAAGATTCAAATCCATAATTTAAAACAACAACGGATTATTGTATAGTTGTTTAGGACCGTAGGATCTGAAGATGTCAAGACTCTTGAGTATTGGATTGAAAACATGACATATAATCGCGTAATAAGTATTAGGCTAAAAACATAATGATCTTCTTCTTTGGTTTAATAAAATATTCGAATAATCTAAATAACCTGCATAAATTTTTTTTGAAATTCAAATATCTGAATAAGGATTCAGATAGGTTTTAGAATTACGTTTTCTTCGGATTTTGATTTTTTTAACACCCCAAATTATTTATTTATTTAAAAATACGATTTTACATTTACTTAAAAGTATAAAAAATATTTAGTGGATGGTTTAGCAAAACGCTAGATTCAAAGGATATCACCACCAATAACTGAAAGCGAGAAAACAAAGCCTATTCCGATTAGGAAACTTAAAACCCAATTCCACCATCACAAATCTCATTGGCTGATGCCATTATTAATCTTCAAGTACTCGATCAAATCCGCTTACAAATCTCTCAATTATGCATAATCACAATCAACAATTCTTTCATCTTCAGCAAATTTTCTAGTTGAGGTCTTCAATCTGTTATTCTGCACCGTTTCGCACTGAAAATTCGACTGAAATCACGGATTTCCACGGTAACAAACCATATCATAGTCAAAGTTTGCAATCGATCTCCAGATTTGTTGCTTGCAGAAGGCTGCTTTTGCTTCAGTTCGAATTTGCTGCTGTTGACTGCATCGCCGCGGAAGAGGTAAGTTGTAATCTCGTAATCTATCTATGTTTATGGTATATACGATCGAATCTATGTGATTTTGCTTTCGAGATGCTGGATTTGTGTTCGGATTATGTGAAGTAGTGTGTATTGGTCTAGGGCTTAGATCGTGAAGTAATGTGAGGTTTGAGATTTTGATCTGTTTATCTGATATTACTTCAGATTGATTTACTGTAATTTTAAGAGAATGTTGCCAAAAGTTTGTGTTTCTGTTTGTCTACTGGAGGGAGATAGCGAGTATGTTTGTTCAATTCACGATTGAAGTTGAATTAGTTAGTTGCTTCCTTAGATAGTTGTGCATATTTTTTGAAATTGCTTTTGGATTTGGTTGATTCACAGGTTGTTTTTTTTTATTTTGATTTGCTGTTAGAGTTTGCTTTTGGGAAGGAACTCTGGTTATTGTGAATGAGGGAGAGGTGTGAGGGAACAAGGCAATGAAGAGCGAAACAGTGAGATTGGAATTACAATGACTGGAGTGCCATTGGATTTAAGAGCACAGAGTTATGGATCACCACAACAGTCACAAAACGGTTCGTTGCAGACTCAAAATGGGTTCACTGCACGCAAGCCTTCGAGGATGTCCCTCTCTGTTTCAAGGGAGAAAGATAAATTTCTTCCTTTTTTGTGTAGATATCTAAGTAGAAAGAAGATTGTAATGATGGTTTTAGCTACATTTGCACTCATGGCTTTCCTATCAGGGTTCTTTACGGCCAGTAGAGGTCTGTTACTCAACAATAGCTTTGAGTTTATAATATTTTTCACCTATTATGTATATGGTTCTTGCAATCAAGTTTTTAATAGGCTTTTTTTCACATTGATTCTGTTTTGTCAGAAGATGCATCAGAGAGCTCGATCTTCAATCATTTTAGTGATGCTTATAATACCTCTTTTCAGTTCTCAAGAACGTTTCGTGGTCAGAAAGATGGTAATTCTAATATACAAGGAACTCTGTCGGTATGTGAAGAAAATCCTCCTACCCGGCATACTTTCAGTGCATCACATTCCACAGGATCTGTCCCTTCTCATAGCAATTTTTGTCAAAATTTTGCATTTCCACCCCCTCCTCCAGGTGATAGGAGACGGCCTGGACCTAGACGTAAGCAAGTTGTTCCTTTTCCTTTAGAACTGTTAATATTTAAATATTTTGGATTCTAACTGATTTGACCATAATGTAACTGATTTTGTGATGTTTTATTGTTCTACCAGCTTGTCCTGTGTGTTACCTTCCAGTGGAGGAAGCTATGGCTAGCATGCCGACTGCCACGTCAGGATCACCTGTTCTTCAACACTTAACTTATTTTCATGAGGAGACTTCTACTAAAACCGAACCACATGAAGGATCAGATTTTGGTGGGTATCCTTCCATAAGGCAAAGGAATGAATCTTTTGATATTAAAGAATCAATGACTGTACATTGTGGGTATGTGTTTGATATAAAATATGGTATTATCTTTCTGAACAATTTAACAAATCTTTATAACTTCTTTTGATGATATAAATTCGTCCAGATTTGTAAAAGGTTGCAGACCTGGTTACAAAACTGGATTCGATATCGATGTATCTGATCTTGTGGAGTTGGAGCAATTTCATGATATTATTGTTGCATCAGCCATATTTGGTACTTCCGAGTAAATATCATCTCATTCTTTGAATTCTTATAAGTATCATTGTTGCATCAGCCATATCTTTTTTGGATTTCAGGAAACTATGATGTAATTCAGCAGCCGACTAAGATTAGTGAGGCTGCAAGTAAAAACATACCATTTTATATGTTTATTGATGAAGAAACTGAAGCATATATGAGAAATTCTAGCGCTTTGGACTATAGAATGAAGGTTGGATTATGGAGAATTATTGTTGTGCATAATGTTCCTTACACGGATTCTAGACGAAATGGAAAGGTTTGCCCCCTTTATCTTTGAAACAGGCTCTTTTTTATGTATTTATGTGCTGTAAATTGAGTTAAATGAATTGATTGAAAGCATTAATACATTGAATGTATAACTAATTGGAAGGTGAGCAAGTTGAAGCATATATAATAAGGGCTAAAGCCCTCTCTAATAGTATTTCATAAGTCCCCTTTACTCCAAATATGGAGTCTAGAAGCAATAAGTATGAATAAGTTCGTCACTACTCCAAATATGGAGTCTAGAAGCAATAAGTATGAATAAGTTCGTCGCTAACCTTGCTCCAAATATGGAGGAACAAAACTCATTGCTCCAAAAATGCTAATTAGTCTTTTAACCTGTTTGTTTATTGAGATAATATATTTGTATCCTTATCATATTTTGAACTAGTTTATATAGTTTGCTAACTGGTTATCATAAAAGCTCAAATTAATTACAAAGTTCTTGTGGAGATATCTAAAATGAGCCTACTGCCAAATAAGGCATTTAGCATAAACCATAAAGGATTAAAGATAAATTAAGAAACAGCCAAATACAATTAATGTAGTCTATTAAGGTAAATTAATTTATTATAAGCTGTTGTTGGGGATGAGCATTTTGGATTAGATGGTTGGAGATGAAAAATTTGTAGGAAGAAGATTCCTGAAAGATGTTCTTTTTTCTGCCTAAGCCCTAGAATTGCATTAAAATCAAAAGGTTACCGCTCTGGTCTGGTTTCCTTTTTATGTAACCAACTTATTATAGGTTAGAAAAAATCATGGAAGTTTCAGAATCTGTGATTTTAGGCAATTACCCAAGATAAGCAGACATGAGTGCTTCATCAGAAAAAGGAAAAAAAAAAGTAACATGGTCAAATAATACCGACACAACATTCATTTGACCTTAGATTGAAATTTTTAAAAGCTGGTTACTTCATATTAAAAGGATTTGTACTTTGATAGCATGATGGGTTTTTTTTTTCTGGCCAAAGAGAAAGTTGGCCAACTAAAATAAAAATCAGAAAAGCTGGTTACACATCAATATGATGAATGGTAAATTTGTGCATATTACAATTTAGATTCATGTAAATTTATGCAATTAGATTTTGTAACAAATTATACGTATGGCAGGTCCCGAAGCTTTTACTACACAGACTCTTTCCAAATGTTCGGTATTCCATATGGATTGACGGAAAGCTGCAACTTGTTGTGGACCCATATCAACTTCTCGAAAGGTAAGTTCAAGCTTCAACTTAATCATCATTTTGAAAAAGGAGTGCTGTGATTTATATACCAATGACTGATATTTTGTTTTGTTCAGGTTTTTGTGGCGCCACAATGCTACTTTTGCGATTTCAAAACATTACAGGCGGTTTGATGTGTTTGAAGAAGCTGAAGCTAATAAAGCTGCAGGGAAATACGACAATGCATCCATTGATTACCAGATTAACTTTTACAAAAACGAGGGTCTAACACCTTATTCTAAGGCTAAGCTTCCTATAATCAGTGGTATGTTTTCATTTTTTACTTATTCATTTTTATTGGTACATGTTTTGAGGGAAGTTATTGCTCGTGTAGATGTTCCGGAAGGGTGTGTCATTATAAGAGAACATATTCCAATAACGAATCTCTTCACGTGTTTGTGGTTCAATGAAGTTGACCGGTTTACCTCAAGAGATCAGTTAAGTTTTGCTACTGTAAGAGACAAAATCATGGCTCAAGTCAACTGGAGTATTAATATGTTTATGGATTGTGAAAGAAGGAATTTTGTGATACAGGTATGAAATGACATTCTCTTTACATCTAGGAATGACAAAACAACATGCATAACCTGAAACATTTAGGACGGGTATTCGGGTATGAGATTAGTTTTAGAAATTTCCATGGGTTTGGCATAGGTATGGGATTAGGTGATCCTCACCCAATTACCCAACATGTTTACCAAAATATATTAATATATTATATAATGTAAACAGATAAATAACTAGTATGGTGAAGTTGTTAGAAACTGAAATTATTAAAAATTATAGATTTGCTAGAGGTGAAGTTGAGTACTTAATATTTCAAGTTGGGTTTCAAGGTGAATCTACTATCTGCTTTCGGGTAATGGGCATCCAAATGAGTACTTTTATCCACATGTCAATACCTTCGCTTACGGGATAGGTATTTAATAAATGGTACTTGATGGGTATAGGACATGGTTTTATAATCGGGTATGGGACTGTTTTGCAATCCCTAGTTGAAGGAGAAAATGCCCTAAATACTCTTGAAATATTTTGTACACACAGGCATACCATAGAGATCTACTAGAGCACATGCCACCACCTGCTGCTAAAATGAGCAGTCCAAGACGGGCACGAGTTAATGTTCCTGTTACAGTTCCTATACCTGTGAGGGGTAATAATTCATCAGCCAAAAGTTCGGTTAAGAAAGCCGCTGTTAAACGAGGGAAAGGAGAGAGGAGATCTCGTTCTAGAAGGCATTCGAAGAATCCCGGTAATAGGGACAACACGTTCATTTGATACTTGGTTTTTTCTGCATTCAACTCTTTTTAACAAAAGAAAAGAAGAACATAGGATTCTGGAGGTATGAAGCATATGATGGATAGAGTTTCTCCCAATTTTGGTTGATACATTCAATTTTTGTTGTAAATACTCAGATTTCTTGGGACCTTTTCTTTTTGTCTAATTCATGCCTTATATCTTCAATTATTTGTTCATTTTGGTTGTTTGTTTTTGCTTTTTACATGCAAATTGCTCGCATCATAATGTGTTTTCGGTCGTTTTAATCTAATCATTAGAGATTTAAACAACCCAAGCCGTTTGTGAGCTACTTGATATTAGCTCCTTAATTTATAAAAGCTTGAATCAAACCGAACTTTATTTTTTCAAGTCTAAATTGGAGCTCAAACCTAATGACCAAGCTAACGAGTCCAAATATTAAGGTAGTAAAATTTTTATAGTATATATTATTAGATATGATACTATGTTAAAATAATTTTTAATATTTATCTTGTATAATTTTAATTTTAATATTTAATAAAAATAAATGAGTTGGGTGAGAGTAAAACTTGAGCTCAAAATGACTCAAGCTTGAGAGCTCTTAAATTAATCGAGCCATGCTCAAACTCACATGAGTTCTTGTATTGTTTACAGTTAAATCCTTATCTTTATCCATATAATTATACTAAAAATTACTTTTTTTTTCTTTTTTTTTCATAATTAAATAATAATTTTATACTTTTATCATTACTTTTTTATCTCTTCTCCACTCACAACCCCTTTCAAAAATATTAAAAAATTTATAAAGATTAAACAATGTTTTCTCAAATATACAGATGAACAGTAATATTTTCTCTCTCATCCACTCACAACCACTCAAACCCATTTCTTATAATATAAGAAACACACTCACATACTTTTAATAAATTCCCTGTAAATGCTTTTACTTATGATCAGTTTTGTATTGTATAACTTAATTTACAAAAACAAGTAATAAAAGCTATTACCTCATTACCAAATAAGAAAGGTTAAGTCCTAAATACCACAAAGGTAAATCCACCAACACATCTACATCAACAGACAAAAATATATGTAACTGCGTAAATTGGGAAAACAAACAAACAAACTAGCTAAACAAACTCACATTGGAGAACATCATTCTTGAAAGATTTCAAGATTTAAAATTTCTACACTTTTAGACTTGGATGATCAATTATTAAATCATGTCTCAAACAAAAATTTCCTGCTTTCAGTTGGTAAAAAAAGATTGTAAATCAGGTGCTGTTTGCATCTGTTTCTGCAGCTCTTAAGGATTCAGCCAACATCTTTTCTCTGTTTTGTGTCTGTCTTTCAACAGCAACCATATACAGTCCTACAAGAGCAAAGAAAATACAGAATATAAGCAAGATAAAAATGATAAACGAGACCTTCAATCGGCTCAATTCAAAATTCAATCTCGAACCAAGTAAAAGAGTGGTAGTTTAGTGAAAACATACCTATGGCGCTTCCAATTGCTGTAATCCAGAGAACCCTCATGGACCATTTATCACTTATCACTCCTCTACCTCCCATTTGTCAACTGTCATACACAATGATACATAAAGAAACACTCTTATGTTGTATAAACCAAATGATAAAGACATATATCCACCGATACAAACTAAATCTATTGATTCTCCCATTTATAGGCGCCAAATGGGCTGATTGGGTCGAGTCGAGCAACATGCTATAAATAAGATATGATCAAAAGGCATAGTTTTTCTACGGTCTGGTCGGGTCAATAAAGCTTTTCTTGGGTAACTTTAAGAATGTGCATCTACCTCAATTGATCTAATAGGTTTGAACTAACAAACTGGAAACCAAACAAAAACAAAACAGCAAAAGGTAACATAAACAAAGAAACCCTAAACTACAAATTGAAGAAATCAAAAAAACATAACAAGAGAGTAACACATTACAGAGTGCAAGATCTTCTTTCAATTTTTTCAACTCTTCAAATCAGAATAAACAAAAAAACTACATATCATTTGAGAGAATCCCTAATATTTACATCACTTCACAATTCATTCCAATAGCCCCAAACCAAAAACACACTCATTTGAATGTAATTCAAAATTTTAAAACTCTTAAAACCCTAATTCAATAACGTCGAACAACAAATCAGAAAATAAAACCATAACAAATTACGAGTTTACGACTTCAAACTTTCTTGGATCATATTCATCTACATACGATCTAACAACTACCAAAAAACAGGGTGCGATTAGATGGAAACGTGCTGAAACATAATTAAAAATACAAGAGGATGTGTTGGTGAGGTTCCTCCATATGTGATCCATACCTTTGATTGATCGAAGTTCTTGAAAGAATCGAGCGATTGCAAATCTAGGGTTTATGAGTGAGGTTACAGAAGAAGAATACCAAACAGACACCCAAACCGAGTAACTACATATTATCAGGTTAATGTTTTTAAGAAAGATTAAATAAATTTTATCACAGGGTAAATTAGGATTAAAAAACGTTGTCATGTTAGTATTATATAGGTCAGTAAATGTGAGAAAAAATATATGTATTAACTAGCGAGGAACCAATGATTCTTAATTTAACTGGTTAAGGTGAGGTGTCATGATATGTAAATATTATAAGGTCATGGGTTTAAGTCTGAGCAAAAATGCTAAGGGTTGACTGGAGCCAGAGGGTTTCCTCAACAATGGGTTTCCTTCTGCGGGGTTGTAGTGCGGTCTCGTCTGGAAAAAGAATAGGTGAGCCAATTAAGATAACACCTAATTTTTGAAGCATGGTAGTACATTTGGCGTTCAGAAAAAACTAGCCAGGAGTCTTTAAAAGGATAGCTTGATGGTAAAACCGTAAAAAATGTGTTCTTCAACCGTGTGGGTTAAATCCTATTATTTGTAGGTTGATAAATATTTGCTGTTAACAAAAATTAACTAACCAGGATGGTAATGAATATAACATGATTTGATAATAAATTTAAAATTAGAAAAGGAAAAAACATTTTAGCCTATTGTCCCATGAGTATGGTCACATCAAGCCTCATCATGTCAATCGTAAAAATCAAACATATAATTTTATCGAAAAAACATTGACTAATTATATAAATTTTTTTGTTAAAAACAAAGATAGTTTGAATAGGTGATGTTTTATATATCATTGATCTGATATAGGTTTCTTATAAAGTTTTTAATTAACTTTTAACAAAAACATGTCACCGCTTCTTTAATGCCGTTATGTATAAATTTTTATTCCATCTTGTATAAATTGTTTAGTTAATTAATTTGTCCTTTTATTTATTATTTGATCTAAATGCTTTTGATTTTGTTATCGTTTATATATTTATGATTGATTTAGTAAAAACTATTGTAAGTAAAAACCTAGAGGTAAAGCACAAAAGTCAATTTAAAAAAACTACAAAAATAACGTAACCACATATAAGTAGAACATACCATATGAAAAATAATCACATGTGAAAAGGGAGGAAAGGAGAAAAGAGTTAAAAAACAATCTATTACTTTATTATTTCAAATATAAAATAACATGTATCAAACATTTTTATGATTTTTTTACATAAAAGTTGGTACTCCATACGACATTTTTATTTATATTTTAAGTAGTGTTCGTATCTACGCGACGGGACAATCAATTTTTTGCATACTTGTAATCGTAACGTAGATACAATAAAGATATTAAAATTTGTAACATTAAAATAAGAGAAGAATAAAACATCGGTCACCATCTATTTGCACAGACATTACAACCCGCACCACCTTCCACCACCCACCATCTTCATGGTCACCATCTTAATATGCACAAACATTACAAGTTTACAAGTTCCAAAATCAAACACTTAATATTTATATGAAATTTGTAAGCGTCGTACAACGCCCAACATCTCCACCACATGCTAAGCAACACCACAACCGACAACCACCAATCACCATCCCAAACCACCAACAAACACCCAAGTTGCAAGCCCTAAATTTACAACCATTAAATTAAGGGCAATTATATATTTTTTTTAAGCTTGTAAAATTACATATTATATAATGTTAATTTTGCAACTTGATGAATAGTAATTCTATTAATATAATATGAAATTATATATTACATTATCCTATATATGAAAAAAGTAACGCGATGAATAGTAAATAAGGGGTAAAATTGGAATTTCAACTTTAGAGAGAGAGAGAGCAGTGGGAGCTTGTGGCCGCCGGTGGCCGAGGTGGGAGAGAAGGTCGGTGGAGTGGTGCCCTTCGCCGGCATGGGTTTTATGGTGGAAGGTTTTGGCGGTGGTGCCCGTAGGAAGCAGTGATGATCTTGGATGTGGTGTTCGATTGTTAAAGTTGCGAAAATCTAAGGTAGAGCTCATCTTTTGCCCTCACCATCTTAGCATTTCTTCGTTTAGTGTTTATTCTCCATTACCGGGTACCACATCTCCACCCCCGTACCCTTCCTTTGGTTAGCGGCAGCGACGGTGAACTGCGGAGGCGGAAAGCGGTGGTGGTGGGATATGGTGGTGATGGTGAGCAACAAGGGTGTTTGTGGTCAGGTTTCATGGTGGGCGGTTGTGGTACTGTTGTAGGCGACGGTGATGGGTGTGATGATGGTCCTGTCTTGGTGGTGGCGGCGGCCTGCAGATCTGAGAGAGAGAGAGGGGGGGGGGGGGGATGGAGGGCGTTGTGCGGTGGTGGTAGTGGTTGATGCATGCAACGGCATCGCGGCGGTGGTCGTCGGAACATCGACGGTGGCGGCCCTACGGGTGGCAGTGGTGGTCTTCGAAGGGTTGTTGGGACATTTTTGATTTAGGAAAGATGGGTAATGAAAGTGGAGGTGATATTGTGCTTATTATATTATTATTAATTAAATATTTATTATTAAATCCCCCGGTACGTTCAAATATTCAATGGGTATCTATATTTCAATTACGTTTTATTATAGTTAAATTTAATGTTTATTAAATTCTTTCAAAATTCATTCTCATGGTAGTGTAACTGAAGATGACTCATAAGTTTTTATAATCTGAAATTTTAATTAATTATATACTAGAATCAATTTAATGACACGTAAATGAGTAAAATTATTTTCTCTCTTAGATAAATCTTTATTATTTAAGGGATCGGTATTGCTGTAAGAATTTTTTAGAATTTTTTACAGGACATTCCATTGACATTTTATATAATATTTATGTTTAAAAACTTTTTAAAAAAATGAAATACCTTTCCATTTAAGCATGTTAAAAATTAATATAATTAGACTTTTGTAATTGTATAAAGTATGTTTTGTTTTATATTTTTTTTTTGAATTATGATCTTATTTATAGCCTAAATAATATGTGATAAATCACATAGGCCGCAATTGAACGTCCTTTTTTTTTTACCTTTTTAATTTGTTCATATATCGACATAATGCGGCCGGAAAAAAGTTGGATCAAATATAATACATTTGCATTCAACATATAAATTCGAGTAAGTTTACGTTTCGACGTAAATTTTGCTCACAAACGAGTTCTATCGACTGTAACCTATACTTTATTACGCCGCGACGATACCGCTGCAACGCGCGACGAGTAAATAACTATAATATGAATTTACAAACTTTGATGAACAGTAACTCTTTTGTCGTTTATTACTGGCACCTAACATCTCAACATAGTAGGCTGATGAGTGGAGGTGATAGCCTCCTATAGTGCTATGTAGAGTAGGGCACAGTGAAGCCACACAGGTTCATACTTAGTAATATTAATAGGTTTCTTTAATGGTTTCTTAATTAGTTTTCTTTCATATGTATTTTTTTTGTTTTCTATATTATTTATTCTATATTTAATAACCGATAATAGTTGTGTTTTCCAAATTATTTTCAGTTATTTGATCAAAAGTTTTTATACGTTATGTGTCTTATCATCATGTGTGCATTGTTTACAAACTTATTACTCATAGTTACTCTTATAATTTATGAAGAATATGTTAAAAACAATTATTGTTGTTCTTTGTAACAAATTATTATTCATAAACAAGATTACATTGTTAGTGAAAACTATTGTTTTCTATTCTGGATTAAGAATGATTTGACATGTCATCTTTTGCATGAAGTGTGCATTGTTGTCATCAATTGTTTTTTTTTTTTGCGACTTCAAGTTAACAATGACGACTGTTGGAGATTTTGTTACTGGTTTTAGTCATTGATGGTATTGAACCATATAATCTAACATGTATTGTTGTGTCGAACGGCTGTTTTGTTTGTCACTTTTCTGTTTGTCGCTTTGGGTTTGTTATACATGCAACTTGCTTCACTTTCTTTTACTTATTACCTTACATTTACTCGTAATGATGACCACAGAAGCTACAAGGTGACTAATGTCGATAAAACCGACAAAACCTGCTGGCTGCTATTGACACTCTAAACACGTTATGAAGATCTTAATTAAAATAAGTAACATACGTAATCGCAAACTTATTTTAATATATATATACACACACGCATTTGTATCTCGACCATTTTGGGCTTTATTGTGTGAACCGGTACGTGATATATGCTTCGACTCCTACATATTTTCAGCTTTGACTCTTATTTATTTTCAAAAACGAAATAGCCCCGCCGCGAAGCGCGGGCAGGCTAATCACTAGTTTCTTTAATTATATGAATGATATTTGAAAGGGTTATTGGATTTTAATAATCCTAACTTTCATTTATTGGCCGAGATTAATCCCAACTCAAGAAATGTTTACAAACACTCTCAACTTTAAGGTTATTTTCTTTCAATGGTCCCTAACTAACAGAGAGTTAACACAGTTAGTTTTTCAATAACATAAACTGTTTTTATGTCCAAAACACTAATCAGAAAGTTGAAATCAACCATCTGATCCATCAATCTGAAACGTCCGCACCATAAAACCCATCAATCTCCACACCTTCTAATTTGAACCACTTAACTCATTCGAGGTAGATTTCAGGTGACGTTGGAAGCTAGACACCAAAAAACGGGCTTGATGGAGGATGGTGGGTGGCGTAGTTGAAAAATGGCTCAATGTTGGTCCCATTTTATCAAAAAAACTAACGGTAGTTAACTCTCAGTTAGTAAGGAATCATTAGAGGAAAATAAATTCAAAGTTGGGAGTGCATGCAAACATTTCTTGAGTTAGGATTAATCCCGACCAATAAATAAAACTTGAGATTATTAAAATTCAATAACCCTATTTGAAAAGGATTGTATATTATGCATTGAAAACATGTATTCTAAGAAAATATGTAATTTAACAAATTTAAAGTAAAAGTTATATATAATTCTATAAGTTCAGAGAGAAAACATAGTCATCATCACTTATTCTCTATATATATCTCCTTAGTGTATATATAACATCATAATGCTATTTATATATAGTTCTCATCACTTGTTCTCTACACATACACAAGCTTCTACATAAGAATGCTACCACCACAAAAAGTAACAACAAAAAATCCCACTACATTTCATATCCTTCATTGTACAATTCTTTGTACCTCATTTTGTTCATCAAATGTTTCAATCAAAAGTGGAGGTGCATAATGTGCAGTCCCTTGATGTTCATCTGCATCTTGGCAATATGAAAGTATAATAGTATCAATTGACATTTCCACCACTCCAAAGAAAAGGGTTGCCACCACATATCCTAAACCCCAACACACCTGCATAATAATCCCATTATACAATATTAGTATCGTCGAATTATCTATCTTTTTTATAAAAGACGCAATCTTGACTTGAACCCGTGTTACGTACCAGCACGGGAAATAACGGGGATGTGATCTTGTTGTGAGATGATTTGTATTTATGAGTATCCAACATCAGAAATGCAAAAAGTGCACTTGCAAGACTCACACATAGCTTTCCTAGAAACAGAATAACGTCCCCGATTACGTTCACTCGGCCTATACGGAGAATATTACTGATTATCAAATCTGTTGCCATTTCAGAAGCTTTAAAGAACCCCTTTCCCGTTATAGCAATCTGTGAAAACAGTCAAATTACATTTAAAACAAAGAGCAATTTCAAACCATTTACTTGTTAATGGGTGGGTTATCTGAAATGGGCCACTGCAAAAAAGTTTAGCTAAAAGGGGAATGGGTCAAAAAGGTTGAAAATCACACTGTAAAATTTTAATGCATATAGCCTCATAAACTATTATATTTAAATATCTATAGTATTATTGTAATGATGCTGTTTTTGTTATCATAACTAAAGCATTAGATTTTCTGAAAAAGGAAAAAAGTTTGAGAAAAAGTGTTTGCAGATCAAAAGAACTAACGCGGCGCATTTTAGCATGTACTGAAAATGACCCTGATGCAGATACGAAAGCGATCAAATGGCTCAAGAACGAATAGTTAATCAAAGTCTCAATAAGAACCAAAGGTTCAAGAATAGAGTTCTTTATACTCAATAATCAACCAAACTAATAACAAATGTTAACCTAACCTAATATTTATACTAAATACTAATAACCTAAGGATAATGATAAACTAAATAAATAAACTAAAAAAATAAACATTCAAAATTTAAACTTGTGGATGATCATGCATCAGAACCATTTGAACCAAACTAGTTTGGACATGTTACCCAACCCAACTGACCAACCCATCTTGCCACCTCTTGAAGAAGATAAAGGTTGGATTTTTACTTACCATAATGTATGCATTGCGGTTAACAGATTTTATGGTCAATTCAATACATTTCAAGCAAAATTGAGAAGTATAAAACATCATTCTTTTAATCCAGCTTTCGGGCATGATGTCAGCAACTTTAAGTCGTCGCCGTACGGCCTCGAGTATAAACCGAGTCGACTCCACAAAGGATACAATCAAGGAACCGATTGCCACTGAGCCAAGGCTATAACGCATAAGTAGCTTCATTGATGAAAAAACCGGAAGAAAAGGAATAGTTGCCTGAATCAAATAAAGATACACTAATTAGGGAACAAAGATGCAAAAAACAAATATCAAGTATTTTTAATTGGCTAAAAGGCTAACCGAAGATTCCCCACGAGCCCAATAATATGAAGCCACAGAACCCGCAATCACAGTTGAAGAACAAGCTATGATAAACTGAGTGGCCCAATAGCATCCAAACAAGTGGAATAGAATCGAAGCTCCTATGTGAGGAGTGTAATGGATACTGTAACCACAACAATCATCACAGCTGACCCGTTTGGCTTTAAGATCATAAGCACAACAATTTGTGTTGCAATCATTGCGGACTACTTGACCCGAACTAAAAAGATTAAGAGCAGCCGATAACCAAAACATGTAAAAGACTGCAAGGATTAAATATGGTACCACTGGGAATATTATTAGAGCATGAACTTCTCCGATCACCTTGGCAGCAACCTGCAGTTTTAGTTCATTAGTCTGTGAAAATCAATGTTACAAGTTGTAAATAATAAGATATGATTATACTTGCCTTGAGCACGGATGTTGCCATAAGAATTCGTCTAACTATAGCTATAGATGATAATACAGCAACAATCATAACACAAGTCATGAAAAATGCAGCTGCACGGATATGATGTTGCTCCTGAACAAGCAAATGAATGAATAATTGAACCTACAACAACTTAACAACACCTTTATGGTGCCTAAACGAATAAAAAAGATAGATTTATTAATTTACCCTTGCAGAAACATGATAGTATGGATCATGTTCACCAATGATGGGTGAGATAGCATCATGTCCAATCCATCCAGCTAAGCAAAACAAAATAAACAGAATATGTCATAATGTTACATTAAAGGGTTTGAGTTCAAACTGCAAGATTAATAAGTTAATCCATAAAGTCTTACCTTTCAAGTAGTAGAACATTGTGACTGATATAATAAGGCCATTAAAGAAAAATATGGTAATCCATGGCATTGCGGTCACAAGATGTCGAATCATTAAGAGCCATAGCAATGATAAAAATAGAGGCAAGAGTCCTCCACACACAATCAAAACTGGCCATGATTTTCCTACATCAGCTACATATCTCTGTAACCATTGCACCAACGAATAATCTTAATCTTGAAAATATTAAAAGTATGCAATAAAGGGGAAGAGTCGAGCGGGCGTGACAGTTTGAAAGTTGCCCGAAGTCTATATATAATGCATGTAGCCTCCTAGATCATTTCTATTAAAATATTCAAACTATTATAGAACTATAAATACAATTAAGGTCCAACTATTTCAAATTCTGTTTGAAAGTAGACAAAAGAGTGTGTGTGTGTGTGTGTGTGTGTGTGTCAACCCAACCCCACCCCACCTAGCCCGTTAGACCCACGCTAAAAATGACTTGTTTCAACTAGAAACCATTTTGACCCGTTACCCAACCTGTCCAACCCACTCATCTTGCCACCTTTAACTTTCACAGTGTAAAATACGATAAAAAAAACTACTATAGGAAGCGACAGACGCATTTAGGCCACCATACCTTCAATACTGAAGACCGCGCGTTAATGGAGTTATGAATAGATTTATCTATGACCATGGCATCATCAATGTTAACCCCATTCATTTGTTTCCAATGTGTTAATGACACGTTTGATGGTCGATCAATAAATTGGCAAGTCCAATAAACTGCATTACCAAAATAACAACAAACATTAGCAAATCACTAATGAAACAAAGACTTATTGTTCACAAATTTAGCTTATGACATACCGTTTACACTTGGGAAAATAACAGGGTAACAAGGGCCTTGAAGTTGAAGAGAAGTGTTTCTTAGTTCTGGTGTAAGATCAGCAAAATAATCATAATTCATATCGATCCAATCATCTAATGAAATCCGAATATCTCCTTCTGGATAATCACAAACCCAATTCAATGAATCTTCAGATGGAATCGGGCAATCCAATAAACATATTGTTCGGGCCTTAGACAGTTTCACTCCACTGTTTTTTATTCCACTTTGGTAAACTTGATTAGGATTAACATAATATTTGAGTTCCAATTCATGGAGGTTAAAATCTTTGTGTTTGCCACCACAAACATTTCCTTTATAATCCAACCCAAAATTTAGCCTGCAAAAACATATATTTATCATAAACCACACATTAAAGAAAGGTAAATGGAAATCATAGGATCAATTGTGAGAACTTGAATAAAAACTGAAATTGTATGTTTGTAATAGATTAATGGTCGAATAAGTAGATATATTAATATATGAATTCTATTCTATCCTGATCTAAGAATACCTCAAACTAATAATATAATCACAAGACTAAACAAGATGATAAAATCTAAAATTTGGAAACTATACTCAAGCATCAATAAGCTAAATAGAGTGAAAAGATTAGCATCAATTGTTTGTATTTTCACATAAAATGATACCCTAATTAATGAAATTGTAGTTCTAAAAGAAGAATGTGACGTTTTGTATTTAGCAAAATTCTCCACCATATAACAACCTGTCACAGATTTATAGCCCAATTGTGGAAAGGAGTCCAAATTTATAAATTAACTAATAGAAATTCCAATCAGGATTTTGAAAGAGAACTTAATCAATTAACAAATTAATAGTATTTAAAAGATTGACACAACCATAAACTCAAATCTTGACCACCATAAAAGTTTATTAAAGTGACAAGACAAACGTCATACATAAAAACATTATATAAAGCACGAAAGATGCACTAGCTGCAAGAAATCTTGAAACCCTCAAGAAGAATTTAACTTTAACAACAGAAAATTGACAACATTTATTCAAAAATGTAAAAAGATTGAAACTTTATCGTTTTTTCTTTATTCTTTTTCTATATTTGTTTTGTTTACCTCAATGGGTTCCCTTGGTTGAAGCCGAAGCTGGAGTTTACAATCATGGCGATCCAGAAAGCTATGAAGAAAACAAGAAACACAACATCTCTGCATTTTCTGTTGTGTTTTATGATCCCATTTGCACCATTCACTTCACCATTTGCATCACTTGATGTGTGTTTCCCAATTATTCCTCTCATTTGTGTGTTTGATTCAGATTGTAGAGAGAGAGCGTGTTTGAGGGTTTTGTGATGAAAGAGAAAGAGGGAACCAGTAGAATGAAAAGACACAGTAAAAGCAAGAAAAAGGAGTGTGAAGGGGCTCACAAAGAAGATATGGGGAATATCATTTCTTTAATAATTTCATGTTTTTTGTTTTTTTTTTTTTTTGTTTTTCTTTAATCTTCGGATATAAAAAATAGGTTTTGCTAAATGTATCGCGACTTTATTTTCCTTACTCTACCTATAATTCTATAAATATGTCGTTTAAAATTGTAATATACAAAGTTAAAAACTTCATATACAAGCATACACAAATACATATACGAATGTATTCAAGTTCAAAAGAGACATATGCATGGTATATACATGTTTAATTTTTTTGTAAAATATCTTTATTAATCAAATCAACTGATGATAACCACTTGAGTTGTAGTTTAAGAGCAAGTAAAACCACATTCAAATTGAGTCACTAATGATATAATTTAAAAGTGTGTGGTTTGACGTTGTAAAAATATATTTAGCCAACCAAAAGGTTTTAATTCTTAAATTTCTAAAAAGTTTAACAAAATTAAAACTTTAGAATGGCTCTTTAATTTCTTTCCAAAAGGTTTTACTAATTAAATGAAATACAATTCCTTTTTTACATTTTATAACCATTAACTAAATATCAAATTATAATTAACTTTGTTACTAATCCAGTAATCTGGTTTTGAAAAAGATGCATCGATATTAGTTTCAACTAGTCAAGATTATTAAAGAAAAAATAATAATATTTTAAGCAAAAAGATACCTGAAATGAGCACATTATTGTCCTCGTATTTTATTATTTTAAGAAAGATATCTTTTAGATATAAGACAAAGATTTCATAGATTTAAATTAATTAATTACTATTAACAGGATCTATGAAGCTAAGTTTTCCGGCTTGAGCCGAGTTAAAGTCGGCTCCCTGTCACGTTCGTTGTTATCCACTTATCTCCGTCTTTTAATGCTTGTTTAAATCTTTGCAAAACAGTCCATGTGCTTTCATGAGCATTCACATCAGGTTTTATATTTTTATTCTTATAATTACATTAAAAATATTATTATTTTTCTCTTTTTTTTAATTAAATAATATTTTTTTATACTTTTATCATTACTTTTTCTCTTTCTTCTACTCACAACCACTTTCAAAAACATTAAAGAATTTATAAGGGTTGAACAGTGATTCCCCAAATATACAAAATGAACAGTAACTTTTCTCTCTCCTACACTCACAACCATTTACAATTATTCCTAAAATTATAAGAAACACACTCACATAAATATACAAAACCTACTGTGAATGCTCTTAATATGCCACTGTAGTTTCATTCGAATAGAATGTGTAATTCATAACGAGCGTGTTTATCTTTGATAAAAGTTATGATAATGATGTGTAGATGACAAGTCAAGAACAAAGAAAATGAAACCATAACAACATTTTAGAATATCAAAATTTTTTATTATGTATTCTGGTTCATTTTAGTGGAACATATCTGGTCTATTAATGTCTATACCAATTCGTACATTTTATTCTTAAACTTCAATAATTACAAAAATCATAATTTTATGTTCATATATTATAAACACACTACGTTCTTTCAATCTAACAACACCCCCTTCGTGTACTTTAATGGACGCATGTGCCCCTCATGTTGGGGCAAATCATCATTTTACCACCATATATTAGGAATGATTTTTAGAAGTAACAAAGTAATATACAAAGGTCACCTTGACCGGAGAGCAGACGAAAGTGTTTGGTGTAAGGATAAAGTAATCGTGCAGAACATTTTTGTGTTATCTTTATTTTTCCACGTAATATACAAAGGTCACCTTGATTCAACATAATATTTGATGAATGAATGACCCCAGTAAAAAATGAGCGGATCAACTATAGCTTAACTGTCAGTTAGGGTTTGGGATTTTATGAACGATGTACTAAGTTCGAATCTAGCGAGGTGTAACTTCTTGTGATTACCCTCCCGGGGCAAAACCTCGGTATACAACTAGTTAGAGCTCGGGTTTGACTACAAAGTAGGATTTTGCAGAATTCAAAAATAAAAAGAGAAAAATATACAATGAACAAGATTGTAATTTGTGATGCAATAGACTAAACAAACAAAAAAGGTAAATTGATGAAAATCTAGAGGTATATACATAGGATAATAACTCTTATAAAAACTTCTGAATGCAGGTAGACAGAGTTGATTTTGGAACAGCACCAATTACTGCTTCTTTCTTCTCTCCACCTTTGAAGATGATGACAGTTGGGATGCTTCTAATACCATATCTGGTAGCGATTGAAGGACTCTCATCGGTATTCACCTTGTAACAAGCGAGCTTGCCGTTGAACTCTTTCGCGAGTTCGTCAATGATCGGGTGGATCATGCGACATGGCCCGCACCATGGAGCCCAAAACTCAACCAGTACAGGAAGATCAGAATCCAGAACAAGTGATTGCCATGCTCCATCAGTCACAGGAAGCACTGCAATCTCAACAATTTATTTCAACTGTTCATCAACAATCATGAGAAAGATATATGCTAATTCGTTTTAACGAAACAAATGATCGTACCGAAATCAAATCTATTAGGTCAGATATTCCATCAATTAAGAACACTGATAACAAATCTTTAGAGAATTATGATTCATATCCAGAACTATATGTTTGAACATTTTGGGTATCAATTTCACTGAAAATATAGATGTGGTTTCAACTTAAGACGAACATGTTCTTCCCCTACAATTTCAATAATGTAGATGCATTTGACTATAAGAACACACTGTAATCAAATCTAATGGTCACTTAACAAATATGTCTCAATATTTTGAGGAAATATAGATAACCACCACATTGACTTTTAGCAACAATACAGATTTCACTTTCACTGAAAACATAAATGTGGTCTCAAATGGATATGAACATGTTCTTCCCCTACAATTATAAAATGGTAGATGTGTATTTGACTATAAGAACATACTGTAATCAAAACTCATGGTCACTTAACAAATATGTTTTGACATTTCGAGAAATATTTGAGAATTACATTCACTTTTAGCAACAAAACAGATATCAATTTCACTGGAAACATAAATGTGGTTTGAACACGAGATGAACATGTCCTTCCCCACAATTATAATACTGTAGATGTATTTGACTATAAGAACATACTGTAATTAAATCTAGTGGTCACTTAACAAATATGTTTCAACATTTTGAGGATAATTTGATAACTAATTTGATTTTTAGCAACAAAACGGATATCAAATTCACCGAAAACATAAATGTGGTTTCAAATCGATATAAACATTTTCTTCCAAGTATGTTTGACTATAATCAAATCTAATGGTCACTTAACAAATACGTTTCAACATTAGGAGGAAAAATTGATAAAATGATAACTACATTGATTTTTTAGCAACAAAACAGATTCAATTTCACTGAAAACATAAATGTGGTTTCAAATCGAGATAAACATGTTCTTCCTACAATTATAATCCTGCAAATGTACTCGACTATAATAAAATCATCCAAATGATGCAAAAATAGACTTAAAAGTCTATTGTTATCACATCATCAAACAAAAACAGGTTCAAAAACCGAAGAACAATAGATTGAACGAGTATCAGAGATGCCTACAGGCTACAGTAGGTATAGATAGCATAATATAACCAATTTAGCACAAATTTCACGAGATAAGCAACGCAATAAACGATTCGAACCTTGTACGGCTGCTTCCTGTGCTTCGCATACGATTCGTCCACCACGACGATCGAAGTTCGACCTCAATCTCACGGATCCAGACGAACGGTAGGAATTGATATTTAACTTGGAGCCTCTGGATTCCGGCAGAAAGCTCCGGCGAAGGAAGAGTTGAGAGACCGGAGAAGAGGTGATCGGAGTTATAGAGGCCGTCGGAGCTCCGGTGGCGCGAGGGACGGTGAGGGTTTCGAGAACTCCGGCCATCAAATGAATCAAGAGGAAAGGTGTGATGAAAATGAGCGTGTGAGTGTGTGAATGGCTAGTGTTGATTTGGCTTTGTTTTGTTGGAAAGATGAGATTGATTGTTGTGGGATGGATTAGGTGTCACGTGCTTGGCACCTTACAGATTCTTATACTCTTCACAATTTTTTATTTTCTCTCAATAAAACTAGAAATTAAACTCGTGTGATATGATGCATTTATGTACTTCTCTATGTGTAATAAAGCGGGTCGTATTGACGTGGTTTTATATATATAAAAGAAATGTATAAAATTGTGGTGATTTGATTATGAAGATCGAAACATAGATAAAAAAACAATTATATAATGGTGTTTTTGTTCTTTGGTCGGTTTTAGAATCATTTTTCACAATGCCAACATGTTGCTACCGATGGATATAATCTAAGATACTAAAATATACCCTATTTCAAATACACCTCCGCTTTAAAAAAAATATATAGTGAAACATCAAGAGAAAAAAAAAAAGAAATCAAACACAGGCAAAAACTAGTTTAAAAAAAATCACTAGGGAAAGTTATTGTAAAAAATTCAAATTAGTAAAAATTCTAATAGATTAAAAACGTATATTATATAAAATATAGAGGGTTAAGTCGAAAAATTAGAGATTAAAAAGTTTAACTTGTAAATTGGAATTGTGGTCCATGTACATTGGTAATCGTGTGTTATAATTATGTGTCGTTAAAAAGAATTGTTTTTAATTATGGTCCATGTACGTTGGGATTTTTTTACCAACAAGCACATCGCAGGATTTAAACCCACAATCACATGGTTGGGGAACACATCTTTTACCACCAAGCTATCCCCTTGGGACCCATGTACACTGGTTTTAACCTAATTTAATATTTCACGATATTGTGTTTCGTTCCTTTACTTGTTATTATTAAGTAATCGGCTGGGAGAAGGGTACATTAAATTTCTGTCAAGTAGATTGCTTAAATTTGTGGAAAGCTTCTGATCCTTGTTCATGTGCTTGTAGCCCTTTCATCCGATTCCTTATTGTTGTTACCATAGTACAGTAATTTGTCAAATAGTAGGAGTTGACACTTGCCAAATGACTTTGATTCGTGGAGTTAGTTGAACTTCATAAGCAATCTAGTTTAGGTCAGATCCTTGTTTGTTTTAGACAAAATCTTGTATTGCTGTTCTTGATATACCTTTAAGATCAATACATGAAGTTTAAGTTACTGTTTATGATAAAACATCATATCAAAGTTATGCAACCTTCACATTTATATGTTTAAATTATTTGTTTGAGCATTAAATTACTGTTTTTATCATGTAAACACACTTTTTTTGCTTTCACTTGATGGAAACAAACTCCATACAAAGTGGTCAAATTGGGCTTAATGCCATTCCATGGCATCATGATCATGCAAGAGTTACTACCGGAGATCAAGTATCTTTTAGCAGGTTTGTGGTTATGCCTACTCTAGTGCAGTAACTAAGTTTTTGTTGGATTTTCTTACAAATCCCTTTTACCAACCATTTTAGATTTATTCCACCTGAAGAGTTCAACATTGCATTACTTACCCTTGAGGTAGAATTTGTGAAAAAAGGGAATAAAGAGGTGCAGGCATGTCTCACTCTTTTAAATTAAACATGCACTTCTTTCTTTCTTTGTTTGAGTTTGCACCTTTTCATCCTTAGTTTTAAATTGTTATACTTTGCAGGTTGATGCTGTCTTTATGTTTTGTCCATTTTTGTGATTGTAGTTACCGGAGGACAACAATGTTACTAGGCATGCATTTGCTATTTCAATTTGTTTGAGATCTACATAAAGGCTTAAGTAAATGCATGTTTTGACATCAGGACACAGGGTAACTTTTGGGTATCATGGAAATGGTTACATCTTCACAGTCACCTAAGTTGCCGTGGAAGGGCGGGAAAAATCAGACGTTGATAGAGGCATGCTTTCCGCAGATTAATACATTGTGTTCAACAAGTTGCTTGAACTTTCAAATTACAAATAGTTATCACTATTTGTAATTAACACCTTCATACCACTATATAAACAATTTGCAACATATATATTTAAGTTCTAAATTCTTTTTCAAATGCTCATCGATCATTCACAGTAGATTTCCTATTTGTATGTGAGTATACGTCATATTACAGTGGATGGTTATAAGCGGATGAGAGAGAAAAAGTTAGTGTCCATCTTTATATTTGAAAAAAAACTGTTCAATTCATATAAATTTTTTAATGTTTTGAAAATAATTGTAAGTAGAGAAGAGAAAAAAAGTAACGATAAAGATATAAAAAACTATTAATTAATTAAAAAGAAAAGAGAAAAAAAGTGTTTTTAATATAACTTTAAGGATGGTGACGGGGAAGCCAGTGTGAATGCTCTCACATCATGCAGAGCTGTAACTATCCGTTATTTATAATCTGGTCATCCATACCTCTTTGGGTCGAAATGGGTAGGTAGATGTATACCACTTTTATTCCTTGGCGAATCAAACTACACCTATCTGATTACAGGATTGCTAAAGCAGACGTGGCGGCAGATGAACCCATCCCTACCACAAAAAACACAATACATACCAAAAAAGAAACAAAAAAAAAAAAAAAAAAAAAAAAAAAAAAAAAAAAAAAAAAAAAAAAAAACAATAATACCCTAAGGGAGACACTAGCTCAGCAGCAAAACAAGTGCTCTTTTCTTCGCCGAGTATGCTAAAGTATGGTATCCTTATCCAAAAACGCATACATCATCCATAATCCACTGACTAAAAAAACATTACACACAGGAGATACAATCATCGAGACAAAGAGAGCTAGGTACGTTGATCGACAACGGAGCTAAGAAATAGGAGCACATCTGCTCCTTTTGATACATGGCTGATGGACAAACATTCTCTGATTTCTCTGGCTCATTTCACATATAGATAATACATAATGCTTTACAAAAGCACAGACAATGCGAAGAATGCATAGATCTATACAATGAAAAACACTCTTTTGTTGCCTATCTAAAATCAAACCTCATGCTATGAAAATCAAACCATCCATTAGCTACCCATTAACCTCATGCTATGAAAATCAAACCTCATAAGGTTGATGTTATAAATAAAATTCTTGTTGCAGATGTTGCATGATAATAAATAAAGCCTTTTTCTAATCATTAGAAATATTTTAAAACACATACTGCAAGCACACAAACGAGCGATAAAAGTAAGGCGATATATATTTATAATAAAGAAATATCAACATAAGGGAAATGATATGTTCATTATATACAGAGGTTGCAAGGTCAGGTTTCAAAATGAAGCATTAGATGACATCCATATCCCAAGTGACACAATACCAACTGTTGCAAAAGCTTGGATCAGTTCATAGACAAAATTTTGTTGTTGTACAGGTAAATTTTCCCAATTCGTCCGCCTATCAACGCCACAAAAAAATAGTCACTAAAAGGGATGAAGATGACTTGTTAATATCAAACCTTTGGCAAAATTAAACAAAAAAATAAGCATACCCCAAATCAGCAATGACAATGGTTACATTATCTTGAGAATATTGGTCCTGCAATAAAAGAAAGAGGAAGTTAGAGAAGGTGAGAAATGTAGGTAGGCAACAAAGTCAAAAGAGGAAATATGTCTACCAAGGCCATTTGAGCTAGAGCTTCGGATGCAACCTGTAGCAAGAATAAATTACCGATAAATAAAAATCTTGGAAAACTGGTAGATGACTACAAGGAAACTAGCTACCTGAACATCTCCATGTTCCCTAAGTTGGTTTCTCACAAAGTTGACCGCGTCTGAGCTGAAAGTATTAAAGTTTTGGGGGATGTTTGTCCCGAAGTTAGACAAGGATAAAAGTGTTAAAGCCATTTCCTAATATCATAAAAACTAAAAGAGAAGAAGGAAGACAAATTAAGTGAGACTGAACCTCTTAATGTAATCCCATAAGCCATCGGTTGCTAACAATACAAACTCTGCATCAGGCCCCAGTGCAACTTGATAAATATCAGGAGTAGCAATAACCAAGTCTCCAACAAACTGCACGCTATATCAGATAACCCCAATATACAATTAAGCAGTTGAAAAGGTCAGAAGGTTATCAAGTCCAGAATCGATATAGATAACAAGAGCAATTGGCAAACTCCCAATGAGTTGCTATAACCAAGAAAAACATCTCAAAAACTTGATCACAACTCATGCATGACCCTAAACCTTGGCTATGTATTTATAGGCTAAAAGCTAAACCTATTTAAATATAATTAGAATTGCTAAACTTCAGGATCTAATCAACTTGTTAGAGTCCTACTTGACTACAATACTAATTACTAAATATTAGGAACTAAACCAAACTTGACCGACTTGTAAACTTAGGTCTCCCAACTTCACCGGCTTGTGAATCGGGTAAGAAATTACCGCCAATAGGTTATAGATGGTATATGATTAATAATACATGTTATGCAAATCCTAAAATTAACTTAAGAGTAGTCTTCTGAACTCTAGTTGTATCAAAGGAATGACCACTTATTAGGTTGTTTTGAACTTCCTTAATGATTATCAGAAATACTCTGAATAAAATTTTAACAATATCCGGAAAGAAGTTGCATAAAACATATGAGAAAGCTTACCGGGATGCGAATTTTTCAGACCATCTTCCTTCTGCAACTCCCTTTTTTAGCATTCTTTCAATAGTTAAAGAGCATGTCAATGCTAAATGCACATGTCAACTACTAATATATATGATTATCAAGTAAGCAAAGAAGAATAAGAGAGATTACTCATTCTTCTTGGTCTTAAACCGTATGTCACCAAAGGCACGGGATACAGAGATATCTCCACAAATCCGTCCATCCGATATCTATACACAAAAAAATAACCCGTGCTAATCAAATTTGTAGCATAACAAACCACAAGAGTTCATTGCAATTTTATATAGGCCCAGACACAGGTGAAAATTAAATAAATGAAATTTTATCTTGATCACAATATATCTAGCAGAATTCAGTTAGGGTGCATGGCACAAAAAGATACATGAATATCATCTGAATGGGAGCAAGCACCAAGTGGGACTTTATCAATTTAGGCAAATGATATACCGAAGAAAGTCACATCAATATTACTACTTGTCTTTTGGACTTGTTACAGAAATTGCAATTAAAAACAGCGAGGCATAAAACTACAAGGCTATAGGTAATTTAAGTTTGCAAGAAAATAATGATATATGACACCAGTATATACAGTGAAGAAGGAAATGAGAAGAGAATAACACACCCATCCACCTGCTTCTCTAATACGCCTGATTTCTTGAAGAGAAACCTTGTTTCTTCCATAAGGTCTGTGAGAATTAGTCAATTCTTGTGCTTTCCCAGATTGTGAAAGAACCTGCCAGAAATTGTAATTGACATTCTTGGTGCTTCTTAGAAAGAACATGTGATTCATGAAAGGTAGGTACCGCGCATGAGTCACCAACATGGGAGATGAATAGCATATCATTTCCTACGAAGATGGCAGTAGCTGTTGCACCAGACTCATCCTCCTCCTCGCTCATGTCAAGCCTTTACAAAATGAAACAGCATCTAAACCTTCAATGGAATATACATACAAAAAATGAAATTATACATACTACTTGACAATTGTTTGAGAAGACACAAATTGTCAGTGTAAGTATATTATATTTATTTAGCTTACAAGTTTAGAAGTTTGGCATCAGCATTCTCGAAAGCTTGTTGCAAAGCATTTTTAATTCCCACAAAGTCTTTTTTATCAAACAACTGTAAAGCCTTGACACACTCCTTGTATAGCTCCTCCCTGAGGTTGCCACACAATTCAACGTACAGTACAGAACCATGAAATCAGATCAGAGCACTAAATAAAATAAGATACACCATGCCACTTGTAGATGTTATTAAACAGCGGAACCTGAGAAAGTGGACAGAAGAAAAGCCCGCATGGCCATCGAAAACAGCAGCAAAATAGAAACCATGGAGGTCGTTGTTATTGTGGACTATAACTGCATCGTCTTCCATCTCATCACGAGCACCCTGTAATTTGGCGGAACCCCATCGGATCCCAGGAGCAACACCGTCGGAGAGAGAAGAAGGAGCCTCGATTGCAATCGCAGAACAACACCGTCTGATGCCTTCTCTACTTCTCCAATTTTTTCTCGTCATTATATTATGATTACTCTTCTTCAAATCGATCTTACCTAATAACAAGTTATTGAGAATAAATCTTTGCAAGCGTAAACTCCATAAAACCAATGATGATGAGGTAAGAAGAAAAAGATCAAGAGTGAAGGAGAATGGGTATAATAATAAGAATAATAAGTGGGAGTTTGAGTCTGGGCATCCAAACCAAAGGATAAGATAGCATAGAGTGAGCGAAAACGCAGACCGCTAACTGGATTTTATGTTTCAACATTTTGAGGAAAAGTTGATAGCTACATTGGCTTTTAGCCTTTTAGCAACAAAACATATATTAATTTCACTGAAAACATAAATGCGTTTTCAACTCGAGATGAACATGTTCTTCCCCTACAATTATAATACTGTAGATGTATTTGACTATAAGAACATACTGTAATCATATCTAATAATCACTTAACAAATGTGTTTCAACATTCAGAGAAATGATAAAATGACAACTACATTGATTTTTTATCAACACATCACTGAAAACATAAATGCGGTTTCAAATCGGCACTGTATACATAGGGCACTCTTAAACCCGTTTCTAAAGACCACCAGGTCGGATGGAACTACTACAAAGCAAACCCGAGACACGTGTTACACATTCAGGAAGCTACAATTATCATCAATCCCAACGGTTGATGTAACACATCCTAGATTGCCTGAGGGGTAGAACCCATTATGTAACAAACTCTTCTGGGATCACTCCCATCATCTTACATGATGAATCACACATACATCATACATCACTATAAATACAAGGTAGGGGGATTGATCTTCCCATGCACAAATTACTTCCCTAACTCTCTCTATCTCTCTTTCTGTTTTCATCTATTTTCCATAATTAATACTTATTCTCACGCCCGAGGGTTGTTATACAGAGACTTCCCTTTGGTGACGCCTTAGCTGGTATTGTTTTTTATGTGTGTAGGTCAAGAGCATGAGGAATTGTTCTGGTAAATCAGAGCTCGCGTGGATCCAACCTAGTCTACAAGGTACATGAATTTACAGATACGTACATGTTCTTCCTACAATTATAATCCTATCTGCACTCAACTATGATAACATCATCAAAATGATGCAAAAACAGATTTAAAAATCCATTGCTATCTCATCACCAAACAAAAACAGATTAAAAAATCGAAGAACAATAGATTGAACAAGTATCAGAGATGTACAGTAGGTGGAGAGAGCATAGTATAACCGATTTAGCACAAATATCATGAGACAAGCAATGCAACAAACGATTCTAACCTTGTACGGCACGACGACCGAACTTGGACCTGAATCTCACGGATACAGACGAACGGAAGGAGTTGATCTTTAAGTTTGAGGCTGTGGATTCCGGCAGAAAGTTCCGGCGAGAGGAGAGTTGAGAGACGGGAGAAGAGGCGATCGGAGCTCCGGTGGCGCGAGGGACGGTGAGAACGCCGGCCATTATAAACAACCAAACGGAATCAAGAGGGAAATGAGTGTGGGTGTGTTTGTGGGTGTGTGTGTGTGTGTGTGTGAATGGCTGGTGTTGCTTTGGTTTTGTTTTGTTCGAAAGATGAGATTGATTGTTGTGGGATGGATTGGGTGTCACGTGCTTGGCACCTTACAAGTTCTTATACTCTACGGTTAAATTCGAGTTTACATATAAAAATATCTATTACCAATGACTTCGTGAACAATTGGATTAAATCATTTTTTAATGTAAAAATCATGTATTTTACTTGATAAAATATGTTTCAGGTGGGTTAGTAGTTTTACTATAATAAGATTTTAGGTGGTGGGTTTCCTTTGAAATGATAGATAAACTGAGTCAACAACATTATTTGTGTTCGTAGAATATGAGTAGTCTTTCGCCAATGGGTTTACCCAAATGGCTGAATTTAAAGTATTCGTTAGCCGTTTGAAATAAATATAAAAATAACTATTTTTTTTTTAAGTTTAGAGACATTAACTTTTATCTAAAAGTTTCATCAATTAATGCAATTTTGGTCAAAAGTTTTATTATTTAATGGTAACTAGACTAAAATTGAAATGAGTGATAGAGTTCAGAGGACAGAAACTATACAAAGTGTCTTCTTAGTGGGAAATATACGAAGTAAGGGCGAATTATCATGCAATAACAAGTAATAATTACGCAAGCCGGATTACACTTGCATGATATTATCACGCAAAAATGAAATTATCACGTAATAATACATTCTTGCATAATAATTTCACCTTTATGTGATAATTCCATCTCTGCGTAATTAATTCTTACAATTGCGTTATAATTACATCCGTGACGTTTGTTCTTGCATGATAACTTCGTACGCTTTGCATAAAAAAAACACTATGTACCATAACTTTCAATCTTGGCAACATCTTCAGGTGTATCAACACTATGAGCATTATGATCAAAATTTATTACTTGCAATAGTTGAAAAAAAAAAGATACAGATACTTTGATAAGGCTATAATTTCAAATATTTATTCAAAAACTGCACATTTGAGCAAATTCACTTTCAATACCTTCATCTTGTAACCATTTTCAAGAATTTTTAATTGTTCCAAATCTTCTTTCTAGATGCAATGGAGTTAGAGCAGTTGAAATGGAGTTGGAGCCATATCAGGATAGATCTTTAGGAGTTCTAAATGACTGAATCATGGCTCTAATAAACACAATTCCAAATAATACGTGATTTCAAAATACATATGGAAGTATATGTAAATCATATTCTTAGCATAAAATATATAGAAAAACATTATGCTTTGAGAATTATTTCATTTGCAAAGCATGTGAGAGCTTTTGGACATTTAGGAAGCTAACTATATCATGCTTGAGTCATAAACGCAAAGAAACCACATCAAGAGAGAAGAAAAAGAAGAAAACATGTCAAAATCTCATATTTGTCAGTTTGTCGTATGGCAGAATGTTTTTGGCGTATAGGGCTTGTTTTTGGTGTATGGTACGCCGGGTGGCATATCATACGCCATGGTGACGGTTTGGCAAAGTTTTGGACGGCTTTTAGTGGGAAAATCGATCAAAATTCGAAAGAACTACGCCTCCGAGACCTAAAAACAAAGAAAATAGTGATTTTTGAAGTTTAAAATGGACATTATCAACACTTCTTGCAAATCAATCACTCGAATTCAATAAAGATCATCTTTGCCTAAAACACTGTAATCACAATCGATATAGGAGTTTTATCACATATTGCATGAGTGTTAACACAAATTGAGATATTTGCTTAGAATGTTCATGTTTGTGTTTGCATTTTCATCTTTTATATCAATTTGACTACAATTCATGTGTAGAAATCTCCATTAGTGTCATTCCAACCTAGAGAGACTCTAGGTTTGTTGTACATGTTTTAATTTCTTGAGATTTATCCCGATGCGGATGAAAAGCATATTCTGGTTTCAAAGATGTTACTGTGTGCTTAAAACTGCATCCAAAGTGGTCTACAAATAGCAAAAATCAATACATTTCAACGATACAATAAATGTTAGAGGTTTATAAAATTATAAGAACTTGAGGAACACGTGATACATGAAGAGCTTGACAATCCCATCGATTATTTCAGATTTAATTAGAGTTTCATCTCTTTGACTATTGACAACAATATCATACTTCTTGTCAAGCTTTTGATTTTTGAAGTGCTTCAGTACACCTCTCAACACTATATATGGCAACACAAACAATATTATATGTTAATCAACAAACAAGATTATTATAGCTTGGTTGATGATGATAAACATTATTTCATACTGTTTCTATGTGATTCTACAGTCATTATTACATCAACACCAAGTCTTTGATAGCATTCTACAATCTTGTCATTAGAGGTGTTCAAACCGGTTTTTTTACCCAAACCGGTTCTGGTTCAAAACCGAACCGGGTTTTTTGTGGTAGGGTCAAACCGGTTTTTCTTCAAACCGGTTCGGGTTACAAACCGGTTTGGCTCACCGAATACTCAAACCTGTGAAACCGGTTTTTTTACTCAAACAAGTTTTTCTTACCGGTTTTTAACTTTTAAACCGGTTTATTTGATTTGAGTTCGGGGCTACCAAACCGGTATGGAAACCGGCGGTTTGGGTCGGTTCGGGACCGGTTTGGGCCAAACTGGTTTTTCTTTGAAACCTGTTCCGGTTGTTTTGGCTGAACCGGTTTTTTTGTTCATGCCTACTTGTCATCATCCGTTGCGCACAACTACAATAGAACCAATGCTTAATTTAGCTAACAAGTTGCATATTAACCGAACAATTGACTTACCAACTTATGATTTCTTGTAAATTCAGAATATATCTAGTGCTAAATATATGATTTTCAAAACATACGCTCCAAAACTAGGTAAATATCAAACTAGTTATTTCATCATTCAATGAACCATGAAGATTTATCCCTAAATCACACAATTGGATGAGTAATCACTAATCAAGAACACATAAGAACCAATTTAGAAACTAATCACAAATACTCACCTACACGATCCAATGATGCTACTAATTTGGTTCTATCCCAAGTTCTTTGTTGAAATAAAATCCAAAACCGCATATCATAGGTAATTAAAACCAACTTACCAACCATACACAATTAGTATCAATTTTGATGTAAATTTGTTGATATTACTCTATAATTAATTTCGAGTAAATGAACAGTGTTATTGATGTACAGTTGGATATCACTTGCAAAGGTCTGACACCGGTTGCCACCTTCCACCTCCGCTTAACTGCCCCGTCTCTTTCCCCTAACAGGTATGTTCTGCCTATAAAATGTCCGGTGAATTTGACTTGATCAATCGGTAGACACAACAGTGAATATTAAGTGATCTTTACTGGGTTCGCAAGAACCATCGACAGATTATCTAGATCGAAGTGAAGGGAGAAGAGTGGGACGTCGGCTGTACGTGTTTCTGAAATTCCAACGGAAGAGAGAGAATGGAGGTTGGAAGAGACTGAGAATGGTGGGTTCTGTCGGTTCCGAAGGTGGTAATAGGAAAAGATTTGGGATGTCGACGGTAGTGGCACGACTGAGTGACGATGGTTGCAGGCGGATGAAGATGGATATGATGGGGGAGTGGGAGGGGGTGGGGAAGTGAGAGGCTCCCTTTCTATTTAATTAATTTATTAAAACCATAAACACATCCTATCCTATAAGATAATAACAAGAGTTTGATATCTTTTCAAATCTTTCAAAATGCTTTAGTTGTTACTATAAAAATTTTAATATGATAAAACTTAAGTTGGGATTAAATATATTTTTAGTTATTAATTTGGTTAAATGTTTAGATTTTATTACTACGTTACTTTATCATTTTATTTTATTTGATTTAAAACTATAAATTTGTTAAATTTTGTATTAGTTTTGTTTATATTTATGTTAAAGGTCAAAAGGATAAATGGAAACAATAAGATTTATATTTAGTTAAACTTTATGATTCGTTACCTAACTAAACATAAAAGAAATTGTAAATGCATCAATGTATAATGCATATGTGAATTTATCCATATTCTATTAGTATAAAATTACTATTAAATTTTATAGTTAACTTTAGAATTAAATAAGATTACCTTAAAAAGAAAGGTTGATGGCCTTTGCCATCGGTTAATTCTCACTCTTTTAACTTTTAAAAGTTATCTTTGTAACCTTTTAAATTTTTTAAAAAATTGTAAAATGTCATTTTAATCATAAAATGTTTCTATGGTTATTTTTAAATACGTTTTGAGTTCGAGTACATTTCTTCGTAAATTTTGTTTGGAATCGTGCCGAGTCAAATATAATACGTTATAATTCGACAGTATAAATTTCAACTTAATTTTATTTTGACATAAATTTAGATTGAAGACGAGTGAGGACGATTGTAGTCTATACTTTATCACGTTATATACGACGTCGCCGCATGTGCATATTTTTATGTACGTTGAGTTGGTCAACGTTTTGATGTAATTTTTTTCGAGTCGCGTTAGTTATAATACGTTTTCATTCGACGGTATAAATCCGAATTATTCTACTATTCAACGTAAATTTAGTTCGGAAATGAGTCGGGTCGATTGTAGTCTATACTTTATCACGCTGCGTACTGCGCCGCCGCGTACTGCGCCGCCGCAGGCAAAAGTACTAGTTATTCATAAATACTCAAAAAATTCCGTAATAATCAAAACTTATTAACTTGGATTCAGCATATCAAAAGCACATGAAACATATATGAATAATAGAGGCATCAAAATACATGAAGATAACAGTAGCTATGTTGGTCGTTGAATAACTTGGTAAAAGATACATCATTTTTACGAAGATCAATAGAAGAATATAAAAAATTTGTATAACCATGTGAAGAGATTCAACTCAATATAATATTCTTGAGTACAAGCTTGAAAAAGGGGTGTCAATTCATATATTCTACCTTGCCTAATTTCATCAAACAAAAAAAACTAAAACATAATTAACTCGAATATGAAAGTACTAGCTTTAGTAAACCCGTGTGTTACACGGATTGAATAAATAAAATATTAATATAATAAAATTTATTAGTTATAAAATGATATTTTAATATATGATATGACTAAAATTACGTATGAGAAATGATTATAAATAATAAAATAATAATATCAAATTTTTAAAATTTTGTTTTTAATTTTTTTTCAAAAATATAAATATTTGTTCTAAAACAAACCGTATAAAAATGTCATTTTTAAGAATTTTCCTATTATAACTCCCAATTTAATTATTCTTGGTTTTAAAAATTTGACTTATTAAAGATACCAATTTTCAAATATTCGTAATATTATAAAAAAAGTTTTACGCTTTAGAAAAATTTATATTTTATAAAAATTTATTTATTTAGAAATAACATTAATAAATAGATATCTTTCTTAATTTATTAAATCTAAAAAAATGTTAAATAATATTATTCTTAATTAAGCTAATTATCTAATAGGAGAGAGAGGCGAGAAATTTTGATGAGGATGATTGTGGTGTTGCCACGTGTTATCTCAACATACTATTTTATTAGAGTAGAAGGATACGATGGGCTAAGATAAAAACCAAAGAAGAAACTTTACTTTCTTTTTTTTAAAAAAAAGGAAAAGCTAAATTTACACTTGAAAATGGATTGAAAATACAGAATATAACATTTTAAGTTGTGGGAAACAACTGATTAGAAATCCTCTTACTCTAATAAAATGGCAAATGAGGAGGACATGTGACAACATCACATTACTGCTCACCAAATTTTTTTGCTTTTCTCTCTTATTTAATAGTTATTATAATTACTGATAATTTTGTTTAATTCCTTTATAAACTAAAATACTTTTTAATAAACTAAAAAAATTTCTTTTTGTTAATGTTATTTATAAAAAAATGATTTTTTATAAAATAATAAAATTTTTTAAAACATCAAATATTTTAAAATTAGTGTTTTTAAAAAGTAAAATTTTTATAAATAAAAATAATTAAAATGGGAGTTATAATCATGAAACTTATTTAAAACGATTTGTTTTGAAATAAAATATTTAGTTTTTTAAATAATTAAGTTTAAAAAGTTAATATCATTGTTTTATTACTTATAACCTTATTAATACATAATTTCAATTATATTTTATCTTAAAATATCGTTTTATAACTAATAAAGTTTTATTCAATTTAATATTTTATTAATTTAATCTGTGTAATAAACAGATTACTAAAACTAATATAAAATAAAACTATCTACACCAAATTACGACATAATCCGGCCTTACACAAATCAAAAGTTATAGTTAAATTGTGTTTATTCTTTTTATTAAGGAAATTTTAAGGGGGTTACTTTAATACTTCACTGTTCGAGAAACCATGACCAAGATCGGATAAAGTGACGTTGGTCAGCCGGTCAGTCTGTGTGAAGGGTTAAAGCTTAGCCCGGTGGTGTTTCTTAACCCCGTCAACAATCGAACCCACGAAACCGACCTACGCCTTTATTCCTTCGTTTCTCCCCTATTCATTTCATTAAATAGCGTCAAAATTGCACTCTGATTCCCTCAAAAAGTAGTACAAATCGTGTTCAAATAATTTGATTTTGGTTTAATTTGATCTCTCTGTGTTGTTTCGACAATGGCGAGAAGGTCAGGATCATCGACGACGATGATCGTCACAAACACTCCGGCCAAAGATCTCGCGTACACGAATTGCGCGTATTGTTCCCCTTCCGATTTCCGTCAATTTGCTGTACCTGGATCTAATCTCGCTCTTGCTCTTGTTGGTGATGTGTTCGTTCTCTCGATAGCATATCCTTCTCTATTTGAACATATACTATGCGTTTGTTAATTGTTAGAGATTTTGATTTCGTGAATATGTGATTTGTTTTAGTTTATTGATTTTTGGCGAATGTGATGTTTGAGTGTTCTGAAATTGCTTGATCCTTCCTTGATCATAGTTGTTGAGTGATGAAGGCGGTGTTTGAATTTGGAAAACTGAACGTATTTTAGTTTTGATCTACTGTATTTCCTAATGTTTTGGTGAGTGCACTGGTTTTAACCTAATTTAATGTTTCCCGATCTTGTGTTTTTTTTCCTTAGTTGTTATTATTAAGTAACTGGATGGGGGAGGGAAACATTGAATTTCTGTCAAGAAGAATGCTAACATTTTTTCACATGGTTGTAGCCTTTTCATCTAATTTCTCATTGTTGTTAGCATGGTTCAGTATTTTGCCATATAGTAGGGGTTGACACTTGGCAGATGACTTTGATCTGTGGAATTAGTTGAAATTCAGAAGCATTCTAGTTTAAGTCAGATCTGTGTTTGTTTTAAATTCCATAGACAAAGTCTGGTATTGTTGTTCTTGATTTACCTCAAAGATTAATATATGAAGTTCAAGTTGCTGTTTGGTTCTGTTTATGAAAAAAACATTATATCTCAAGTGACTGCAACCTTGTTATTTATATTTATAAATGATCTGTCTGAGCATTGGATTACTGTTACTATGATGTTATTTGTAAGGACATACTTTATTGTTTCGCTTAACTAAAACAAACTGCGTACGATACCATACAAAGTGGGCAAATTGGGCTTAATGCCATCCAAAGGCGTCATGCAAGAGTTTCTACCGGAGATCAAGTATCTGTTAGCAGGTTTGTGGTTATGCTTACTCTAGTGTAGTAGCTAAGTTATTGTTGATTTTCTTACAAAACCTGTTTACCAACCATTTTAGGTTTATTCCACCTGAAGATTTCAACATTGCATTACTTACCCTTGAGTTAGAATTTGTGAAGAAAGGGAACAAAGAAGAGCAGGCATGCCTTACTCTTTTAAATTTAGCATGTGCTTTCTTACTTTGTTTGAGTTTGCACCTTTTCATCCTCATTTTTATATTGTTATGTTTGGTAGGTTGATGCTGTCCTTTTAGCTCAACAGCTTAGGAAAAGATTTATAAACCAGGTATGACACTGTATGTTTTGTCCATATTTGTGATTGTAGTACCGCAAGACAACAATGTTACTATACATGTATTTGCTTATTTCAACTTGTTTGAGATCTACATGAAGGCCTACTTCAATGCAGGTTCTAACATCAGGACAAAGGGTAACTTTTGAGTATCATGGAAATGGTTATATCTTCACTGTCACCCAAGTTGCTGTGGAAGGGCAGGAAAAATCAGACGTTGAAAGAGGCATGCTTTCTGAAGATTCATACATTGTGTTTGAAGCTTCCAATTCTAGTGGAATAAAGGTACAAGTACAATTGTGTTGACATTTGGCTATTCTCTATTTCTTTTTTGTTTCAGTTATTTATTTATTTTTATTTGTGTGCAGATTGTAAATCAGCGTGAGGCTGCTAGCAGCAACATTTTCAAGCACAAGGAATTTAACCTCCAATCACTTGGTATTGGTGGTTTGAGCAATGAATTTGCGGATATATTTAGAAGAGCTTTCGCCTCTAGGGTTTTCCCTCCACATGTGGCTAGCAAGTAATAACTATTATCTTATCATGCTATACTGTGCTATATTTTTTCTTTGTGAAATGTGAAATATGTTTATTTGTTACTTTTGAATGTATAATGGGAATCTGAATCTTTGTTCATCAGACTGGGGGTAAAGCATGTCAAGGGAATGCTGTTGTATGGCCCCCCTGGTACTGGTAAGACTCTAATGGCTCGCCAGATTGGAAAAATGTTAAATGGAAAGGATCCGAAGGTACTATATGCATGCATTGACCTTATTTTATGACCCCTTTGTGTTTATCATGAGAATGTGACTCTGAAATAGCATTTAATGATTCTATTCACGTTTTTTTTTGTATTTATACAAACTAGATTGTAAATGGACCTGAAGTTCTGAGTAAATTCGTTGGTGAAACTGAGAAGAATGTAAGGGACTTATTTGCTGATGCGGAACAAGATCAAAGAACACGAGGTAGGCCTCTCTACTTGTTAGAATCTGGACGTTGAAACAAAGTTTGTTTCAGTTCTGATATGCTTTTTTAAATTTGTTCCAGGAGATCAAAGTGACTTGCATGTGATAATTTTTGATGAAATAGATGCCATTTGTAAGGTAAGGTCCATTTCCAAACATTTAGTAAAATCTCTCTTTTCTAAAACATATGCCTTGTAACCTGTGACTGCCGTTCGCATTTGCAGTCTAGAGGTTCAACTAGGGATGGCACAGGAGTGCATGATAGCATTGTGAATCAGCTTCTTACAAAGGTTGGATCAATTTTCCAATCCTAACTCTATTATCAACAAAAAATAAATTACTGACTGCGGAAAATCTCTTCCTTAGATAGACGGTGTGGAAGCGCTGAATAATGTTTTGCTAATCGGCATGACAAATAGAAAGGATTTGCTTGATGAAGCTCTTTTGAGGTGAGTTTATTATCTCTCATTAAGATGTTAAATGTCGTTAATTAGTGTTAAAACTTTGCTAAATATTCCATCTTATGCTTGCTTAGGCCTGGTCGTTTGGAGGTCCAAGTGGAAATCAGCCTTCCTGATGAAAATGGTCGTTTTCAAATTCTTCAGATTCATACAAATAAGATGAAAGAGAATTCTTTTCTAGCTCCAGATGTTAACTTGCAAGAACTTGGTATATTTTTTTTACCTTTTCTTATTTTAATGAAAATGAATAAAATGTTTGGGTTTGATCAAGTCTAGTGATTTATATTTTAGCTGCACGAACAAAGAACTACAGTGGAGCAGAACTTGAAGGTGTTGTGAAAAGTGCTGTGTCTTATGCTCTCAACCGTCAGCTCAGTCTTGATGATTTAACCAAAAAAATTGACGAGGAAAGCATAAAAGTCACAATGGATGATTTCTTGAATGCCCTTCATGAGGTTACTCCTGCATTTGGTGCTTCAACAGACGATCTTGAACGTTGCAGGTAAATAGTTTCTCAATTTGTTTTCATTGTAATTAATATATTTGTAATATTTTCTGAGTTCTTATAAACTGATGCAGACTGAATGGAATAGTTGATTGTGGTCAGCGACATGATCATATCTTTAAAAGAACTATGTTATTAGCAGAGCAAGTTAAAGTGAGCAGAGGTAGTCCACTTGTTACTGTTCTTCTAGAAGGTCCAAGTGGCAGGTAAATTGTGGTTTTGATACATAATTATTAATAATATTAATATAATCATTTCTCCCAGCTCACAACTTTTGCTAATCATCTTTGACAGTGGTAAGACTGCAATGGCAGCTACTGTTGGCATCGGTAGCGATTTCCCCTATGTGAAGATCGTAAGTTCTTTGTATATATGAAATTTAAAATAATCTATTCACCGTTTATCGCCTGAAATTAACATACTTTCTATAATTGTAGATTTCTGCTGAATCAATGATTGGACTCAGTGAAGCCAGTAAATGTGCACAAATCGTCAAGGTTTTATTATACTTCTTCCGACTTATACTATTTTTATAATTGATTTCCTGAGGTGTTTACTTATGGGAACACTTTCTATAGGTATTTGAGGATGCGTACAAGTCAACACTGAGCATTATTGTCCTTGATGATATTGAAAGGTAATTTCATTTGCTTATGGCATATAAACGAAATTTGTATCGGTAGCTGATTTATCTATTATTTATTTTACTAATACAGACTACTGGAATATGTTGCCATTGGCCCTCGGTTTTCGAACTTAATTTCTCAGACATTAATGGTCCTCCTCAAAAGGCTTCCTCCAAAGGTACATTTCCTTTTTAAATGGGTTAGGGGGCGGCCATTATTGATTCAGGTGAAACCTTTTTTTGCTTGTGTCAATTTGGGTCAACTCAAGCTAATATAACTGGTCAAGTTGGGCTAACTCAAACTATAGAACGCTCCATTTAGGTTTGTTATAAAAATTGCTAACTTAAAATGGTCCAAATGGACAAGCATCACCAACACCATTGTGTGTCACAATCATATACTAATTGCCGCTGCCACCATCCACCCCCTTCGCCACCCTCACCAGCACTGACACCGCCGCCATCCATCACCACCAGGTGCCATAAAAGCAAATATGTTGGGTGAGCCCAGGCTGATACTTTTTTCAAACAATCCACTTCAAGACAAAGACTAGTTTGGTCATTATCCTTTTTGACCGGAACCAAATTAATATATTATTAAAACGTCCCCGTTTGACCCGAACCCAATTTGGTTGGCCCGTTTTGGCCCTAGCTCATTCTGGCCAGTACCTGTTTGACCTGTTACCCGCACCGCTCTTTTGCCAGGCTTAGTTTGGGTTTAAGTGTGTAATAATTTGCAAAACGAAGGAAAATAAAACGCAAGTGTTTTATCTTTTTTGTTACTATTCTTCAGGGTAAAAATATGCTGGTGATCGGAACAACAAGTGAGGTATCTTTCTTGGAGTCGGTCGGTGTTTGCGATGCTTTCTCAGTCACTTATCATGTTCCTACATTGAAGACCGAGGATGCTAAAAAGGCAAGTTTCATAGTTACCTCTTTTTGAATTCTTTTTAATGACTTATGTTTTCTCTCTTTATTTTATCTTAATCCTTGTGTTTTCAGGTATTGCAACAACTTAAGGTGTTCTCTAACGATGACGTTGATGCTGCTGCTGAGGCTTTGAATGATGTAAGATTCTTAATCTTTTAAATACTTTGTTCCAGTTATACCAAAAACCAGTATATATTTGATCAAACCTAAATCCTGATACATCTGTGGTGGCATTTCAGATGCCAATTAAGAGGCTTTATATGGTGGTAGAGATGGCGGCACAGGGAGAATCTGGCGGAAGTGCAGAAGCAATTTACTCTGGCAAGGAAACAATTAAGATGTCACATTTCTATGATTGCCTCCAAGATATTGTGCGTTACTAGTGTTTTTCTCTATAAATCTGCTTTAATTTTTGTTTTATTTTTTTTATAAAAAAAACTGGATTATTGAATGTTGGATCGTATTCAGTCTCTTTATTTGTTTTGTTATAGTTTGAAAAGTGAGTTTAGAAAAAAATACCATGTTTTTATACGTGGGTTGAATCCTGGTGTTTGACGTCTAATGATTTTTTAAATGTAATTTTCTCAGTTGACTACTTTAATAAATAAAAAATGGGAAATAATGGTTAGCTGGTTAATAAATATACCATCTGAAATTAACCATGTAGTGTAGTTAATTTAATTAAAACCACTCAAAATAAGTATAAATTATCACTCTGCCACAAGAATATTATGTTAAAAGCTTTTTGTTTGTCATCTAAAACGTGTGATATTGAGATTCAGAAGGGACATATGAACTTCCAAATTAGAAGAATCCTTGGATGCATATTATTAATTAGCAATCGAGCTGTTTTAAATGGAAAGAGGGAATCTCTTACCACAAAAATGCTATTCTAAGACAAACAAAAAAACTTAGTAAGTGACATACATTCAACAAAACATTTGACCATCACAATTGCACAATCAAATCAATCATGCATGTCCTCGTCTATTACTGTTCTTTGCAGGACAGTATCCTGTTGGCTTTGTTGGGTTTACACGGTCATCACATGGAATAAGTACAATAAGGGTGGGCCGAGTGGTTGAGGCTCGAGGGATGTATGGTTAAGATGAGTGTGGGAGGAATTAGAGGGAGTGAGAAGCGGTGATCCTATAACCTCATTCACCAAGAGATTATGAGTGAGGGAGAAAGCCGAGGGAGGCAATCAACTCTTTTGCGTAAAAGCCAACGGGTCGACTCTTTGCTCATCGTTAACGTATATCCGGAGAGTCAGCGTTCTGTTACAAATAAATCTTTATGCAGATCTTTGCTAAACAAATTAGAGTTGAACTATAACAAATGCTGTGAACATTCTTATCTTCATAACTTCCAAATGGATCACAGACGCCTTGTTCGCCACGAATTTGAACTCACCAACAATGCTAAAAGTTAGGAACGAAATCTTATATGAATTTAATTCTTAAATTCCGTTAGTAATTACCATCTTAGAAACTTCGAATTTTTACTTTGTTTTCTTTATCCCTTTAATTTTTTTTATCTTTGTTTTCACTATAAAAACTTAGTTTTTATTTTACTTATTTACGTTTTGACCTCTCATGACCGATAGATAAAGGTGTTTTTCTCTAATAGTGTCACGTGAAACATACCTTTCTCTTTTGCATGCCGCAAATTGGTTAACAAAGAGTTAAGACCACCTTGTTAAGGAGGTGTGTGATTATCAAGCTGCTTGTGTACACACGTAACAGACAATGTGATCTATCCTTATTCCCGTTGAACTATAGCTGAACCATTTTTACTATTGGTTTACTTGATACTTGACTTGTAATTACACATGTATGAGATCAAGAAGAGTCATGGTGTTACAACCGTGTATAAAAATAGAAAACTATCAATGCATGTTTCAAACCTATATTATTGTCATCCCTACTAATAATAACATAATGTGAAAGCTTTCTAAGTACTCAACGTTACCTATGTCACTCAAGTGTGGACGTAGGGTAATTATAATTATAGATCCGGACCTGGAAACTTTAGGGTTAGGCCGGTTCATGCTAATACGGATCAAGGACACGTGTCAGTCATCCAATACACAACAATTATCATCAATCCAAACAGTTGAATTATAACATTCTCATTGCGTGAGGCACCGGGCCCACATACGTAATAAACTCTCAGGGCCCAATTCCAATTGCCATGCATAACCACAGTTTGTGTATCATCAAACACTATAAATAAAAAGTAAATGGAGAATGAATAGGAATCACATCTCTCTCTCTCTCCCCCTGTCCCTCTTTCCTTTTCATTTACTTAGTCAAACTAATACTTATTCTCATGCGAGAGAATTGTTGCATGAAGACTTCTCTTCTTGTGACGCCTTAACCAGTGTTATTTGGTGTGCGTGTAGATCGAGAACTCAACAGGAACTAAGGATTTCAATCTAGTGAATCGAAGCTTCCAAAGGATCATTATACCTTGCTGAAACCTCGCTTTTACACCAAGTATGTATTTTGTCTGTCCTTCATATCAATTACAACCCAAAAAGCATATTAAATGATGAAAATGTCTTAAAGATTTTGAAAAAAAAAAACATCTTTTAACATACAATATGTAAATTTGTTAAGTGATAGATGAAAATTTATTTTTAAGATGAAGTGAGTAGAATGTAAAAGATGACGTGTTGTGATATGATAGTCAATACAATGTGAGAAGTACATACACTACACAACATTTATCTTTGTTACAATGCAATAAAGCTAGATGAACTTCTAGACACGAACAGATCATATACAACTGTTGTATATTTGTTTTCTTTGTAAAGTCAAAATAAAAAATTAAAAGAAACTCCAAAGTCAAACGTCCTTCCGCATGCCTATGAGAGTCACTTTTACTAACTATTTCAGTAATCTAGCACGCCTGCTATGAATATCAAAACCTTTTGTGCTTAAATCTTCAAGAATCCCAATTACACCAACCCAAAATGGGTCAATCTGCAATGGTTTTTGTGTTGTTTTAACACAAGAAATCAACAATGAAACAGCTTGTTGAAACTTCTTATGGTTGTTTCAAGAACAAAGGGAAACAACAATTATGGAATTCGGTTCACCCCGTTAAGAAGATCCAAAGGCGAGAACAACGACCCGATGAGTCAAGATTCGTGTTTCCATTTTCTCTCGATGACAACCCTCAACCTCAATCGCGATCTCAATCATCAAGCAATCAGCAGATGATTTCTTTTAAACATAATGGTAATCAAAAGAATATAGTGAAGGCATATAGAGGGGTTAGGAAGAGGCATTGGGGGAAATGGGTGGCGGAGATACGACTCCCACGTAGTAGGAGTAGGCGTTGGTTGGGGACGTTTGAGACCGCGGGTGAAGCCGCTTTAGCGTATGATCACGAGGCTTTTAAGTTGAGAGGAGACAAAGCGCGGCTCAATTTCCCTCATCTTTTCATCAAAGATTCAAAACAAATGTCCATTTCGTCTTTACAACCATGTGCTGAGCACGAGGTCAATCCTTTGGTCAATGGCGCGAGTGGGTCGGAGCAAGCTGGTCCGAGCAATGATGTGAACGGGTGCGAACCGAGTGATGGCTTGTGTGCATGGGGAAATATGGAAGATGGTGTGACTAATGTATCACAAGGTGATAGCTTCATATGGGATAACTTCGAGCCATTTTCTTGAGTTCATGATAACTTTTAACATTTTGTGTTCTTTTTTTTTTTTTTGAGTAAAATTGGTCATTATTATATGCATGTACGCGTATGGTTTCTTTACGACTTTGTTGAAATTGTAAAGAAACCGTACGATCTTTGCTTGACAACTCTATGAGAGTCGAGTTTGTCAAGTTTCTTTACGTCATACGAGGCATACTTTTTGGTTATACATGTTCATATAAGGATTATAAAGTCACAAGACTCGAGCTTAAACGAGTTTGTAGTCCATATTAATAACTAAATACATATATTGTGTACTTATGTTTTCTTCTCATAAGACAAAGTTTCATCGGCAATAAAGAAAGAAGAAATGCAAAAAGATCATATGTGTGCATAAACTTTTATGGATTTTATACACATCTCTAATAAACGCAAACATAATTAGATACGTAAAATATATTTGCGTATTCTATCACCATAAAAGCATAATTTAGTCTGACATCCTTACTGATGTATAATTCGTAAAGCTAAACTTAAAATGTTTATCTTCATGGTTTTCTCTATATATAATCATCATGCAAGTGATTGTGTCTTCGAGGCCGGGCCTGTAACTTCTACTTTCTAAATCAAACATATTTTATCAAATGAGTATTTGAGAAAAAAAAAAACTTTGTTTTATAAAAATTCGTCTTGTTTTCTACATGCTTACAAGAAAGATAACATATTTATATAATTTGTTAGTTTATCTAGAAATAAAATAAAGATTTAGGAGATCTATCTATATTAAGCAAAATTTGTTAGATCCAACAAAAAGTTGTCCATAAATACATACATTCAATTTAAGGTGTAGGGAATGTAATGGGCCCATTTTGTGCATAACATAAATGGACAAATAAATATATTGGATAATCTCATAATCCTACCCGCTGTTTTGGACCCACAATTCATAACTAAAATTGAAACAAGTCAACAACCATCTTGAGGTTGAATTTTCGTGATAATCTTAAATCAATCGCTAGTTTGGTCAAAAGGTGTGTTTTTAGAAGCAGACGGAGTGGCCGGTTGAACCAGAGACCGATCATAGACCCAGTCCAGTTACGTTTAAGTGTAACGTGTCACATTAAACTGACCAGTTATGATTATTTTGTCCTACCAGTTAACATATAAGATGGTCAGTTCGCTTTCCAGTCTAACTCTGAAACCATTATTACCAAGCATTTGCTTCTATAATCAAAGTAGTTAGTATTCAAATAATCTTTGGAATCTTCAATATTCAAATAAAAGTAAAAAAAAAAAAAAAAAAAAGATTTATAGAAGAAAATACGAAAAGAAAAGAGATCATAAATTAACAAATCGGGAGTGAATATAAAAGTATATCAATATATATTGTGTATATAGAGAAAAAAGTTATGAATTTTATTATTTTTTTATATTCTTTAGAATTAGTGTTAGATTTTTGAAATGATAACTTTTATAAAAAATATTACAAATCAATTGGTTTAGACATGTGTCAAGTTATATAACAAAATATATTAAACTTTTACCCAAATCCTTGGTTGGCCTACCGACCCTGTCATGAGAAAAAGGGCCTTTTAAAACTTTTAAATCATTTCCACCGATTGAACTCTAGCAAGACTAATGTCTCATTGAATAGTGTTGTTTCTTCATCATGTCCTATAAAACTACTCTCATGATCATGGACATTAATAGGGTTGGATCTTTTAATGTTGTATGTGGTTTAATTATGTTTAAGGTTTTAAGAAGAAAAAATTGAAAAAAAAAAAACCCAACTTATTTCTTATTTTATATAAAGAAGTCTTTTAATAATTTTGTTAAATAAATTCCTTTGTAAAAGATACATGAAAAAGTCATTGAACCAACTTTTTTATATAATAAAACCTATAAATTTGTCCAGAGTACACATACTCGTTAAAAAAGCTTAAAATTTTGACTCCTTACCCCCTTAAACCGGTCAAATCTTGATAAGATAACATTCACGTAAAGAATTATATCGTCTTATTTTGGCTAGTGTAAGGGAAAACAAGTTATTATTTAAATTTTTTTTCATAGACGTACTTTAATATAATAAAATTTAAGTACTTTTTAATGTAAGATAAGAAAATATGTCTAGGTTTTTGTTGTACTAACCTTATAAGACTAAATCTTGATTTCAATCATAATGCAAATTAAATGTTTTCCATTGTATGCATTTAACAGTTTTAGTGATAGATCACGAGACGAAATTATTATAACGGCCCCATTATTTCAACACCCCCAACAATTTAAGTCAATACCCCCTACATCGCGCACACTAAAATTCGTGTAACCTAAAAACTATCCATCTAACTCATACATTCGAATATGTCAAATGAGTTGATGTCAATAGTCAAGCAGTAAACGTGTTAATCTGGTTCATGGGTTATAAAAAAAGAGTTAAACGAGTCACAACGGTTAGTGGGTCGACCTGGTTAATTAAACAGGTTGGCATAGCGATCTGTTTAACTAAATAAGTTAAACAAGATGACACAAACACGATTCGTGTAATTAAATAACTCAACTCAAACATTGCCTGTTTTTTAAAACGTGATAGATATTCCAACCCAAAAGTTGACTATTTTCTATCAAATTTAGGTCAAGTCTGAAGTTGCCACCCGATATATGAGTGTATACATATACATTGTGTGAATGTATGTATATGCAATGAACAATCATGTTTGCAATGAACATTGTATTTAGGAGGTATGATGAATTAGTACATGATTTAAATGAATTATTCAAAAGGAATATAAATAATTATTGAAGAAGTTTGTTCCCACGTAGTATGCGATGTCCGATACACTCCTTTACAAACTATTATTATTACTAGATGGTGGACATATTTAATATTTTAATAAAACATTTATTTATATTTATAAATCGAATTATGCTACGCATTTTCTTTGTAATTATTCATACACCGAAATTACAATCGAAAAGCAGATTACAAAGTACTAAATGACCATTAACAGGCTGTTTGGTGAGAATCAGGCCACGTGGGCTGTCTGTCATTAATCAAATTATAACCATGTTACACAACAATTAAACTACATAAGTCTTCTTTCTTAATATTCATATTTTAATTAGTTTATATATCACACAATCTCTTTTTTAATAAAAAATTAATGATAAGCACTTTTTTCTTCATGAATACAATAACATTTTTATTAGACCTCAAACTATATTTGAAATTTTCAAAACTGGAAATGAGCTTTATTTTATTTTTTGAAAGATCTTGTTTTTAATATTATTTGATAGCTTTCGGTCGTCATGATAATGAAATGGTTTTTATTTTAATTTATACAATCTGTTTAGTATTCTTATTAGTGTAACAACTTGAAGGTTTAAATAACATTATATTTCAAAATTAAATAATATCTACAAGTTTTGATAATAAATGAAATTAAGGCCCCCTAAAAATATGAAAAATAAAGCAACGAAAATCACGTTAAGATAAGCCGTACCACACTCGGTTTTTATTGAGTCGGTCAAATTTCTATCTTTTGTGACTGTTTAAATCTGTATCGAGGAACATAGGATTAAACGCTTTTGTCTTGTGGTTTTTTGATTAAGGCTGTGGTTTTTGTCTTGTGTTGGGAAACATGGAGATATCAGAATGATATTGTGTTCGAGAATGCTTTCACTTGGAGACTCTCGTTTTTTAATGACAATTTTCATTTCTCATTTTTTTGATATGTTAACTAAAATTGTATGTGTAATCTTAATTGGGTTTGTGGCTTAAAAACTCGCTTTTAAGTAAAGAGGTTTACTGTATATTCCTTGAGTTTGTTTTTAAGTAGTTAATTATGGACAATTAACAAACTTATGAATCATTAAAATGCATTTTTAATCAAGTAAAAGAAAGTAAATTTATAGTATATAATAAATGAGTAACTAAAATGTCACATGAAGCTCTCCTATTACTCCTCAAAAATAATTTTCCGCCTAAACTAGTATATTATTTTAGTCAAGTTTTTTTATTTTAAGAAACTAAATTAATAATTCATTTTATGTTTAATTTAATTTTTTAATATTATCAACTAAATTATGTAATCATATGTTATTTTTTTATATTTATTTTACACGGGTCAATTGTATGTTATATTATCCAAAGAAGTATTCAAATATATATATAACTTAAAAATGTAACTTTTTATTTTAAATTGTTTTATATAATACGTAAATTAATCACACGAAATATTTATACATTTATGAATTATATAGTTTTTATATATATTTTCAACCCGTGTATTACACGGGTATCTAACCTAGTATATGTATATAAGGAAACATTTTATTGAGAACCACAAATATGTAAAGAAATATTAAGAACCATATGAACAATATACATAACATCTCAATGAAAATGATAATATTAAAAGATGACGTTTTGATTCTATGTTTTAATCGTTTATTTAACTTTTATCATCTCTCTTTTCAATTATTTTAGAAAAACTATAAAATGTTTATATATGCAATATGATATGGGTTAATATATGAACATGATCAAAAGACTATGGATATCGTATTTTTAAAAAATATATCTTAAAAGTAGTATAGTACAAGTATTTTGATAAATTTATAGAATAAATAATGTAAAAGTTAAAGTGGGTTATTATGATTTTTTATATATTTATAATTCTTAATTGAATATTCCTATATATATGTGTGTGTGTGTGTGTTGTAGTGAATTTACAGGTAAGTTTGACAAGTAATTGGAAGTGGAGGGTGACCTTTGTATTTTGAGTTGGCAAAGAGGGTGTAGGAAGCACGCTTGTCAAGTGGTTCACCCACGTCTTTGCCGTCTTTTTCTTTTTTATTTTTCTTCCTTCGTCTACTCTTATTTTATTTCAGAAATTTGTTTTTAATTTTTTAACTCGTTATTACATTTATCATTTTATTTAATTAATAAATCTTTTTAAAAATACTATGAGCTCGGTTTCATTTATGAGAAAAATTAGATTTTAATAATCCAAACTATGACATAACATTAACTCAACTTTTGATTTTATTATCAATAACAGTCTCAGTATAACTGTTCAAAAAATAATTTTTTACAAAAAAATGAGTAAAAACTATTTATATTTTTAATAATCTTTTGCAGTCTCAGTCTAACTTCAAAAAATAATCTTTTACAAAAAATGAGTAATACATTTATATTTTTAATTGCAACTATATTATACGTCGTATCAAGAGCCACGTCACGCCATAAGTTATTAAAAACTAAATGAGTAAACGAACAGTTAGACTGAGAATGTTATTAGTAACAAAATCAAAAGTTAAGATTAATACTGATCAAAGTGGTAGTTGAGATTAATATTGATCGATAATTAATAGTTTGAATTAATAAAATTCGATTTCCACATTTATAATTGTAATTATCGTGCGTATAAAAAATTGATGTATGAACCATCATGAAATACCGTGAATCATCGTGAAATGTTATGTGAGCTCTATCATAATTCATTTGTTTGAATAAAAACATATTCACGGTATAATGAACTAAATGTTATGTGAAGCATGTTTGCATTTTAGAATTTGAATTGGTTCTTCATACTTTGTCGGTGGGTAGCCTTGACATCGACCACGATTTTGCTCTGTGATCTAGAACACATTATTTTTGAGTGGTTATTAGACTGTCAATGAACGGAGCGTATCGGTTGTCTGATCGATCATATTCATTAGGTTTAACAATGACATCTTTATGTTATATATCAAATTAGCTTATCATTACCTTTTCATTGCTACGAGTTTTATAAATGTTGTATTATTCTTGTATGTTTTTCTTTATATGTTAGTGTCTACTTTTCTTATCGGTGCATATATACACCAACACATCTCAAAGTTTGATCAAACTACTATGTATATGTCTCTCTACTTTAGAAATAAAGGGGATCCAGAAGATCTGCAATCCATAAGAGCATTCACAATCCATCCCCCATCCTCATCTTTATAATTACATTAAAAACATCTATTTTTTCTCTCTTTTTCTAATTAAATAATATTTTTTCATACTTTTGTCATTAATTTTTCTCTTTCATCTACTCACAACCACTTTTAAAATATTAAAAAAATTATGGGGGTTGTACCGTGATTCCCCAAATATGGGGAATCACGGTACAACACCCATAAATTTTATTTCTCATTCACTCATAACCACTCACTCACAACCACTCACAAACATCCTCTATAATATAGGGTAGCCACTCATATAAACATGAGTCACGTGCTTTGAATGTTCTAAGCCTAAACAAATATACGAGTTATATAAATTATTGGTTACTTAATTGTGTTAAGCAAGTCAAGTAATTAATCATGCTAAACGTCTTGTGTTATTTGTGTTAATGAACCACTTGGATTTAATTTTAAATGGGTCATGTGGTGTAACCCACTGACCCGTTTAACTAAAGATGTCGTGTTCGGTTCAATACTCGTGTTAACGAGTTGTTTCGAATAAGATCTGTTTAACACAAAAACGACAACTTTTTCAGCCGTAGTTTTTTTTTTTTATGTTCCACTCTTCATAAAATTTATCTTTTTATTTTTATTTACTCTTAAGAAACTATATAATTTAATTTATAGTATATATTTTTCCTAAACTTATCTACGTATAATATGTACTTTTATAATTTTCTACTTAAGCAATATTGCTACTCTAATAAAAGAGTAACTATGGTGGACACATGTTAGCATCACACTTTACCTCACCAAAATTTTCTCATTTCTCTCTTCTATTAATATCACATTCATTACTAATAATAAATTAAGAAATGTATCTTTTTATTAATATTGTTTCTAAAGAAATAATATTTTTTAAAATAAAAAATTTTAGAAAAACATCAAACTTTTTTAAAAATATTAAATATTCTAAAATTGATGTTTTAAGTAAAATTTTTATAAATAAAAATTAATTAAAATTAGGAGTTATAAAAAATGTTTTAAAAAATTACATTTTTTAAAATGTTTGTTTTGAAACAATAATTTTAATTTTTTTTGGAAAAAATAAAAAAAAAGTTTTAAAATAAAAGATTAAAACATTGATATTATTATTTTATTATATATAGTACTTATTTATACATAATTTTAATCATAGTTTATCTTAGAATATTATTTTATAACTATTAAAATTTTATTATATTTAATATTTTATTTACTAAAACCGTGTAATACACGAAGTTATTAAAGTTAGTAAGAAATATATAGGGGCATCCTCACCAAAAAGTTCCCATAAAATTTTAAATAATTAAAGACTGTTTAAATACATTTTTACTTGTCTTATCAACATATCAACATGTTTATTAGCTGAACTCATTTACCTCAAACCTTAATTCACTTAATATTTTCGAGTGATGTATTCTAAGCGAATCATGCCATAAATAACCGGCTCTATTGAAAAATATATTATTGGTTTGACAATGAATTTGTAAAACATAATAAAAACGGAAGAAAATGTGAATTGATTGATGATTTGACATATTGAGGTAATGTGTTATGAGTTCATGTTCATGACAAAGGAAACAAAACATAAAAAGGGCATGAAAGAGATAAAAATAATTATTAATTTAAATTTAAGATGAAAGGTATAGATGACTCCTATTGTTTTTCAGTTTTCAATATAATTAAAAAAATAAAATGAATAAAATAAAAGAAAACAAAAGTGTTCATGAGCTAACATCCTAATAAATTTATTATTAGTGATTAAATAGTTTATTATACCCAAATTAAATATATGTATTTAGAAAATTATCTTTATTTTATGACTATATGATATGAAGTTTGACACAAAAAAAGAACATTAAATTTTTTATAACATATAAAGTTCTAAATTGATATAAATCATTAAAAAATAATATAAAATTTTGCTTTTGAGAGTCTTGATGGGAGTTTTGATATGACGGGTTTGATTTGGTATTTTATAACTTCTTTTAGCTTCTAGTCAGCCATCAAAGCTCTTCAAGAATTTGGTGAATGTCACTATCACCCCCTATTCTTTTCCTAATTTCACAACCTACCTCCACATTTACGGTACGTGTAATTTGCTAGTAACTTTTATCTTTTCACTTGTTATATGTTGGCCCCGGAGTCCCCCTTGTTATGTTGGGTTGCCTAATTTCGTATAGTTTTACATATGGCTTTATTTTATATTGAATTGATAGAATATAAATAGAGGCCTATAATGTCTTTTGGTCCAAAATATATATATATATATATATATATATATATATATATATATATTAATGTTAATTTTGTGTTATTAAGTGAAAATCAAAATCATAAATCGATAGTTGGAAGTTGCTATGCTTGCCCTCTACAAATTTATGAGAATAATTATTTTTAAAATTTTTTGTTTATCAATGAATGAACTTTTAAGTTTGTAGTCATGAGATACGTGGAATTATTTTATGTGTTTACTTTTGAAATTTACATACATTACCTCATTTTTGTTTTTTTATTTATACGTAAAATTTTTGTTGAGTGTAGCAATTACTATTACTACTCATGTTGGATTATAAGTTTAATGATATGTTAATAAGATTAAGAGTTTTTTAAGTGAGACGTATTCTCTTATTCACCTCACGTGTGATAGTAAAGCTCATGAAAGATTAGGGGTATGTTAATTGTAAGTGCAAATGGGTTAAGTTTGCATGTATGCTTATTTTTCCCTTTTATTATCTTATTATGTATTCAATCATTTCAAATGTCACTAAAACCAGATGCACCTGTTTAGGTCATTTGATATGGCCAACGTCTAAATTGTTTGTCATGTGATCGATGTCGAATTACCAACCAAATAAAATGTAAAATGTGTGTTCTTATTCACCTTAACTAGTTAGAGTAATTAGAGTTGTCAATCCTCGTGGAATTAGTGGTCGGTGTGTCGTACTTTGATTTGTAAGAAAATGAATTAGGTTAATGAATTACTAACTATTGCCTCTTGGCTGTGAAGATTAGATTTTGCAAGGATTACCAATTAAACTATGAAAACAAATTGCAATTGATTAAAAGTAATTAAGAAGATAATTATGAGAAGAGTAATCCACTTCGGGATCAAGGTTTGATTTTCAAGAATTGCTTTGTTCAACTTAGGGGAAAATCCTTAATGGGGATTCTATACGTGTAATGATTAAATGATAGAGATAACTAAGATTTAACGGGTCTTAGTACACTATACCAATTGAATTAACAATCAAAACCTTGCAATCATATAACTTGCGCAAAATCATATGACATTCAAATCAAGATTTACTAAAACAATCGTTTAAACAATCAAGACACAAATTAAACTCAAATAAGAACTTAACGGGTTCCAAAGTTTAATCCCAACACAAATTGAACATTAGCAAAAACCTAATAACGTGAAACCGATTACCCGAGGTAGATCACGAGAAGTTTAGCCTTGCATCTTCATGAATTCGTCAACAAAATCGGATTGGAACAATGATTTGATGGATTCGTATGAGTTAGAGAAGTGGAAGAATCCTTAAGAATGGCCAAAGTTCGTCCATTTTTGCTCCCAATGCGAATTAGGGTTTTTAGAATTGATAGCCCTCCTTAAATATGGTCAAAATCCGGAGAATTACACTAAAATTAGTATATGACGTAAGTTACGTCCGCAGGGACGTAAGTTACGTCCTCCCCCTAAAATACGTGGTTAGCCTCTGTCTTACGTCCAAAAACTGCTTTTTTAAGAAATGACGTAGCTTACTTTCTTTAGGACGTAAGTTACGTCCTAGGTCCATTCTGCATCAATTTCTTCATTTTCTTCATCTCTTTTCATCCATATATCATCCAATCTTCATGCAACCCTTGAATATATCATTTAAGCTCACTAAACCTGTAATTCAAACATAACACAAAGTGACTACGCTCGATAGGAAAATAATATTAAAAGCATACATTTAAACGCTTAAAACACATACAAAACATGAACGCATCATCATGTTCTCAAATAAAGCTTCATTTTCCTTTATTAAGTAAGTCGTTTAAACTAGTCGCGACTACTAATTCGCTCACTCTAAAGAGATGCCCTTTACCAAAGCATGTTCCTTCTGTCTTTCTCAAGAATGTCCTAAGTATTTTTATGCAGACCACACTCATTTTTAGCCATATAAATTGGCAACCAACACAATTCAATAAACATATTTCTTGAAAAGTTTATCATGTATTGTTATGATTTCATGAGAAAACGTATTAGTTTTTAGGACAAATCCGAACGATTGTGATACTTAAGTCGTTTCCGTAGGAGATTTTGTATTTAGATGGACTTATTTTTATTGGAAGCAGGCTCTCGTAAACTTGTTATGTGTGTGGACATGAATGTTAGTCTATGTGTATTGAGGATTGAATGGGATGAGGTGACACCTTATCACACTCCCAACACCACCTCTTTTGATGTGATACTATGTATGTTATGCATTTTTAGTTTGTTAGGGGAAGAAGGTGAAGCCCTACACGGGCGTAAGCTGGCGTAAGCTCTTTTTGTGTGTTTTTTATTAATAACCAACAATAATAATGCATCTTATCAACTCTAATAATTACAAACTTAATCACTATCACATACTCATTGCTGACGTAGTTGTCTACGTAACAACACTGTTCTATCGTTATCATCTCACACTACGAATGTTCTTATGCTTTCATTTGTGCTTAAGCAATTTTTAACTTATCATAACCTCGTACTATTCCATATGCTCTACCTTTTCTTTGCAGAGATGATATTTTTTTAAATATTAATTTAACCAGGAATTCTTAGCTCATGAAAGAAGAAATGTTTTAATTTTAAGTTGTTACAAGATTTTTGTTAAAAGAAAATATCCTTCACATAAAATAATTTAGTTTATTTAATCTGAGTAAACTTAAGGCTTTTTTACTATATATAATTATAAAAATAGCTCACAAGATATCACAGACTATTAATTAACTTTTATATAAGTATAAATGTATAATAAACATACTATATGATAACTTAATGAACATACTATAAACTTAAGGCTCTTATACTATATAATAAACATACTTACGAAGTTAAGTTAACAAAATCATAACTAAAACTATAACAAAATAGTTGCAACAAATTTTATGTACGCAATAAATTACAACTAATATACAATATATGATACAAATAATTCAGATTAGACGACGTCACATTCTGTACTTTTTATCTTTTAATGTTGTATTTGTTATGTCTTTGAACCTCAACATAAGAAGTAAGGGTAATAAATGAAAAATTAAAAAAGAAGGTATTATCATTTATTATTATGTTGTAGTGAGTGTAAAAGAAGTTAGATAAATAATTTAAAAGGAACTTAATTTGGTTTTTGTAATAAAAGGGGGGCATATTTTTTGGTGAGGAAAGTCACCCAAATGTACTACTTCTATGGTGATGGTTTACACCTATGTACTCCTACCCTATCAATACTACCAGCATGGTCCATCATCTCATTATTTTTAAATTTATCGTAGACTTTTTTTTTTTTTTTTTTTTACAGTAAATTTATCCTACTCCTACTCCTAAACTACTTCAAATTACATCATGTCTGGGTTTGAATGTTATTTTGATGTAATATGAATTTAATTTTGTATTTATTTTTACTTTAGAGGATTATTTTTATACAATAAATGTATTCTATATATAACAAACTATATAGATAGTAGAAAAAAAATAAACTACAAGTTTATAAATTATAACATATGAGTTCTTTTATTGTAATTCATTTTGTTGTGTACCCACCATCTACCTGCTATTTTCCGTTTGGAAATAAATGCTCATTATGCAAAAAAACATAAAGTATATAATTAATACATTACATAATAAGATGAATATTAGTTTTCATATAATAATTAAAATATATAATTAATACATTACATAATAAGAAAATATTCGTTTTCATATAAAACGCAAACATCCCAGGGAATGTGTAATTAATATAATTTGAAATTTTAGAGTATAATAAAAAAACATAGTATGTAATTTTGAATTTGTATTTTTCGAAACAATTTAAATAGTAAAGCAAACATTTTTTTAAACGAAAAGAACCATATTTATGGATTTACTTTATTATTTTGGACTATTCCCTTCGAACTCCTTTAGTCCTTTTCTTTAGCATTTACTCTCTGTTTTCTAAATTTTGATATTTTGTTTGTATGAAAAATTGACGATCATACGAGACGATATAATTAACCTTGATGTGATCTAATGCTGACTATATGGTAGAATAAGACTTGAAAATTTTATTATAGAACAATATAATATATAATTTGAAGAATAAAAGACGATTTTAGTCTCAATTAACTTTTGAATTTTTTTAGAGAAATATTTTGACGTAAATAATTTAATGTATAATTTTAAGTTAGTCTGATAATGGTATTAACGCGCTTCATCAAATAAAACTGCACGTCCACCATGACACCTCATTTGTGGGGCAAATGCAAAATCTTACATTGGAGCTACACGTCCACCATGCTCCCCAGATCATAAAGAGTGCTCAAATCTGGTGTGTGGTGTGTCTAATTAATAAAAAAAAAGAAACAAATGAGTATGTTTGTGAGAAGAAAAGAGATGCTGCGTTGTGAATGATTAAATGTTTTTGTCGCTTATGAGAATGATTAAATATTAAAAAGTTAAAAAAACATTATGATATTTTATCGTAGCAAGGACTCTTGAAATCCCGCTCACAAAAGCAATCTCGTATCTTGAGAAAAACTTATCTAAGTACAAGATTACAATATCTAAAAAACCCTCCTTTTTCCTAAAGTAACAATTTAAGAAATAATAATTACTTGTTAATGCATTGAAATTGCCATATTAATGAGCAATGATAGATAGATCTACGAGTCTATCAGAAGAGAGAAATGCACAATATGTAGTTTGAAAAATATAAATATACCTTCTAGAAAAGAGAAAATCATAAAACAAACATCATGGATCCCATGATGAACTATATAACACAAGAAGACTAATTTTATCCTTAAACCTAATACAACAATAACCACAAATATTTTAATATAACATATTAGTTTAGAAATACAAGACGTTGATAAAATAACCAAATTTTTTTTTTAAATATAAGTAGCATCATTCATATCCCCTAAAAAACAAATAATATTGCAAAAGTAAAAGGTAAATATGATTAAAAAATTCTAAAACAAGACAACACCGTCAAAAAAATGTTTTTGAGGTATTCAATTAAGATGGAGACAATACAATTTAATTTGAAGGCTCTCTCTCACAAATGCATATGCCAATTATTGTACAATTATATATATATATTTTTTATTCTTTTTTCATTTATTATTATGATTATTATTTATAATTATTTTAGCAATTGTAATGTTTTCACTTTGTAGTCATCACACACATAAACAGCAAACCCAACTCCAACCAAACCAAACCAAACCAATCCCCAACCCCCTTTTCCTCTCTTCCCACACGACATCGTTTTCTCCCCCCCACCGCCGGATCTGACTTTCTCCGGCCACATCTCCGCCGATCTCCGCCGATCTCCGCCGCAACTCTCTCCTTCTCCGGCGGGCATTTTCATTTTCCGATGGGAATGCCCGAACGATGAGCAAATCTCAAGACGAACACGAAGAAGACTACAACAAAAAACAACAACAGCAGCAGCAGCAACAACAACAACAACGAGGATAACGTGTGTTTCTACGAGTCTCTCGATCGCATACTCTCTTCAACAACATGTTCATCTTCTTCTTGTTCAGATGATGAAGACGATAGCGACGTGTACGTGAGGGATCTCAATTGCAGCTCCAATGCTCCGTTAGCGATCCCTAAGTTTCCGACTGGGGTTTCCGGCAACTACGATGTGTGGATCTCGCAACCGTCGTCGGTGGAGGAGCGGCGGCTGCGGTTGCTTCTGCAGATGGGGCTCAGCCGCGAGCCTTCCGGCGGTCGGCACTCTGATTCCTCTGCCGCTGACGTGAAATTGGGGAAATCGGTTTCAGCAGATTGTTTAGATGTTCAAGGTGATCATGTTCGTCAGGTTTCTGAACCTAAACCGGTAATTGTTCGATCTAAATCTGCTGATCATGAACACCGTGATTGTAATAGTAATCAGGGAATTCTTTTAGTTAACTCAATGTCTTCAGCATCAGAAAGTGTAGATAATTATGTTGGTAAACGTGTTCTAGCTAAATCTCCCAGCATCGGTAATGGATATGGATCCCCTGTGATCAATGCTAATGGTGCTTCGCCTAGTAAACCTCCCACTGGTAAAACTCTTAGGCGTAGTGATGAGGTTGTTATGAGCATGTGTGTTAGTAACAATATTGGTGATGCAGCAGTAGCAGGTGCTGATTTGGATGTGGATTGTAATAACAATGGTGATGGTGTTGATGATGATGCTGTGTGCACAATTAAGAATCTTGATAATGGTAAGGAGTTTGTGGTGAAGGAGGTTAGAGAAGATGGAGTGTGTGGGAATCTTAAGGAGGTTGGTACTGGTAAGCATTTAACAATTGAAGAGTTTGAAATGTGTGTTGGGCATTCACCGATTGTTCAAGAATTGATGAGGAGACAGAATTTTGAGGCTGGTAGTGCCGAATTGCCTGATTCTAATGGTAATAACAGTAGTGCCAGTGGGTCTAAATCGAAGAAGAAAGGAAGTTGGTTGAAGAGTATCAAGAATGTAGCGAGTTCAGTTACAGGTCATAAAGAAAGACGGAGCAGTGATGAGAGGGACACATCGTCTGAAAAGGGTGGAAGAAGGTCTAGCTCAGCGACTGACGATAGTCAAGATGGTTCTTTCCATGGTCCAGAAAGAGTGAGGGTTAAACAATATGGAAAATCATGTAAAGATCTAACGGGTCTGTTCAAAAGCCAAGAGATTCAGGCTCACAATGGGTCAATCTGGACCATTAAGTTTAGTTTGGATGGTAAATATCTTGCTAGTGCTGGTGAGGATTGTCTCATTCATGTTTGGCAAGTTGGTAGCTCAGAAAGAAAAGGCGATCTTCTGTTTGATAAACAAGAAGATGGCAATTTGAATGTGTTATTGATGTCAAACGGGTCACCAGAACCAACTTCATTAACTACAGTGGAAAATGTACCTGAAAGGAAAAGAAGAGGACGGTTATCTATAAGCCGAAAATCTATAAGTTTGGATCCTATTGTAGTGCCAGATACCGTATTTGCACTTTCAGAAAAACCAATATGTTCCTTTAATGGTCATCTGGAAGATGTGCTTGATCTATCATGGTCCAAATCAAGGTTTGTTGACATATTTCAGTTTTGTTACTTGAAATTTTAAATGAGAATGCTTCATGATAAGTTTGTATTATCTATTTATCATGCATTTGGAACTATAGCATGAATGTTATATGTTTGTTGGAGGATAGAATAAACAAACATGGCAACTGAATTCAGTTATATTTATATCTTTTACCAACCATGATCTTGACTATTGACTTTAATCACAAGTAGATAGAGCCAAAGGATAATGCTGACTAAGAGATCATTAGTGATCTTTCCTTATATGCTAGAATTTATTAGGTTTATAATCTTGCTTAAGGGGTTTAATCTGACTGTTCCTGGTGGCTTTTTGGCATTTAATTGCATACATTAAGGTTGTTTAATTTTTGCATTTATAATCTCAGCATTTGCTTTCATCATCCATGGACAAAACAGTACGGTTGTGGCAGTTGTCTAGCAAGACATGTTTAAAGATCTTTTCTCACAGTGATTATGGTAACAAAAATGACTACATTCATTTATATTCTTACCACTTACAAAGAATATTTCTTTATTATTTATTCTGTGTTGTTTTTTTGATACAGTGACTTGCATCCAGTTTAATCCTGTCGATGATAGATACTTCATTAGTGGATCTTTAGATTCCAAGGTTCGAATATGGAGTATTCCTGATCGACAAGTTGTTGATTGGAATGATTTGCATGAAATGGTCACTGCTGCGTGTTATACACCAGATGGCCAGGTTGAACCATAAATGATTATTATTATTGTTGTTGTTGTTGTCGTCAGTTTTACTGAAAGTAAAAGAATATAGGCAATGGTTCTTATTATGTATCATTTTTAATTAATATCTGAAGGATTTTTTTTTTTTTTTTTGTTTTTAAAATCTTAGGCTGCATTAGTTGGTTCATATAAGGGGAGCTGTCGTTTATTCAATACAACTGGTATGAAACATTTTCTGTTTTCTTCTTTGGGTTCCCTTTTTTGTTTATATTCTAATAAATTTCTATATCTTTCAGAAAATAGATTGCAGCAGAAGAGTCAGATCAACCTGCAGAATAAGAAGAAGAAGCCGCATCATAAAAAGATCACCGGTTTTCAGGTGATAAAACTATTACATGCCTTTAGGGTCACGGTTCTTTTTGGTTTGTCACGGTTATGTATTTTATTTTTTTAGATATTTTTAGACACACTGCTGATTAGAATTCATATACAGTTTGCTCCTGGTAGTACATCAGAAGTGGTAATAACATCTGCAGATTCACGAATTCGTGTTGTTGATGGTGTTGATCTGGTCCACAAATTCAAAGGTAACGTTTACACGATGTATTTCATATATGATTTTTTAATTATGTTATATTCTGTTATACATTACGGTGTTCTATTATAGGTTTTCGCAACTCAAACAGCCAAATTTCTGCCTACGTGTCTGCAAACGGGAGATACGTGGTATGTGCCAGTGAGGATTCCAACGTGTACGTCTGGAAACACGAAGCTGACTCACGAGCCAGCAGAAACAAAGGTGTAACCGTAACCCAATCATACGAGCATTTCCACTGTCAGGATGTATCAATGGCAATCCCATGGCCTGGTATAAGCGACCTCTGTTGGGGTTTCGGGTCATCCGATCCCGCTAGTCTAGATCGGGACCACGAACCGTTAGAGGAGACATCAATGGCTAACCATCCTCCTACACCAGAAGATGAAACTAACCGAATAGACGGTTCATTGGTTAGCAGCCCGCTTCACGGAACCATATCAAGTGCCACCAACGGTTACTTTTTCGATAGGATATCCGCTACATGGCCCGAGGAAAAGCTTGTTACAGCCACTACCAAGAACCCGAGTCCACGGACCAGTGTTGACTTTTCAAACGGGTTGAGCCCAGGAAAGTCGGCGTGGGGTATGGTGATCGTGACAGCTGGATTACGCGGGGAAATCAGAACATTCCAGAATTTTGGAATGCCGGTTCGGATATAAGTGGATTGGGACATTGGATGGTTGTACAGATAGCTTCAAAGATTGTAATATTAGCAGGAGAGTCTTGTTTTGTTTTTGTGCTACTTCTTCTGCCTGTTTGAATTCGGAACTGATGAAGAAGACCAGTTCTTGAGTAGGAAAAAAATAGAGTTCTCAGGAAAAATAACAAAAAGAAAAAGAAAAAAAAAATGCGAAGAGAATACGTTTGAGCGTTGATGAATTGTAGAGACTTGAAGATATTAATTTGTATTTTTATGATTCATTTCTTGTGTATTCAGTCTGTGTATCTTCTTTAACTTATGTTATGTTGGTGGAAATGAATGAATTTATGATTGTGTATACAACTATTGCGTGTTTTTCGATAATTTTTACCTATTTTTTGGGTCACAAGTCCTTAAATCGCAGAAAGATGTGCCGTAAAGATGAGATGTAAAGTGACAAGAACTAATCCGTCCAAACATTAATAAGTTATGGTGTTGAGTATGTGAGCATCTCCTGTTTCTGATGACTAGAATGAATTTGTAACGCAAGCGTTGAGTTGTATGAGCATCTTGTGTTCTAGACGTCTAGAATGATCTTGTAATACAAATCACTCAAGTCTTAGGTTCATAGGTTGTATTGACACTGAGTCTTGAACGCATAGAATAAGTCTGGTAAAAATAATTTGACTTGAGTAAAAGTATATCTATGTTTTGAACATCAAGATCGAGTCTGATATAAAATAAATCAGACGTAAAGTAAGCATTTAACAGAAGAATCATTAAAATAAAAATAATAAAGTTATCTAATAAAAATAATAAAGTTATCTACAGAGAGAGTTGTATTTTTATCTTTACTTTCATAAGATATTGAAAACTAATAAAATATAGTATTGTCTTATGTTATCCATAATTTGAACTCCCACAGTCCCAAACAATGCCCATAACTCTGGAGGTAAAAGAAAAAAAAAACATATGCTTTGAAGAGTGCACCTTAAAATATATGTTTGAGGTCACGTGCTATCAGTCTAAATCTCTTTTCCTGATTGGTTACTTCAAACTTAAAATTATCCACTTTAACTTCCAAATATAGTAAAAACTAAGCACACAACCATCAAACACCACCACTATATAAACTCACACCACCCCGTAAACTCACTTTTCGATCACTTGAAAGTTGATTTCATTTCGCATTGCATCAATAATCAAGATGAATCAATCACCGGATAATAACACGAACATTTTGCCCGAAATTTGCCTCTGAAAGCGAGCGTAGGTGGTATGAGTGGTTTCGACGGTGGTTTGAACAGTTCAACTATGGTTGATGATTTGACGGTGGTGAGTTTGATGGTGCAAAGGCGTATAAAGACAACAAAATCAAAGGTTCTACTATACTTGTGCCACACAAATATTATACAAGTCGTAGGAGCTTGCCAGGAGTATGCGCTATTAAATCTGTCAACTTATATGAGTGGTATAATAGTATGATGTGATACAATCACATCATACGGCCCATGTTATATTTATGCTTAACACCTTGTAATGCCTTATATAACATCTCACAAACTCATAGTGTTATGTGTAGTCAATGGTGTGTGGATAGTTGTTAGGTGGTGTGTGTATATTTTTCACCCTAAATTATTCTTAAAATTTATACATTATTTAACTGATAAGCACATATGTGTGATGTAGGTTGCGGGTGATTCGAGCTTGACGAAATTAGGTCATGTGTACTGGAGCTGGAAAAAGGGTTTGGCTTCGTTCAAGAACCAGTTGTCTACATAAGCAAGTGATGTGAACAAGGCTCGTAAAGTGTGGGAGATAAATGAGAAGCTTGTAGGGTTGTCTTAAATTTGAGTTCATCGTGTTGGAAGTTATTTAATTATAAAGCCTTTTGACTATATTTGATAAGTTAGTGTATTTTTTTTTTTGTGTTAATACCAATAAACCCTTATTGATAAGTTCTAGTAATTATCAATTTACTATAATTACAATTTAATCCCTTCATGGAAATATTTTTATGGACGATATTGTCCTTACGAATAACTATAAACAAGGGTTTATGATTCAAGTTATTTTTATTGTCTAATTACATCATATAATATACATGATGTTTCTCTCAACAAAGTTGGAGACAAAATATGAAAAACACCATAATGATGAAATCTCCAACATAATTTAAGCATTTAAAGTTGATTAAAGAATTTCTATATACAATATTATCATCAAGAACATGATCGAATCTTCTAACAAGTAAGTTATACTTTTATAAATCTTGTTTATGTTGAAATAAATTTACACGCCGAAGATTAAGGTTGAAGGTTGGGTTTCAAATTAGGGGTGTTTAAAAATATTTGTATCCGAAAATCCAATAGTGATTTTTAAAAGTTTTGGATATTCTGATATCCAATTATCTAAAAACTTCAAAATATTTTGTTATTTTTTAACATTAAACTTTTTTTTTAACTTTAGGTTGGAACTTTTTAGTGTATATTAAGACTTTTGTGAAGTGTGTTGGTTTTTATCTAAATTTTATAATAATATATATCTAATTATTGCAAAAAAAAAAAATATAAAGTTCAGATATTTGAATCACTAGCCCAATCCGATCCTATTCGGATATCCAAAATTTTGGATACGGATACAGATACGAGTAGTGATTTCCACTATCCAAAAATTTTGGATATCTGAATTTAAACACCTTACAAATGATAGGAATTAGGTGAAATGAGCAAGTTTTATAAATTTAGTTTAGTTTCAGCAAGGTGTTATTCATCATTTTCGTAGAAAAAAAAAAGTTCGCAGCAACAATTTTATAAAGAAAATGCATGCTCTAAGTTGATTAATATCAATTTAATTATTACTTAAGATCAAACAAATTATAAAATAATAAAATAACAATATTATTAACTAGTATCAATAAAATCATCTGTTTAAAGATGATTTTAAGGTTTTAACAAAAGTGACTTTTTAAAAAACATGTTTTCATATTTATTTTTGAATATGTTTTATTTTTTATAAGGATACTAAGTTAGTGACCTGGTTTAGAGAGGGCTATCACAAGTAAAAGAAAAAATGAGAACATTTTTATTTTTAAGAGGAGAATAAAATAAATTTTAAAATGAGGTTTTTTTTTTTTGTTTTTTTTTTTAAGAAAGGGAGTATGACAAATACAAGAGTAGCATGTACAGTACAGCCTACAGGTACAGCCCACCTTTTATAAAAAATACTATAAGAGCATTCACAACCCACCCTCCATCTCCATCTTTATAATTACACTAAAAAACACTATTTTTTCTCTTTTCTTTTTAATAAAATAATATTTTTTTATACTTTTATCATTATATTTTCTCTCTCTTTCACTCACAACCACTTTCAACAAATATTAAAAAATTAATAGAGATGAACAGTATTTTATTAAATATAAAGATGAACAGTAACATGTTCTCTATCCTTCACTCACAACCACTAATAACCATTCTTTATAATATAGAAAAAACATTCACATATTTATGAAGAACCTGCCGTGAATGCTCCAAGAATAGACACACTTTAACTTTATGCAATGTCCTGTGTTTCCCTATATTTAACTTTAATCATCATCTGACAGAATCTATATTTCAATGTTGGTAATAATGATGTTTAAATGAGTTCAAAATCTCAAAGATACATAAAATTCGGCCCAGCAGGTCCATTAAGTATGTGTACCCATAAATATGGTCACTGTTAAGTTATATTGTAAAACTTTAAAAGGGCCTAATCCAGACCCGACCCAATTTAGAGCTCAATGACTCTATGTCTCTATGTGGACTGGAGTAATTGAATGAAGCAAATCAGCAATCACAACCAGATTTGAGAGGGGGTGAAAGGACATGGATTTAAGATTTATATGATTTTATTTAAGGACCAGCTTGACAGATTGAACTTTGATCGACTATTTGAAACTTGAAACCAGTATAAACTTAGGAAAATATGTAAAATTTTCATTTTCACTATTTTTCCTCTTAAAATGTCCTCTTCAGACACTTAATTCCCCAAAATGTCTCTAACAGACAAGACGTCAACACCTATACATCTAGGGGCGGACGCTTGTACAGTGAAACCAGAAACAAATAGACACGTGTCCCTAATCGGGTGAGCGCCTGCTCCCCCGCCGGTGATCACGACATTGATGTTAAAGAGACGTTTGCTTAGATCACGTGCCCATTTGCGACTGAATCCGCTATACATGCGCCCACTACTACCTCTATAGACTTCAACGTCTTGTCTGGTAAAGACATTTTGATGGATAATTATTTAAAGGGATATTTTAAGAAAAAAAAGGAGAGAAATGGATATTTGAGAAATTTTCCCTTAAATTCATATATTTAAACATTTTTGTTCTGAAATATGTATTTACTTTAACAAATTATAATTTTAACCCGTATTCATTATTTTAAAATTTGTTAATACAACAACTTAAGGATGTTGGAAAAAATAATAAAATTATTTTAAATCACTAAGCATAAAATTTACCGGTCTAGACGACTCACCCAACCTGGTTGGTTTGGTTCAGTTCGTCACTTACTCAACTCTAATTAGGGTTTGACATATAAATACTAGGTTAATACCCCGTGTATTACACGAGTTGAATAAATAAAATATTAAATAATTAGTAATTAAAATTTACGAATTATAAAACTATATTTGAAGATAAAATATGATTATAATTGCATAGAGAATTTATGGAGGAAATCCGGTTTTAAATTCCCAGAAACCCCCGCCGGGAGCCAAGAGAAGTAAGCTTAGGCTGCACATGTTAGATCCGATTCCAATTTGACAGCCACTTTAAGTAAATAAACAATAATATATTTTTCTTAAACTTTTAACTTATAAAAAATGTGGGTTTTAAATATTTTATTTTAAGAAAAATGAATTTATTTTTAAAAAAGTTTGTTGTATTCTGTATTTTCATAAAACTTTTGTTTTTAAAAAGTGTGTTTAAAAAAAGGTTTTAATTTATTAAATTATATAATTTTTAATATGAAAATGGTATGATTAATATTATTAGTATTCTATATTATTAATAATAATAAAGAGAAATGAGAAAGTTAGTGTGATAAAACTTGTAATTGTGTCAAGTCTTATTTTAGGTTTTTTTTGTTATAGATAGATAGATAGATAAATAAATAGGCTAGAAACTTATTTATTAAACGGATTATAGTTAGTAATAAACACGAATAGTTACAGTATGATATTCTAATATAAGATATGATTAAAATTATATATACGTAATAGTTCAAGAAATAAAACAATTATACTATTTTTAACTCTCTTATCTAAATACTTTTATTTTTAAACATTCGTTTTGAGATTATTTTATAAAAGATTTATTGTTATAAAAATCTTGTTTACTTAAAACTTAGTTTTCTAATTATTCTGGTTGTGCTAATAAAACTACTTTTATAAAATTTTATACCTTTTTATAATTTTTTTAAAAATGACCGATTTAAAATATTATGTTTCAAAAAGGTTTAGTGTTTTAGAAAATTTTATATTGTACAAAAAATTTTGTTTTTTTTTGTTATTTCTATTTTAACAAAATGATATGATTTTTAATTTTCTTAATAAAGTTTATTTTTAAAAACATAGCATGATTTTAAAAAATATAGATGAGAGTGAAATGTATCAATTAATAAAATTAATTTTTATTAAAAGAGAGAAATTAATTTGAATGTTTAAATTACTATAATATCTTTTTGGAGGGAAAATGAAGTGAACATGTTTAAAGTAATGTGGCAAGTGTTAAAAATATGGTTTAAGATAATGATAAGTGGCATAAGAAATTTTCTTTTATTATATTTTATAGATATAAAACCGACTAACGTGGATTATTTTGTAATTTTTCTTTATATAGCTATTAGAAATGTCACCTCAAATTCCTCTTAAACAAGGCAACAAATACAAAAAAAATATTTATTTTTCTTATTATCTACGCGGTCCTGTAATTGCACATGAGAGATTTTAGTGAAATTGAAAATGTTGGCATATTGTCATTCACCACTGAAATCAAAATAGCTATAACTATATGACAATATATTGAGGAGATAAATGACATAGAAAGTTACGAAAATGACCTCTTGAGTTGAAAACACAGTGGAGACAACATATCAGATAAGTAGCAGCACCTCTCGCGTAACCATTGGAGCCTCACAGCGGTTATATTGTCACCTTCGAACACTCCCATTCTTTCCTTCACATGAATATGATTCATCTTTTCCTTTTTTGTTTCCTTCCTCTTCGGTGTCATCTATGTATTTACACATTAAGCAACAATAACGGTTCCACACGCGCGTATATGTATATGTATATGGGCGAGTTACATTTCGTCCCCTATTTGGGATGTATAAGAAAAAAAGCGACTGTTTTAGGCCCCTATATTTACGTGGCTTTTTAAAATTTCAGGTTTTGGTATGTGATGAGAGTGAAAGTTTATGTTTTTAATGTGTGGTATTTGAATCGAAAGAAATCTTGGTCTGAAGCAAGAAAACAGATCCGCATGTTCCACAACTGGGGTTGTTGGCCCAGTGCAAAGGCAAAACTTTTTGAAGCACCAAAAGTTCGGAGGTCGTGGGTTCAAATCCCATAAGAAGTATATTAAACTTTGTTGTCCAAAAAAAAGAAAAAGAGAAAAATCTGCATGTTCCATCTTCGCCTTGCTTTCGGATTAAATTCAAGGTGAATTGCCAGGGATGATAAGGGATTTTCATTTAACAAACAAGGGTGAATCCAGTTCTATATACGTATTTATCTTGAATTTCGATTGGTTTCATTATAATTTATATGATATAAAAAAATATCTAATGGAAAATTGGGATTTTTTAAAATTTAACACCAAGTGATTTACCTAACAAGAGTAGTGTAATCGTAGTATGACTACGAATTAAAAGGCCCTAAATATTAATATGGCTTTAGGTCCTATAATAACAAGACGTTGCCTTTTAATCGTTTAGACTCCACAAATACTCTCCATGACCATTTCCTGCAATTTTTATTTGTGAATAGCATAATTGTATTTTACATTTAATCCAACGACCCTTAACTAGTTTTATATTCGTCCGGTGATATTTTATTTTAATGTTATGATAACATAACTATTATTCTTTGCGCTGTAAAAAGAAAAAAAAAACAATTTTTATTTAAGATCAAAGTTAAATTCGTTAAACTTGCTGGGACCAAAAATGATTGACCACATTAAAAAAATCACAAATATACATGGAACCACATGTTGGACCAAAAATCCAATATCATTAAACGAAGTTTGTTAATACAATAAAATACACATAAAAATGAAGAATCATTCATATTTAAAGAAACTCATAACAAAGAATAATTCATCTCCAAAGAAAGTCATATGAGATATGTTATTGAAAAGGCTAATTGTGTATCAAGATTAAACAAAACAATATTATTATTTCACTTATAAATCACATACTTGCCTCAGCATAGCTTTCTGATTTTTTAGGCTTTTTCATGACGTGTGCCGTTCATGTTTTCTTCTCCCTCTAGATGTTGACCTACACAATATGATATTAACCTATATATTAATAAAGTAAAGAAATAAATAGTGACGCGTAACTGTTTAATGCGTGATTTCCACCACATATTCTACAGTAATAATATTATTAAAATAATAATAATAATAATATAATAATAATAATAATAATATATAATTTGTTTATTAAATTCTTTTGTTAACTTCTAGGTAAATTCAGATTTTTAAAAAGTTAAAGTTCCAGGTTACATGCCGGGATGAGTCGGGCATAAAATATTTCCGTGCACATTTTTTACGTTTTGAGTTGGTCTACTTTTCGATGTTCACTTATGTTTTTATGTGAATTTGTTCTGAAACGGGCGGGTGTAAAAATAAACGTTCTTATTCGACGGTATAAATCTGAGTTACTTTACGTTTCAATGTAATTTAGTTCGGAAACGAGTCGCGACGATCGTAATCTATTTTTTATCACATACGGCACATTTGCGTATGTCTTTTATGTACGTTTTGAGTTGGTATACGTTTCGACATAATTTTGTTTGGAAAAAAGTCGGGTCAAGTATAATATGTTTCGTTCAACGGTAAAAATTCAAGTTACTTTACGGTTCAACGTAAATTTAGTCTAGAGACAAGTCGTGTTGATTGTTAGTCTATACATTATCACATCACGTACAATGCTACGACAGTGTGTTAATGCATTCGTGTTTTGATATTTGGGATCATGGTGGAACTTCCCGCACAACGCGCTGGTTAGAAACACCTAATTCATTAAATTGCTTCCATAAAATCTTTTCAATAGTATATCCCAATTATTAAACGCATCAGAGAGTACAAATGATGACCCTTAAAACTAACGTATATTACCTTGTTGATTTGTTTAATGAAGATAAAAAGTAATATTTTATTATTAATAATTTTTGTTTCACATTTTATCACCAGCAATATTAGTCATATCATCCAACATCACAACTACCTTTCCTTTAACATCACCAATATTCACTAATTACCTGAAAATACCTTTTGATCAAATATAATGACACAGTTAATAGATAACTAGATAAAGATTTGATATATGTGATAAGAAACTATAACAATTCAACTACACTGTGTTCATGACACCTCTTTTATACAATAGAAAAATGGGTATCAGATTAAATTTTGGCAAAAGCACTAGTATATTGACACCACTGCCCCAAACTTGATATTTCCATGAAGATTTTCTCAGGAAAAAATAATCGTATTGTATTATATAAACGTCTTAAAAGGAAACTCAATATCCTAAAGTAATATACAGTATGAAATACAACATAATACTTGAGTATGAAACTTAAAAGCATCGTTAGGAAGAAACTCACGTTAGGTAAAAAAACCCTTCTACCAATCTGGAACCCCTCCTTATATTTGACACATGTAAGATTTTAACCCAAAACATCTATCTATTTTTATTAGATGTTAAGATATACCACCTTAACCAATTAACCTGAAGATTATTGTTATTAAATAACAAATGAGTTATGTTTAACATTTAGATAAAGTTTTGAGTAATTTAACTTTTTTGGTTTACGCACTGGCGTAATTATAACATTAAATTACGATTCAAGTGCCGCTAAAAAAAGAAAAGAAAGAAAGAAAGAAAAATACAATTCTATTAACGACAAACAATATTGATCCCTCAAACAAGTAGAGAGCGAACTAAACACCAATATGTGATTCAAATTCTATTCTTTTTATATGTTTGTTTAGTTTTACAAAAAAACAAAATACCATAATAACATATTGCCGTAAAAGCATATTAATTTGCCGTGTAGCCCTGCTTTAAGAAAGAGTATTATTTTGTGAAACCTTTGCGGAAGGATAAGTCATTTCTTAAAAAATATGGCATTTTATTAAATAGACTATAGAAAAATGATATGATTTTTCTTCTTTGATTAAAAAAAATAAAATTAATAAAATGGTATAAACAAAAGAAACATTAGCCTGTAGTTTTAATTTTCAAACTAGAGTGGTATATTTTTATTCTTCTAGAAAATAAACATAATCATAATCAAACTCAAATAAAATTTCTCATCTTATATCTTTTGTGTATAAAAAGGTAGTGTGTTTTGTTTATATTATTTAAGACTACATATACAATTATTTTTATCTTTTCGGTACAAAACATACGACTTTTACCGATGGATTTGTGGCAGATTCGTCAGTATAGGTGGCTCCCAACGGGTGATACTTTTGTTAGAAAATAGGGCGATGGTGGTACGTTTACCCGTTTTCTAGGGTAAACGTATCATCATTTCTAAACAAGAAAAAAAAAAAAAAAAAAAAAAAAGGAAAAGAAGCTAACTTTATGTATATTTTTAACAAATTGATTAACACACATGCTTAATTGCTTATAAATACACCTGGCCACATAAACACTCCCTCTAGTGTCACCCACACACATCCATCCTCAATTCTCAAATCATCAACCACTAAAAGCCTAAAACCTTTGTATGGCAGCTCGACTGTTGGCGTATGAGGTTTCCGATCTATGCCTCGGTAAGCCTCCGGTGAGCTCCCTCCCTATCTCCGCCACCGTCCGCCACGCCCTCGCCGCCCTCAAATCCTCCGGCGACACCCACATCAGCATCTGGAGCTGCAGCCACCACGCCACCACCGACGACTGCCGCTGCGTCGGAAAAATCTGCATGGTTGACATCATCTGCTACCTCTGTAAAGAAGATAACATATCATCTCCGGCCACCGCACTTAAGGCCCCCGTTTCCGTTTTGCTGTCACGTGTTCCCGGAGTTGTTCAGCACGTGGATCCTTCTTATAGGTAATCATGCATTGGGGTATAAAGTTGATCATATTATTCTGGTGGTTTTGGAATTCTTTTTTATATTCTAGGTCGTTTTTGAAAACAAAATGATTTGTCGTCGGAAAAAAATTAATTTTCAATCTAGGTGATAATTAATTTTTTTAAATTAATTTGATTTTTCACTTATAACTTCCATATATGAGTGAACACATCTTTTTATTTACTTTTCCTAAAACATTTTAATATAAGTTTTGTTAAATTTGGACTTCGTTAAAAAATAGTAGTTTTGTTGTAATATTCTTTTTTTTATTAGACTCTATTTTTAATAAAATTAATGCCAGAATGTGAAAAACAATTAGACAGAGCGGTGTCCTTTGGCTTTTTAGAAATCTTTTTTTACAACTTATAGGAGAAAAATAAATAAAATTTTATATAAATGTATTTATTGAATATAAAACTCAAAAATCAAATTTGAGTAAATTTGAAACATCTATTTACAACCATGTTTTTAAAATCAACCATGTTTTTAAAATCGGATCGAATAGAGAATCCCAGTGGCCAAATATTCTTTTTTTAAAAGTCTATTTTTAATAAAATTTAGTGCCAGAATGTGAAAAACTAGACCGAGCGGTGGCCTTTGTCTGTTTAGAAAATTTTTTTTATATAAAACTACATGAATATAAAACTCAGATTTTAATTTTTTTGAACGCCTGGTTAGTGGTTAGTTGTTAGTACATCAAGTTAGTAATATTTGCCAATGTCAAGGTTTGAACCTTGGACCTTCAAGAGAGGCAAAGCGATGGTTAGTGGTTAGTTGTTATTACACTCAAATTTTAAATATGAGTAAATTTGAAACATCTGTTTAGAAAAGTGGATCTTAATTGACGACATATAATCACATTTCTTAGTTAAACTAGCGGATTATCTAAAATCAAACAGATGAATTATTTGTCACAAAACGATGGTCGTATTATATATACCCACAGAAAAAGTTAGTATTTTTTTTTTATCTTTGATTTTACTTGCTAATTGCAGTTTGCTTGAAGCCATTGATCTAATCATCAATGGTGCTCAAAATCTCGTGGTGCCAATAAAGAACACAACCTCAAAACGAAAACAACTCCGGCAGCCACCGTCACTAGCTCCGACGACCCACGCCGGCGGCCGTGAATTCTGTTGGCTAACACAAGAAGACATAATCAGATTCCTTCTGAGTTCAATCGGATTATTCTCTCCGACCGCCGCTTATTCAATCAAATCCTTAGGAATCATCACGACGGAGATCCTCACCGTCAACTACCACTCTCCGGCGTCAAAAGCAGTTGACGCCATTCAGCCTCTCATTCCGACCAAACTTCCGTCGCCGTCGTCGACGACGACGGCGTACTGATCGGAGAAATCTCTCCGTCCACTCTCGCCTACTGTGACGAGACGGTTGCGGCGGCGATCACGACGTTGTCCGCCGGTGACCTGATGGCGTACATAGACTGCGGTGGTCCGCCGGAGGATATCACCGCGGTGGTGGCGGTGCGGTTGAAGGAGATGAATCTCACCGGAATGCTCGATGACTTTTTAACTTATTCCACCGGAATTCCTTGCTGTAACACCGGCTCTTCTTCCGATGAAGAAGCTATTCCGTCGCCGGCGACCACCGGATCAGGGCGGAGGTGCCACCGCTCCGACAGCGTTATGCGGCGGGCGGAGGCGATCGTCTGCCACCCGTGGAGCTCGCTGGTGGCGGTGATGATTCAGGCGATTGCTCATCGTGTGAGTTATGTGTGGGTGGTTGAAGACGATTGTAGTGTCGTCGGAATTGTGAAGTTTTCCGGTGTGTTGAAAGTTTTTCAGGAGCATTTGGAGAAGATGATAAACTAGGGGGTGAAGATGGGTATAGAGAAAGATGGAGGGTGAATTTCGTAAATATGAAGTATTTTGAGTGTTTTACTTGTTTGAGTGATAATCTATTAACTATAATAAAAGAAGATTTTTACATGACACGTGTCAATATATTAGGCACTTTAATTTTTATTTTTCCGTCTCTCTCTCTTAATTAATGATATTAGTATATATAGTAATTATATTATTTAAAACATTTCTAAATTAAGAAAATATATATCATAAAAATAAAAAACTAGATTTTTTATGAAAAACACACTTTAAAATTATATAAGACACGAAAAAAATTCTTAAATATGAAATATTTTAATACTATTTTTCTAAGTTTTATAAGATGATTAGTTTTTAAATAAAATAAAAAAAACCAGAATGTTTTAAAAAACAATTAAAAAAACACAATCTTATAAAACGATATTTTGAAATGATATTATTATTGCTTTTTACTTAAAATACTTATATATACATAAGTTAATCATATCTTATTTACAAATATTATTTATAATTTTTAAATTTTATTACAAATTATTTAATATTTTATTTATTCAACACGTATATTACACGGGATACTATATTAGTTAATTAATAAAAAGCGAAAATTTATTCCGTGTTTTTTGGCGTTACTTTTTTTGAGTAAGAACTTTTTATTGGCGTTACTTATTATTTGAGTAATAAAAACAAAGTTTGTTAGAGATATGCAGGAATATATAATGTGAGGGGGAGATGTTGCTTATCAAATTACTTTATTGCTCAAAAAGACATTAAATGTTTAAAATATATATTTTATTATAGATAGAGAAAAATATATAAAGAGAAATTTAGAATATAAACTGCAAGAGTCTCGTTCAAGCTCGATATATAGATTTTATTTAACTAAATTCCAAATAATAAACTTTTAGTTTTTTTATTGCTATAACAAATATTGTAAGGACAAAAACACACACACAAATTAAATATAGTTCTAAACCTACATGATGTGAATTGAATTCTTACCGTTTAAGAACATCAAAACACATTGCTTATTATTATAACAACAAATAGTCACATAAAAAAATGAAGTAGAAAATATTAAATCTCGTGATACAATTTGATGTCATAATAAGAATTTAACTAAATCTTATAATAATGCACGAGAATTTGATAAATTCTTAAGAGACGAAAAAATTTGATCAAAACTCTCGAGGAAACCACTACCATTTCAAGTTACCTTAATAATTACATCTTATTGCGTTGAAATAAATAACAATCAATTTTTTCATGTCTTTTAAGAGGGGAAAAAACTACTAGTTTACAATTTATCAGTGATACATAATTAAAAAAAGGGTGATTACGCCGAAAACCTTTTGTTTTTTGTTTTATCCATTTCTTTTACATTTCTTAAATTTCTCTAGAGAAAAAAACATATTAATCGTATTGTCATTTCAAATAAACAATGCTCCATTTGCATACAAATAAAAGGATGAAACCCAATGCCCCCATGGAATTGTGTCGCTGTCAACGGCTTTCACGTTGTCTTACGTTATACGAACTAATGATTACGTGTCATCTCACCATTTTCATACTACGTGTGTCGTAAAGGAGCATAATTACGTGGAACGTTGAACTAGCAAGTCACTTGCGAGATGCCTCTGATTCATACATCAAATTAAGCGCCGTAAATACATTATTAATATGTGATGTATAATTTATCAACAATCGACAATTACAAACACAAACTTGAGAAAGTTGCGGATACTTAGATAGAAATGTAGCAGAGTTTTCTCCATAATTGTATCTGGTATATATATGTTCGATGTTTTTCTTATCAGGTTCATGATTAAAGTTTTACGATGTATAATAATATAGATCTAGGATTAAGATTTAATGAGTGTGTTCGTTATTATCGATTTTAAAATATCTCCCTACTCTAATAAAAAAGTTTCTAGGATGGACACATGTTAACACCATATTCCTCCTCATCAATTTTATACCGCTTCTCTCTGCTATTTAATAATCATATTAATTACTAATAATATTATTAAATAGTTTTTTAATAAATTAAGAAATAAATCTTTTTACTAATGTTATTTCATAGGAAATAATTTTTCATAAAATTAGAAAATTTTTTAGAACATCAAACTTTTTTAAAAATATAAAATATTTTATAATTGGTGTTTCTAAAATGTAAATTTTTTATAAAGAAAAAATAATTAAAATTGAGAGTTATAATAAGAAAGTTTTTAAGTATGACATTTTTTAAAATGTTTGTTTTAAAATAAAATTTTTTATTTAGTATAAAAAGATTTCAATCATATCTTATTTTATAATAGCGATTTATAATTAATAAATTTTCAATATATTTAGTATTTTTTATTCAACCCGTGTAATACACGGGTTTACTAAAACTAGTTACTTGATAAAAATCTTAAATTTTAAACTTTCTAATTAAAATGTATTATAACATGGATAGTTTCTTGCTTTAGTGACATCTAGTTTTTATATTCATCAAAATAATGCATGTTCAAATGTCACAAAGTGGATGATAAGTGGATTTTAGGGAGGGTTGTATTTGCTGTTTAAAAGGAATGTATTACAGAACCTAGCCAAGGATATAATATAACTAATAAAAAACACAAACTTGAATAAGGTTTTAGAGAAATCTAGCAAAGCGTTTTTTTCTAATTGTATTCGTTGTACTAATGGTATAAACTAAGATTAAATGGGTGTGTATTTTTGCTGAACTAGAAAAAACTTGACGAAAATCTTAAATTTTAAATTTTCTGATTAAAATGTATTATAACGATGAATGCTCTTTTGGGCTAGTGACACATTGACAGGGATATAATACATTTTAATTCAGCAAAAATACACTCATTTAACACACATCGTTTTAGTGAGAAAGAACATTAAGTATTGAGATTGAATGAAGGTGAACTAAAGTGGTGTTTGTTTTTGCAGAGGTAAAATGTCTGCAGTCTGCGAACCACATCTGCAAACATCTGTAGCAGAAGAGGTGGATCAAACCTCTACAGTCTGCAAGAAGAAGACTGTTTGTTTTTTAACTTCTGCAGACTGCTAAAATTAGAGGAAGAGGTGGCGCGACTGGACGGTGGCGGCGATGGTGGCGGTGGCAACGGTGGCGCAAAGGTGGCTCGACGGTGGCGCAAAGGTGGCTCGACGGTGGCGCAAAGGTCGCGCGACGGTGGCGCGACTGGAAGGGAAGGGGTCGTGTGAGGGAAGGGGCGACGGTGGCGCGACTGGAAGGGAAGGGGTAGCGCGAGGGAAGGGGCGACGGTGGCGCAAAGGTCGCGCGACAGTGACGCGACGGTGGGGCGACGGTGTCGCGACGGTGGCGGTGGTAGTTTCTGCAGCCAACAATTTTGGAAGGGGGAATGGGTTAGGAAGGTGGAGAGGGATATGGTTTTTGTGTTGGAAGAGTTGAAAAGAGGTAAGAAGACACAAGTCCAAGTCTGTTTCAAAAAAAGGTCACGTAGAGATTTTTTAATGAAACCTCTTCCGAAAAACAAACAATCTGCACGACCCAACGTCTGCCCGCGATCTGCGCGGCGCAGACAAAAGTGATCAGGAAGACCTTTTTGGAAAAAACAAATAGCCCCTAAGTGAGGCGGTAAATATCTGTATGCTTGTGAGTGTTTGAGTGCAAGAAAAGGGGCCTAAACCAATAATCAATTGAGTGCTCTTCATATGCCGTTCAGTTCACGATACATTGACATCATGTTTGATGACTTTCGTTCCAGTTTGAGCATCTGATCTCCTTCCGTTCCATCGAACTATCTAAGGGTGTGTCGTTATGTACATCATGTCCAATAACAAGCCTAATGAAGAGACCATACGGCACAAACACTGTTTCTTTACCTCTTTGATCCACTCATTTTAACACCTCTAACTGTAATCGACATAGTTTTTCACATAGTATGACAGTTCATGTTGCAGTTAATTTTGCTACATCCAAGGAGTTCATATTCTTCTTGTTGTAAAGCATCAGTAAGGATTTTAAATAATTTTAAAAAAGCCATCATAGGTTCATATCTGCCTAACATCCAGTACACAATCAATCTTGATTATTGCAATAATATCCAACATAAACAAACCAACAACTATCTATCAGCATTTACCAAATTCACTTGCTTCATTAACCAAGATTTCATTGGGTTGAGACAAGCTCTCAGATTATCATGCGCGAGTTGTGCTCTTTCGTTGTCTCCAAATCCAAATATCCTCCCTCGGCTTGTGACTACAACCGAGTGATATAGACCTGTGCTTACTTGAGATATATGATGATCTTTTAGACTGTACAGCTTGCTAGGTTTCAAAACTTTATCAGATACGCCTCTGTCTGGAAATCCAAGACTCCCGAACCCCATCCATCCAAAACCATATAAAGATCCATTATCCACCAACACGAATGTCTTTCGCTTGCTTGCACACACCTGCAATTATAATAATGTAAATAGCCTCCAAGAAAATAGGTTCATTTGTGTTTGAACTTTAGATAACTGATTTATGAACCTGAACAGCAAGGTGAGTTTTGAGGCTAATAAGGAGCTCGGGGGTCGTTTTATCAATCTCATCTCCATGGCCGAGTGCACCACAATACCCTTTTCCCCATGTGTAAACCTGAATTTGATATACAAAACAGTTAATTCAAGTCTAAATGATGGTGATTTGTGGATTAGAAACAAAGGTTTAAAGTTTAGTGTAGACTCACATAACCATTAGAATCAAGTGCAACCACATGTTCATCACCAGCAGACACACGAACAACGTGGATCCCTTTTCTCCTGAACCACTGCACTGGCCGAGGGTTAAGTTCATTGTGCTGCTCACCATGGCCAAGACAGAAATTGGTTCCAGACCCAAATGAATAAACGGTTCCATCACTAGTGACAGCAAGTGCATAGCTTGGACCAGCAGCAATCTGAACAACTGGACCAACGGCCACAAGTGATTCCACAAGCTTTGGTGTTGGTCTGTCCAAGGTGTCGCCATGACCAAGTTGACCATGTCCACTGGTCCCACATGTGTAAACATGACCTTCGTTTGTTAAAAACATAGTAAAGCTAACCCCAGTAGCAACCTAAAAGCATTGTAAGTTTAAACTTTCAATGTTAAACACTGCCATTATGCATATAAACATAACTTAAAAAAAACAATTATACCTGTTGGCAAGGGACTTCCTTTAATGATTCAACAAGCCTAGGCTTGAATATTGGACGATTTGTATCACTATGCCCACAACAGAAAGAAGAATTATCACCACATGTGAAAACCTACAAACATCAACACTCAAAAATGTTATATCTCATATTCATAAATATGAAAATGCGCGATAGCAAAAGCCACATGACAGTCACAATGCAAACCTCTCCTGACCGCGTGACAAAGGCAGCATGATTATGGGAAGCCGAAACATGTGTCACATGAGCAAATTTTGGGAATTTAATCGGAGTAAACGCTACACATTGTGTAGTTTCAGGACCATGACCAAGAACACCACATAAACTTGAACCACACGAGTAAACAGTTGAATCTTTAATCAGTAATGTGTGATACCTTCCACTTCTAATTTGCATCTTCTAGTAATCATGACATTTTCAATCAATTAGACCAAATCAACAAGCAAATTTAACAACAAACTATCACTAAATTGCATATAAATTAAGATAAGAATCAACAGAATCAACAATCATACATTGCCTGCAGAGGTTTCAACCACATCAGAAGACTGATGAACAGACTGCAAGAATCTCAAAACCCTTTTCCAATTTTGACCACATCGAGCCACCAGTTCTTCTTGAGCTCTAAGGCTCAAGCAGATGTACACAGGATGCGACCTACAAAGCTGAAAAGCCGCAAAGTCAACCAAAGACTTTGACTTTAGAGGATCAAACCCATGGCTATTTCTGAAAGTTGAATTAGTAAGCTCCAAACACACAAGATCCACCCCACTCAATCGAGCCCCAGATGTCAATATCTCAAGAATCAAATGCACCGGCAAGTCATCGAGTGTAGTAGACCTTAACCGATCCCCCATTGCTGGTCAAATTGGGGAAAAAGATCAGATTTTGAAGCGAAATTTGATGAAATTCAAACGGGAAAACGAGCAGGAGTATGTGGGGTGAAGGAAATTAGAGGGGATCGAGGTAGATGATGAATTGATTGGTGATTGATGGTAAATTGAGTCGAAACTAAACATCAGATGCAACAAAACAGCAAACAAGAATCGAAATTGAAAGATAAAAGGGTGCGGAATTGGGGAAATTAGCAATTGTGGGAAGAAATAACATAATTCGAACGAGGGTTTCGATTATTATATGAAAATGGAGGGTGTGACGGTGGAAAGATTCGATTATTACATGGGAATTGTGCAGTGGAGCTTTATCAATGGCGACAATTGCTCACTGTCATCGTCTTTCTCTCTCTAGACTTATTATTGACAAAAGTAGAAGGAGAGAAAGGGGTTAACCACGCTGTCGTGTCCACGTGGAGGGTTGCTATTGGTGGTGATGTATACATATGTATGGAAATCGGTGTCAGATTGACCACCAAACACTACATTATACGCAACTTTTTCACTTGTTCATGAAGTTTCATCAGCTTTCATTTACGGCTTGAGGAAGATGACCCTGACAATATAGTCACTTTCGTTTATTTATGTATTATATAGTTGAATTAAGAAGATATTAAAATAAATACTTAACAATTAAGATTTAAAAATTGTAAAACGGTTCGGATATGGATTTGTGAGTTTCGACTTGATTCGACCCGAAAATCTTCATTTGGATTATCTAGATATATATGATGAGAAAATAAAGATACACTTCCCTCATGTTAAATGGATTAAAAGTTGTAGTCTCATAATACATATTAATTTGGTTTTGATCGTAAGTTTAGAGAGTTTGTTAATTAAGCAATTTGCTATTCTAAAATAAGTAAAAGAGATATCAAAAATAGAGAAATAAAGAAACCTATTAGCCTATGTCATTTAATATGATTGTGTTAGTGTGAGGGTACCTATCACTCGAAAGTCATGTGATATAAATTAATTCTTACTTTTTGTCCATCAAATCGAAATAACTTATACCATATACATACTAGACAAGTTACTACGACATAACGTTGAGGCCATGACGGAGATAAAGAAGATAACGAACACTTATCACCGACGCATTATTGCGGAGCAAGTTTAAAAGGATTCACCAAGCATCGATTGTTTCCAACGATTTATTGAAGTAAATTTTATACAAGATAGAAATTGATGCAATGATGCCTTCAACTAAGCTTGATAGACTACTTTTATCATCAAGCGGATTTCAAACGTTTAAATGGTAAAAGAAGAAAAATAAATACAAAGGAAGTGAAAATCAACAATACATGTGTCAACTTATTTAAAAATAAAAATAAATGTAAAGAAAGTGACAATTAACAAGACACGTCTCAAATTCTAAAAATTTAAAAGTACTTTTATGCCTCATCTTAATAATTTTTTATTAGATAAAACATCTGAATCCAACTGTATAATTATATAGTATACTATATAATGATAGTATATAGTACATAATACACAAAAGATATTGTATTATACAAATTAGCTCGACAACACCACATTTTAGGTCATTTGTTAATATTAAGATATATTGCTAGCATGGGTCATTTATTATCGATATGTTTTTGTTAGCTTACCTTAACACTCAGTGTCATGTGATGTAAATTAATTCTTTCTTTTTTTTCTATTACATTGGTGCTCAAGCATTTTTTTTTCTTTTTTTTTTTAATCATTTTGTTAGATACACAGCTAGTGAAAATAACTCTATGTAAGCTACTATCTCTATAAACTTTTTTTTGACAAATCAACTATAAATATGGGTGTGAAAGAGTTTTGCAGACTCGAGCTTATGTAATTAAACAGGTGCGAGTTTGGATCATCTATTAGACAAGTTTTAGATAAGCCTAAGCTCGCTTAAGTTTATCAAAATTTGAAATTTGAGCCTATTTCAAGTACATCACAAGCGACTAGTATAATTTCCACCTCTATATATAACTTAGCCCAATAGTGATGTTGAAGTTGTGTGTCGATCCATACTCAAACATAACAAATCTTATCAATTGAACACCCGACACATAACTCACGATTAAGGGATGATTGTCGAGAAGAAAAAGTATATTAAGGTACTACTTTTATCATATTCAGATTTAGAACGTAATATGTGGGCTAAATAATATCATAATAACTTATGAATTAAATAAGTTGTAAGGAACATTGTTTACCATTTAACAACAATTAAAATAGAAATAAATGTAGATATACACTTAAAAGAGTGAAAAGTGTATGTAGTGGTAAATATGTAGGAGTTAAAGGTTGTTTGATAACATTGTGTTGAACAATTAAAATGTTTGATTGAAGAAGAGGTAGTTACTGAATTATTCAGTATGTTTCTAAAACTCGCTCATTAAAAAGGCTACATGAACCATTAAAAGGTATGTTAAGTGAACCAAACACACTCTACATCTGATCGATTCAGAGGTAACATATTAATAGAACAATTAAAATACCATTACACAACCCCTTTGAATGATGTTCTCACACCAACCAAAGGTTGCTGGTTCGAGTCTTGAGGTTGGCAATTTTTGAATTTTTTAGGTGTTGTCTATTGTATCCTATATATTCTAGGTGTTGTTAAAGAAAAGATAGACACTTGAAAAAACTGTGAAATGTAAGAAGTTTTAATGATACATTGGAAAAAATAAAAAGCCGAAGCGATAACTAAACCGATTTATAACTGGTACTGTAAAAACCGTCAAGAACCAGTTATTGTTCTCAACGTATGAATCGAATTTTATTGGTTATCTTTTACCGGTATTCAACCGGTTAATACCCGAACCGGTTTTTTGAAATAACTGCTTTTAATACATTTGCAAACATTTAATAACCAAACTGGATTTTAAAATAATCAGTTTTGATCCTCGTTCGATATCACCTAGTTGGGCCTAAGCCCAAAGGCATAAACAGTTACCATTGAAGCAGCTTAAAGCCTTAAATCATAACCAATCGGACCTTTGCATGTTTTAATATGAACAGTACGCATTATTTGTTATAGATTTTATTTTTTTAAGGATAGTTTTGTAAAATAATAATCAAATTTTAAAATATTTTAATTAGGTAATTTAAGTTTAAAAAGTATTTCGATTATATCATGCGACTTTCATGTTTTATTTAAATTATAAATTTTAATATGTTTTTTTTGTTTCAATTAAAAAATATTTTTTTCTTTGTTTAGATGATTATGTGGAACAGTGACGTGAAATTTAGGTATTTTTTAATTTTTTTAATATAATTAACATTTTTTAATATTAAAAATTATGATCTCCACGTCTTCTCCTTCGTTACCTTGTTGACATAAGAAAATTCGATGGTGACTCGATTTGATGGAATTGGTGATCCAATTTGAGGAAAATATGTATGAGTAACCAAATTGGAACACTTTTGAAACTTGATTAGTATTATGTGACATTTATCCTTTTTTAAATCATCAAATATGTATTTTAATAATTTAAACCTGTTAACTTTAATTGATAAATATAGGGTCCTAATATACAAACACCCCACACATTATACATCGACACCCCCTATACATCTCGTATAGCACCATACGCGGCGTATAGGGTCAAAGACAATGAAATTAGAAAAATTTAGGGGGTGTTGTCAAAGGGCTATACGCACCATATAGCCCTATACGACTCCCTATACAACACATATAGGCCTTTACGATGCGTATAGCAAATTTCAACACTGATTAGTAGGAAAAATTCGTATGACCCGTATAGCAAATTTCAGTATGATGCTTGTGGTGCTATATAACTCATATAGACATACGGGGCGTTGATTTATAATTTGAGGGTGTTTCAATAACCAAATTTTGTATTCATAATTATGGTTATGAAAATAAATGCTATAACCATGATGTGTACACCATAAGTTTAATGATGGCTTTACCTCTCAGCCTTGCCTTAAATATGTACACTTGTTGTCTTGTTGAGAACTTGCTTTTGAAATTCTCACCATTAGGATGTTGATTAACCAAGTCTCATCTTTGGTTACCATACCTCATATGCATGCCTTTCTCATATTTGTTGCTATTTGGTGGGGTATATCATTTCCCGTAAATGATATGTTTCGGGTATGAAGAATTATACTGTGATTATGAACATTCTGTCTTAAAAAGTTTTTTTGGTTCGGATTGTATAAATAGTAACCCACCTTTGATTCGGTATTTCATAATATGAATTTATTTGTCCGCCTTAGTTTGTAAGAAGTTTCACATTGATCTCACAACTAAAAAATTCTAAGTAAAACAATCCTAAAAAGTTTTATCAACCTTCTTGATTTGTTGCCTACTAGTTATGCATAAAACAAAATTTAAAACATTACTCGAAAGAGTGGCGCGACTCATCATGAATCTAACCATCTAAAACAGAGTTTGTTACCTACTTTTTGAAACATCATTACTCTATAGAGTGGAGCGACGTGTGAAACAATATATACAACTTTTAATGATTATGACACTTTTTCCTCAAAAGTCTCCCTTTAATCAAAATATAGATAAAGTGTAGTATAAGGCTATGCACATCAGATCGTGAAAAGATCTAGCCTCTCTTTTAGGTTTTACATAAAGCAGGAGCTAAGTCAAATATCATATATTTTATTTTTCTTTTTATATTATATTCCCTATTATGCCTATTGCAAGCACTTAATTGAGACTTATGTCTGAGCAAGTAGACATGAACCACTCTACTTGAAATATACCAACCAAGGTTGTGAAATACGACTTACTTTGACACCATACTGCTTGAGGCACTTACATGTTCATGAATGAGGCTTAACATATGTTTTGTCTATATACTTATACGAGTAAAAGACGTCTTTGTCATCTCAACGTTTAAGTAAAACTTGCATACAATAACGAACTCAAATTCAGTTCACGTATCAAAATCCCATCTAACCCGAGTCTAAAGATATATTTCTCGTTTTATGTAGACGTGATGATTAAGTGAGATGCTAGTTTGTTTTGTATTAATATTATGAACAAAAACATGAGATTCCTACACTCGAAAGTTTATAATATTGCAAACAACTATTTGTTTCGTATGGTCCAAAGTCTGAAATCAGTTTCTCATTTTCACTTAATAATCATGCATGTTTCGTTAAACATAAGTTACAATAACAAGTTTCACATACTCAGAAGTAAAGAAAAATATGCAATTATATCGTAGAAATATCTAAACCACTTATCTTATATGTCTTTTTCTTTTTCAACACGTTTTTATTAGAGAGTATCACCTCAAATGATTCTTTAGTAGAAGAATTGTCATCAATTTCATTAGCTACAAAGAAACTTCATACATATGGTAAGACCGTGAGACAACAAAAAAACAAAATATAAGTCAAATAGGTACGCACACAACTTCTCCAGATTGTTAGTTTCTCATACAAAGGAGAATTAAATCATTATTTTTATCCAGGTTGAATGCTCAACATGCATTGAATTTTAGGTTAATTATGTTGTAGACAATGTGCCTTTTTACAAAGAGTATAATGACTTTAATTTGTAACTCAATCATTATTTTTATCCAGGTTGAATGCTCAACATGCATTGAATTTTAGGTTAATTATGTTGTAGACAATGTGCCTTTTTACAAAGAGTATAATGACTTTAATTTGTAACTCAATTATTGGTGTATTAAGATCACTTTAAACCGATAGTACTCATCGAGTAAACATGTAGTTGAAGGGGTGAATTGATTATCTGAACATAAATTGTTTGTTTATTTTTGTTAAAGAGAACAACCATGGCACAACTAAAATAGTTACAAACACCACCATTGAAACCTACTGAACATATATTTTTTAAATTTTTTGTTATATTTCTAATGGAGTTATGGGTCAATCATGTTTATTTTGGTGAAAACAAAAATGAACAGTTTATTATTCGGGTTAAACATATAAACCTAAACAAGTTCTATTTATTGAAGGAGTTACACTACCCAACTTAATGCTTATCTTCTTATTTTTTTTTTCGTATTGAGTTGTTCATGTCATGTTTTTTAACAAGTACCAAGTATGATCGTTTTCACTTAATGTTTTATTTCTGCGTATATGCATTTTTGTGTATTAATTTCTTTGTTATGTAATAATAATTTATATTATTTTATATAAATTTTATTATGTTTATATAAGTAGTAAGATTGCTTATACTCGCGAGGCTTTAGGTTTGACCACAAATCTAGTTTGAAATGCCTATTAAGTGTTATTTAGTTTAGGCTTCAGCTTAACTCAAACTCATTTAAATTTAATTTGATTGTAAGTTTTAAAGAATAAGTCTCGAGTAGTAAAATGATTCTACTCATTTATTAACTGAACTAGCTTTAGTAAACCCGTGTACTATACGGGTTTAATAAATAAAATATTAAATTGAATAAAATTTTTTAAATGATATCTTGAGATATATGATTGAAATTACGTATAATTAAGGACTATCAGTAATTAAAAAATAATATCAATTTTTAAAACTTTTGTTCTTTTTTTTCAAAAATTTAAACATTTTGTTTCAAAACAAACGTTTTAAAAAAATGTCATTTTAAAAACTTTCGTATTATAACTTTCTATTTTAATTATTTTTTATTTATAAAAAAATTATTTTTTAAATGCATCAATTTTAAAATATTTCATATTTATAAAAAGTCTGATGCTTTATAAAAATTTCTTATTTTATAAAGTATGTTTTTTAGAATTAACATTAATAAAAATATCTCTTTTTTATTTCATTAAATGTAATTTTAATCTAAAAAAATTAAATAATATTATTAGTAATTAATGTGATTATTTAATAAAAGAAAGATGCGTGAAAATTTTGATGAAAATAAATATGATGATATCATATTTCATATTTAGTTATTATTTTACTAAAATAAAAAGATCTGTATAGAAAAATACAATCCGATTCTCCAAGTTTATTCACCAGCGTATACGTACAATCCAACCCCATTGGCACATTATTCATTTCAATGCAGTGTGTCAATTATTATTTACCAATAATAATATAACATCCCTTGCCTTATCTTATTTTATAATTTTAATATTTTTTATTTGTCGTGTTTGACGAATCAACCATCTTTCTTATTCCGTATACTAACATACCCACAACTTTATGTACGGATAACAATGACCATAAATCAATTCAAATATCAGGAATTTTTTCAATCAAATGGGTGATTAATTAGCAAATGTAACATTTTTCACATTTTGTCTCGTCCATGAATATCTTTAAATTCTAGTTTGACGTTTCTCATACATTTTTAATAAAAGTTTATATAAGTTAAATACATAAAAAAAGTATTAGAATGATTGTTTTTTATTCTAAAAATCAAATATGAACACATGGTTGAAAAACGTATTTGAAGGGTCTTTGGAAATTCCCACACAAAGTTAAAATAAACATTCAAAGAGTCTTTTGTCGATTTGTCTGCTGTCAATTCTCATGCCTCAACATTGATCCATTCAAACTATTTTTATGTTTCTTGAAAAAATAAGACTTATAAGTTGTAACCTAATAACTTATTTTAAAATAATAACATATTTGTACACGGGTAAAAGTTTTTTTTATCCCGTAGTAGTATACGCCATTTGCGAGTAACTCGTTGAATGCATCTCGAACGGTCCAACCGAGGAAAAGTTCTTCATCCGACTAAGTTTAACGAACTCGAGGGTTGCACATTTGAATCGGTCTAATTCACAACATTTGATGATCATTATAATAGTAGTAAATTGCAACTTTTTTACTAATTTGGTCATGTTTACTTCTATTCTAATAATTCCAAAACCAGACATTCTTATTCAACATCTCAAATCTCAATCCCATCAACTATAAATACTAACCCTTTACACCACCTTCAAAGACAATCTAAGCTAAAACAAACAAAAACATTTAAGGCTTTGTTTTCACTTTCCTAAAACAGAAACCATGAATCGTGCAGCCGTGTTAAACACCATCAAACGCCAATAGCATTCCAAAAATCCCGACCCGTGGTTCAACCTGCGTGTGATGTTTTCATCAACCATCGTGGGATAGACACAAAGAGATCGATTGCCTCTTTGCTTTATCATCAACTTCTGTTGTCAAGAATCCCGTCATTTCTTGACAACAAAAATATGAAACCAGGTGATAAACTTTTTGAAAATATCGATAGTGCAATAATAGGGTGCAAGATTGGTGTTGCAGTCTTTTCACCTCGTTATTGTGACTCCTATTTTTGTCTTCATGAACTTGCTTTGATGATGGAGTCGAAAAAAAAAGTTATTCCTATATTCTGTGACGTGAAGCCTTCTCAGCTTCAGGTCAAAGATAATAAAATGTATACTCATACGGAAATTAGAAGATTCAGACATGCAATTGAAGAGGCTAAGCATACAGTAGGACTCGCATTCGACACAACCAAAGGGTAAATCTTTGTTGATATGTAATACATTTATGTTTTTTTTTAAATATTTTTTTGGAAATTTTAATGATTTTTTACATGTGTAACTAAAATTTACAGGAACTGGGCAGATGTGGTAACATATGCAACCGAGTTGGTGAAAGAAAGCTTGATTGAAATCGACAATGAGAAGAATGCTGCTCGTCCTGCTGAGATCGTGTACTAAACAACCATTCGTGGAACTTAATATCGATCTAATTATTTATAACGATTTTTTTGTTTTTTTAATCAACAATAATGCCTTTCCTAAAGTTGGTAAGTGTAAATTAGTTGCACATATTGACATTTTGTTGTACCATATTCCTTCATGTGTTTGAATTGTTTTCAAGTGTTTATTGAATAAAAGCTCACTTTAGTTCTTACATGCTGTTTACAAATGTTTACAAAAAATACACTAGTCTTTATAAAAGTACAGCAACACGCCTATACGAAAATCTTCAGACTCATAATAACAATATTCAGATGACGGTATATATGTGTGAATCAAAGATCACAAAATATCTGCTTTCGCATGCATTGATTCTGGAGTTCTAATTGCTGCAAAATCAATCTGGCTGTTGTTTTTCAAGAAATCTTGATACCATCTTGCTGAAAGTTTGGGTATTCGGTCAAATGTTTTACGGTCAACATAGAGTAACCCGAACCTTACATTGTAGCCAAATGTCCATTCGTAATTGTCCATCAATGACCATATAAAGTAGCCACGAACATCAGCTCCGTTACTGTCATTTCAAGAAAGAAGTCAAACCTTCATTTGAATTTCATGGTCAAATTGACTACTTGTCAAGTACAGAATTAACACTATAATGGTTTAAACTTAAGGACGTAACGTTTCTTTTTGTAGTCTTTTATCATAAAGTCTTATTACTTAAAGGTTAATTTACTCTGACTTTATGACTTAACATCAATTTTCAAGGTAAAAAAATAGTCTGTTTGACTTCGAAGTCAAAGCATACGAAACTCACCTTATGGCATTAGCTAAAGAAGCAAGGTATGCCTGATGGAATTCAACTCGCTTGACATCATTCTGCACATTTGGTGATGAATAACCTGAAACAAAAGCTCAAAAAATAGTCATAATAACATAAACAACTTAATCTCAATAAGCGTGTTGAACACTAGAAAACTTACCATTTTCGGTAACAAACATGGGCGTGTTGTTGTACCTAGTCTTCACATAATTAACAATCTCTTCCATGCCTCTAGGAACCACATAAAAACCTGGCATTGATGTCTGTTGTGGTACAAAATCATTCGTTTTTAATTCCAATTAAAGTAAAAAAAAAACATATATAAGCTCAACATGAAAATCTTGACACAAAATCAGTATATCCTACTGGATCACCGATCAGCACACCATCACGCTCTCCAGTAATTTCCACAAAACCAGTAATTGCACGATTAGCACTTTGTAAGCAGCTGGAATTAGTGCAATCTTTGGCATACATAACTGAATAATGGTTGATCCCAATGAAATCAATACTATTCTTCATGAAAGCTTTTTCCTCTGGGGAGAATCTTGGTAATTCATTTCCATGGTATTCATACATTTCTTGAGGATAGTCACCAAATATAGGCGGATCGAATGACCTGTTTGAATTAAGAAAAATTAAACCTTTTCTTCATTTCCAACTAATCTACTCGTAAATTGCATAAAGGTAATAGATTGTGGTCTGGTTTCAGTTTTGAATAACCAACTATTTAAACCATCAAAGTTACCATATTTTGGTTTCCTTTTGTAACAGTCGTGTCTTATTACGAATTCGTTACGTACACCGGAAAAATTGCAGCCCAATTACCTAAGATAATCAGTTTCTAGACAGTATGTCTGCGCCAGATCAGAAGTTACTGGCACATCAGCCACCATGTCATCCTTTTGAATAGTTACAAGGTCATGGTACCTTAAATCAGACTTCTTGAATATTGGTTTGCTCTAACAGATATTTTTAAACTTTATGGTTCTTTTCTAGACTAAAAGAAGTTGGTTACTTTAAGTACGGCAATTAGTCCTCTAGAATATTACCAGCCAACATTGAAGATTAAGGCCCTTTCAGCAGCTTTGCGATCTAAATCACCATCTGTAAATGGTTCATACATGAAGCAGTGAGCTACGAGTCCTATCATTCCACCTTGTTTTGACTGCATAAACAAATCTAAATGTAAATATCTTCTTCATATAAAACATGAATAGTATCTAAACTAAAAGTTAGTGAAATGCCTGAAATTGTTCATGATAAAGCTTTGCAGCCTTGCCATGGGCTAATAACATATTGTGCATAACAATTAGGGGCTCAACATCTGAATTTCCAGCTGCACAGTCGCCACACGGCTGTGAACAACGATTAGGTGGATAAACCCCTTCTTCATAAGCCATTTCTGCAACCAAATTTGGTTCATTGATAGTGATCCAGTATTTTACGCGATCTCCAAAACTCTTGAAACAAGTTTCTGCAAAATGTACAAAATCGTCCCTGCAAGAACCACGTTACTAGTAACACGAACAACAAAAGATTAGTTGATTTCGAGGGTAAACTAGCCTTTCAAACATACTGCATTTGTGGGTCAAGCCAAGACCCGTATCTATCTTCAAGCTCTTGAGGGAAATCTTCATGGTGAATTGTTACAAATGGCTCGATTCCTGTATAATTCGTCTTATTAATCAAGATTCAATACTAATTCGAAACAGAAACAAGTTTTGACTTTTCACAATGATGAAAAATATGCATAAAGGTTCACCTTTTAGTACAAGATTATCGATAAGCCTGTTGTAGAACATTATTCCTAGAGGATTAACTTCACCAAATCTTCCTCCTAATCGAATTACAACATATAAAGCATCATCTTAAAACTCGATAAAACTCGATGAACATAACAACTAGATGACGAAATAAGGCATGATTTAGAAAGTTTACTTGGAAGAATTCTAGCCCAAGAAATGGAAAACCGATAAGCATCTATGCCAAGAGAATGCATCAACTCAATATCTTTCTGCATAAAAACAAAATTAAATTAAAAAAAGCAATCTGTTTCTAGCATAACAATGGAGGAGCAAGTGAAAAACTGATACCATGAACAAATGGTAGTGATCATCTGCATCATCCCCATTCTCACCATTTTCTCCACACCCTAATATCAATGGCGGCAATATTACTAACATGTGACTTACAACTTCATGAATCAAAACAACAATGGAATATAACCTTTTGTATGACAGAATTCATCCCAATTGCTGATGGACTTTCCATCTTCAAGATACGCGCCTTCAACCTGCAAAAAAGACATGTGTTCTTGACAAAAGTTAGGTCAAATCAACGATGAATAATCATTGACAAGAGTCAAAGATTACTTGATAAGCAGAAGTGGATGCTCCGAACAAAAACCCAGGTGGGAAATCGGATCTTTTAATTGGATCATATTGACTGAATCTTGATGTATCTCCATTGATGGAGGCAACAAGAACCAATAAAGAAGCAAAGATGACAAAAAGGAGATAAATTGGTGTTGAATTTAATTCCATTTTTAACAGCCGGCTGATCGTAGTCTTTCTAATTACGGAAATACCTGATAGTTAAGTGATTATATTTTGAGTTTTGAGTTCATGTGATTGAATTAGATTCAGTTAGAAATTTAGAATTATATAACCCATGTTCGCAACAGTTATGTGATATAAAAATCTAACAATTATTTTGGAACATTGAATGACATGTTACATCACATTAATATTTTCTGGTAGATGTCCATTGTTAATTTAATGCACGTTTTCTTTTATTATTATATATGTATTTGTTTTTTAAGTGGCAAATAGGATCAGTAACAGATTATCGACCCACCCGATTAATCTCTATTATTCAAGTGCAAAATCTTGGGGCACCAATCTAGCACACACTCTAAGGGCAACTCATGCGTCAGTCTTGTACACGAAACCACACTCTGGAAGAAACACATTATAAGTAAGAAAACTCACTGGCTTAACCTGAAACCTTTTTTTTTTTTTTTTTTTTTTTTTTGTTACAGGTATGCCTTGAACTCAAAATCTTCACCTATTTTATTGAAGTTTTGGATACCTCATATCAAATATTTGGGTTAAAGATCATTGATGTTATATCTATTTGTTAATATACCTATTTTCATATATTATAATATTCATATATTTTTTTCTACACATTTTCAGAAAAAATCTATATTAGACACTGGGCTTGTACTGGGCTACGAAGATTGATGGGCAGCCCAAAATAAGATGGCAGTTACCGGGACTGGGCCCTGTGGTCCGAACCCATGTGCAATCGGTAGCTATATCATATTCCTACAAAAACAATGTAACAAAGCAGTTATAATAATACAAGTGGGAATGTCTCGTTTTCTAATAAATTTGATGACGTTTGTATGTTTTATTACAAGTTTTTAATAACAATTTAACAACAGTAAGATTACATCAGTCTAATAAAAAATTATACCAATCTATCAATATAGAAGCAAAATTAAGAATGGAAGTTTATTTGAGCGAGCTACTTTAAGGTCAAACTTAAAAAGTTTATACAAAACTACAAGCTGAGTTAAGAGAGAGCTTATACTAAGCAAGTTACGAGTCGCTAGTTAATTGGACAACCCTAGTTTAACTACTTCCCTTGTCAAAAAAAAAAAAAAAAAAAAAAAAAAAAAAAAAAAAACAATGGTCATGTTTTTCATTGAAAAGATGTAACTAAATTTTAATAATTATTTTTTAATAAATAGTTTAAATGTTTTATGAAAGGGAACATCACTTGAGTATAATACATGTACACGTATATAAACCTACTTGCGTATAATATTACTAGGTTACAACCACGTGTAATACACGGGCTAAATAATTTACTGTTATATGGTTAATAATATAAAAGTTATGTCTTAAATATTGTGTATTAAACGGATTGAAGAAACCCATGTATTACACATTGGAAAATTTGAAGTTAACATATTTAAAATTTTAATTATGGATAGTTATTAATTAATTAATAGCTATTATAGCATTCATAATTAAGAGAAGAGAGAAACGACAAAACCAATTATTAGATAACCTAAAATGGTGACAAGTATCCGGATTTATATTTATTAGTATAAAGATTTTTTGATCTTTGATATTGATCACTCATATGAAATCAATGAGAATATACGTCCACTCTTACAATCACTTCTTTAGTTAAGAAGTTGTCTTATACTAAAATGTTAATTTCTTATATTAGCTTAAAGTTGATTCACACATTAAAAAGTCGAAATACATGATATTAGTGGTATTCATCAATTCAATTGAACGTTTTATTCAATTTATCTAAATCAGTTTATTCTGGTTTGAAATTTTTAGAACCTTATCCAAATCATTAACCAATTTGAATAAGGAATATGCTTAACCAAACCTAACCCGGATAAACATGAATTTATATATCCAAATAACCGGGTTAAGTGAATAAGTCGTGTTTATTCAATTGAATTCAAATGGATGTTGTTCAGATATATAAATAAGCAAGATTTTGTATATCTTGCTATCTGATCCAAAAAATTAAATAAGGAATTTGGATACAGAGATGAATTGATACGAACATCCAAATAAGATTTCTGATCATTCTTTTTGGGTTTGCATTGATTTGGATTTTAATCTTTTTTCTGTTTTCGTTGTACGTAAACATCCCTACACGACATAAGGAAACCAAACAATGGTATTTACTTATCATAATAACAAGAGGTCACATGTATAAAAGAAAATACTAATTAATTCACATTTAAGTTACTGCATTAGGTGTGTCGTGGGTTTTAGTGGTAAATGCTGGTGAGTAATAGAGGAGGCAATTGCCAATGATGCTTGGAGGAACTAGATGTCATCAGGGTGGAGGGGTACTCTCAATATATACACCACATAATATACCCATCAATCATATTTTATCATTTCACACTAAACCACACACTCAAATTTAATAGCGGTGGTATTGCCACACAATGTCACACTACACCACACACAAATAAAAAGTTCACTTTGTCACGATGAGTGGATGTTGTGAAAAAGGAAAATTGCATCCTGAAGGGGGGTTGTGCTAGTGGTTCGCTTGGCGCCAGGCCTCGACATGGTTTCACGGCGTTGGTGCCCCTCCCACCCTCACAAAAACCATCAAGTCTTATGTTATGGTAAGCATCGGACTTTATTGTAGCATTTTTGATGTAGCAAAGGTCTTATTATTATTATTTTTTTTACAACAAATCTAGCATGCTCTTAAATTCCTACAAACAAATTTAAATTTGTTTGGGTTTAAACCCAAAAAGTCTCCTCTAAAAGATAAAACCTCTATCAAGTGAGCTAATGCCACAATGATAGTAGAGATCTTAGGTATGAAGAAGATATGAAGTACAAGTCTCTTGGAAAATCAGAGACGGCTCAACTTATTTTCGTGTCTCAAAAGAAATTATATTTTGAGGTTTTTTTACATATAAAAATGTGTAGACCAAATTTATAGAGGATAAATTTGGCGTAAACATTTTTCTTTAATAAATTTATAAATCTTCATTTCATGTTATGAATAAAAGAAGCAACGTAAACTTAATAAAAAAGCGGTGTTAAAAGGTTAAAAAAAAAGGCCTAACTCAATTTTTACATCTAACTTTTTAAAAGTATTTTGAGTGTAAATGGCCCTTCTAATTTTTTTAAAGCTGTTGAACCGACACTTTAGAAAGCCCTAGGATTAGGTAAAATGATGTGTAATTATGTTATAGATAATGAAATACTTGTTTATAAAGCAAAATAGTATTTATTCAAAATATGACTTATGAGGAAACTATGAGTCATTGATTTTAGTTTCATGGAATTCCATAGTTTTAAAATATATCATGAGAACTTTTATATTCCGGTCTATTGTAGAATTCTAGAAAATTATGACTTATATTCTTCTCTAAAAAATAAATTTTAACTAAATATAAGAATTCGATTTAGTTAGTTAAAACATAAGTTTGTTTAGGATATCCGTTTGATTATCCGGTTATCATAAAACTCATAATCAAAATCAATCCATTCAAATCAATTATCTGAAAAAAGTCGTTGCTAAACTATATATTATTTTGTCCACCGAGTTATTTCAGTAAACCATATATTGTTTTGTTTGCTGAGTTATTTTGGTTTGTTATTTTAATTTTCGGTTCAATTGTTAGTTAGGTTCTTCGATGTTAATGTTTTTGAAGAATTTAGAGTTTGTATGATGCTTTCTAGGTTGAAAAGGGTTTTATAACTTTTTATGTAGAGTTTATTATTTCAACGAGTAGACTCTAGTTTTTCTAACATTGACTCCATTTGAGTGGTTAGTGCACTCTAAACATGACATGCTTCCGGATCACCAAGTTGCAAACAAATATAATTAAAAAGGTAAGAGTCCGTTGGTTAAGATAACGAACTTTAAATAAACTACTATGAAATAATTTTCAAACTAGAAACAAGCAAACAACATGTAAAACCTCCTCAAATTTAAATAATTCTAGGTTTTACATTCACCTTTACTTTCTAAAAACTTGATGATTTGTATTGCATAGTTTATGATATTTTGACAATAAACAATTCTACTAAAAGTCTAAAACTTGATGTCTTGTCGCCGACCATCACTTTTTTTTCAAAACTTACACTCATCAACTTTTAAAATAAAATCCTTCAATTTTTTATGTTTCACTTTAACCACATATACTATATGTAATATAGATTATTAATTCTTTTAGGCAATTGTATTTTAATAATCTAAGTTATTACTTATTTGCCGATAATAATCCGTATCATCAACTTGACCAGTAATAATCTTAATTAACTTCCATTTTTATTGTCAAAGGCAATGCTACGTACATATTCATTCATTAATTTACACTTGATTTTCACTCGATTTTACTCATGATAATTATTGTGAATGAAATAGGAAAACATACAACGAATTTGATTGAAAAATAAATAAAAATCAAGTGTAAATCGATTATAATTATGCTACTAAATTGTTCTTAATAACAAAAACGAAAGTTAGAATTATAATTGGCCAAACTAATAATATAGATTAGTATCGGCCAAAAATGGCATAGTTTGGATTATTAAAATCCAATTTGCTTTTTTTTATTAATTTGATTTTTTTCAATAACTTTTGCTCGCTAATATGTTTTAAGAAAATTACTTTGGACTACAAGCTAGTATAATATTTGTTAGACGGGGTTGTATTCAAATTAAGGGTTTTTTTAGATATCTTAGGGAATATCAACTGATCCAAACATGCAAATAACCTGACGAATGAAACTGATTTTGACCCAAAAATTGATTTGCGGCGGCAATTTACATGGCGTGATAAAGTACAAAATATGATTTGATGTGAGTTTGGCGGCAATTTATGTTCGGATGTAGAGTAATTCGAATATATACCGTCGAATGAAAACCCTAAACCGGAGAAGTTGTAGCAAAGAGAAGAGAGAAAGTATTTTCTGGTGTGTCTCATTATCATTTGACAGTTAACTCGCAGGATATGCGGGCACGCACGAGTTTGGTGAAATCCAATCGGAAACTTGTTTTTGCAACCCCCCCCTCCCGGTGCGCAGGTAGAACTTGTGAAAAAATATGTCATAAAGACCTTTTTTTAAACCACATATCACTTTGTTTCATACTAATGTGGAACAAAATGCTTATCATAATTTTTAGACATTTATTCACACACCCGAAACTCTCAACACGATATTAGTAAATGAGTTATAGTATAATATTGTTTCAGATCCCTAACGACAGTTGGAGTGATATATAATTGATTATTAGTTATTTTATTTGTAATTTGTAACGTCATGGTATTCTATTATTGGCAAAGAGATGATTAAAAATATATAAAAATGATTGTACACGTATAAAACACTTTGCGTCTTAGGAGATCATACGCCGCCAGGTGCACATTGTTCTAGGATGATCCAAACTGATCGTTTTGGATGCATTCATGTTAGATCCAACCAATCATCGTTTGCCACGTTAAAGCATATGTTACTTGTGAGTAAAGAATACCCATAAAGTTAGAGTTTTTGACATCAGTGTTGACGTCATCACTTTCCACGTGGAAGTCGCTCTGATCTTCTTTGTATCTACGATTTATACGACTTCGACACCCAAAAAGAATTGACTACAACGTTTTCATCTAGGATCTGATCATCAAGGGTAGCTCAACCATTTTAATGGTTTAAGGCGAGGTTAATTTTAAAAGTCTTTTTTTAAGTATTTAATAAAAACCCTTTTTTTTTATCCGGGCTTGGTACCGGTAATAATAAACCAAATAGCTTATATTTGGCGGAGTTAAATTTTTTTTTAATCTACTTTTTATATATTTAAAAAACATGCGAACCATTTATATAAAGCTTATTTTTCTAGCTTTTTTTGAAGCAAACTTTTTAATCAAATCTTCATACTCAATCTCATAAGATAAATCTTTTTCAATTGATAAAATAGCTAACACATTTAATCTTTTTCTAGCAGGCCCAAGTTTTAAAAACTAAAATTAATACCAAGCCTAGTCTGGCCCAAAATAGAACATTTAGCCCAAAATGTAGTAGTAACGCAAAACTGTAATTACCCTAGCCCAAACACTGAAAAAACTTGAGGCTCTTAACGTATTAAGGCCTTAGGCCACCGCCTGACCCAATAACCTTATTGGGCCGGCCCTGTCAAGGGTAATAATGATTTGGTCATTGATCAACATCAACTTGATACATTAGTGGTAATTGTAAACAGTAGCAACCGCTGTCAGTACGTCTTATCAAATTGAGTTATTATCGGTAACTAAATCATTGGTGATAATTAAGTTACTGTTGATAGAGTTCATGTTGATAATCTTAGTGCTAATGTAACTAAATAACACTTAGAAAGTTATAATTGACAACTAAAATGTTCACTAAGTAGAGAAGGAGAGTATTTGGTGTGATTCTAGTAACTTGCATATTCATTGTTGTTTTTGATGTATTTGAGTTTTCAGATGCATTAACAGAATTAACAGAATATATGTATCTGACAGTGATAATTAATTAATTATACTGATGCATTGACATATTCAAACTTTTTATGAATTTTGAAACCTACACAATTTATTATCGTTGGTATACATGCTTTTTTTATTGGTTTAGAAAAGAATGTTTATGATTAAATGTATTTCAGTAAAAATTTTTATAAAACTAGTGGTCTAACATCTTTATTTTAATGACTTTTTCCATTATCATATGCTTCATATCTTAAAGGATATTATTTTTGTGAGATGATAAAGTAATAAATGCAATGTTTTAGGTAGACTTATTTATATTCACTTTGGATTTTAAATATTAGACTTGACAAAACAAACAAATCGGATGAGTGTAAAATATTTTTGGCTTTTGGTTTTTGGTTTTTGGTTTTTAGCATATCATCACGATATAGCCTTTTATTTGTTTAAAACACAAGATAAATATCTAAGCAACTATTCTTAGTTATCCAACAAATAAAGTCGCATTCTTTTCATTGATAAACAAATTTAAAATCATTAGATAAAGCTAATAGGTTGTCGATGTTCAGGAAAGTACGATAGTTTCATATTATTTTCTTCATATAAACTACCTCTTAACTTAATTTGCTGTGTGATTTGTCTACTCTAATCTTACAGATTATCAGGTATTTGTGTTTTTTTTGTTCTTTGTGTGATTTTGTCTTCTGTTGTTTATAATTTATGTTATCATATTTGTTGCTTTGTATCACACTTATACATGTTACCTTTACTCAAATCCTACTTTTGGGTGAGATTTATAGAGTTTTTTTTGTTTGTTTATATGAAATATTAAAGAAGAAATCTTAAAAACAGAATATAGAACTATATATAATGATAGGGAGAGGATAAAAGGACGTCCTGTCATGTGATAAATGGACGCCATTTGACTTTCTTTACTGTTTGTGAGGGGTTTCATGGGCCGTAAGATCCCGTGAAAAGTAGTATTATCAGCTTTTGTTCGTCACGACCTGTTAAGCAGATCACAGCCTGTGAAGGCTTGCCAACAAAGTGACTCGTGGCTCGTCACCACCTTATTTCTCAGTTTTCGTGTTTTTCTATTTTTTATAATAATATGGTGTGACGTATTATTTCTCGAAAAACATGTATCAGTTATTTGATTTGATCTATAATTATATATCAACGATATATAAATGAACATATGTTAGGGTGAGCCTAAGCCAAGCCAGAGTCGAGCTAGGTGGACCTAGGCTCTAGCTCGACTCATTAAATCAAACCGAGCTGCCTCGCGAGCTAACTTGTTTATTAAAAAAAAATGAAAATTTGTTTTTACAAGTATTGATTTTCACAAACAAGATATAATATATTTTGTTTATATTTTATCTTATCCCAATTAAAAGAGTTATACGAGATTAGTATTCCCCCACAAACACCCTTTAAAATTAACCAATATAAAATTACAACTCATTTTTACACACCACTACCCTAAAACACTAAATTTAGTGTCATCACCCATTCCTACCCTCAAACATTTTATATAAATTTAACTAAAATTTCATTAAAATAAAAATACATAATACAAACAAAATAATACAAAAATAAAAGGCTACATAATTTAAATAAAAAAGTTAGGAAATATAAAGTATTATGTAATCCTTAAAAAAAACTAAAAATCAAAACACCAGTCACATTTTGCTATCGCATGTTTTTGGGTGAGAACTAATTCCAACATCCGAACGACTATAATTTCTTTAAATTTTGGTAAAGAAAATGTGTTAGAAGTCATCGTGGTATAAATATACATGAAATAAATGTTAAATCGGATATTAATTGAATAAAAAATGAACTGTGACCCTTAGAACAAAGTTGTTAAACGACTATTTACACCAAACTTTATCGGGTATTACTATCATCCAAAAATACCCGATTTAGTGTACCTTAGTAGCCGATAACGAAACCCCTTCTAAAAAGATATTTGATGGGGGTACAACGCACCCTCATCTAAGATACTCATAAACTAGCTAAAGAAACAAAATAAAAATATAGGTAAAGGGGTTGTGAAAAGTCAAAGGAAAATAAGGAAGTAGAAGAGTGAAAGAAAGCATTAAATAAATATGCGGAAGAAAAGGGTAGAAAATAATGATATTAAAAGAGGGGTTACGTGTCAACTCAAGGTGAATCCTCTTGGCACTCGCTTTCCCCTCTTTTTTGACGAAACTCCGGCCTAACTTCTACTTACCACGTGTTCGCCTTCACCCCACGTGTGTTTTTTTGTAAAATTATGTTTCTAATAAAAATATAATTTGGTATTATTAGTTTATACCATGGGATATAAATATCCGTTTTGTCTAGCAGTTTAATTGACCAAATTATTATGCTATGTTTGACCGCTTTAAGATTGCAGTTAAAAGTTAGAAGTATCGTGGGATAAAGTTGTAATCAATAACATGCAACTTGTGATTACTTGTTAAAAATTGTTCAAGTATTGTTAAAAATTAAATAGAAAGTGTATGTTTCTCTTTTCTCTATTTCTTGTAAGAACATTTACAATGTAATTTTTATCTTTATTTATATAATTAAACTAAAAATTACTAATTGTTTTTTCTATCTTACAATTAAATAATACTTTTTATACATTTATCATTACTTTTCTTCTTCTCTTTTACTCACAAACACTTTTAAAAATTAAAAAATTTACAAGAGTTGAATAATATTTTCTTAAGTGTATAGATGAACAGTAGTATTTTCTATCTCATCCACTAACAATCATTTAAACTTATTTCTTATAATATAAGAAACACACTCACATATGTTTAAGGAATCTATTGTGAATGCTTTAAGAAGTTTAATGCATGTGTATACAATAGAGTATTAGTGATTTTCTAGCTACTGTGTACATTATGATATGTGAAAACATATAAATTTATGCTATGAAAGATTGAAAGCATAAAATTTTATGCACATGCATTCAATAATTGATATATATTTCACTTTAGTACTTAACTATGATTTAATACACAAATTAATAAAAAAAAAAAAAATTGAATAGTTCTCTCATCTCACATGTTATTTGTGAACATGTATGAAACTCTAACTTCAAAATGTCATAGACCATCTAAATATAGTAAAAAAAGTTACCTCTAACATTAAATTATTTAAATAATAATTTAACATTAATTATATTATAACAAAAACATATGGTTTTAAATCTCGTCACCCGGGTCGAATCAGTATGAACAAAACTAAATAATATGGATCAACGGTTTAAAAATGTAAGAAACTTCAACCAAATTGTCACTTTATATAATAATATACTAAATTATATTTTAATATAATTAAGTAATAACACGTTACATTTTCTTGCAAAATAACTTGTCATAACACGTAAACAGTCAGCGTAACGTCGGCCATTTTCCCAACGTGACCATTTTTCCACGTCTATCTTTAGAAAAAAGCACAATAAACACTAAAATTCCACGATACTAACGCATAACACACATGCCAGAATAAAATTTATGAACTTAATAATCTTAAATCAAAAATATTTTATAAAATACATAACCGTAATCATCACTCACGAAAGATAAAACAAATGTTTTGTCGTTTTATGTTACACTCGTCATCTACTCAACATTCTAGAACACACACGTGTACGGCACAGATTCTATCTACCAAAATGACTCACTACACCATTTTGTCGTGTAGCGTCAATGGGTTCATGCACTTGAAGCTTTAAACCTTTAGATAAGATCATACACAAAACCACGTGTCATCTTCTGAACCACCGTCTACCCCACCAAACCCACAGTAAGAAAAGGACGACCGTACTTATCTCTCTGTAACTTCTGCTTATAAATACCCATCGAATTTTCAATTCCTTGAAAAAAAAAAAGAAATTCATAACCCTTGAATTCTCCAACAATAATAATATTATTATTCTTCTCAATCTCTGTGTAAACACGTGACAAATGGGTTTGCCGGTGACGGATCCGATGAATCAACTGAGTTTACCGCCGGGGTTCCGGTTTTTTCCGACGGATGAAGAGCTTTTAGTGCAATATCTTTGCCGGAAAGTCGCCGGATATGATTTTTCGCTTCAGATTATTGCTGATATTGATTTGTATAAGTTTGATCCATGGGAGTTACCGAGTAAGTTGCTGTTTTTTAACCCGAATTTGATCGGAAAACTTATCGGTTTTCGAGTGCTAATGGTGTGATTTTGGTTGCAGGTAAAGCGATGTTTGGGGAGAAAGAATGGTATTTCTTTAGTCCACGAGATCGGAAGTACCCGAATGGGTCCCGACCCAATCGAGTTGCCGGGTCGGGTTATTGGAAGGCCACCGGAACTGATAAGGTGATCACCACCGGTGGCCGGAGAGTTGGGATCAAGAAGGCTTTGGTGTTCTATGTTGGTAAAGCTCCAAAGGGGAACAAGACGAATTGGATCATGCATGAGTATAGGTTATCGGAGCCCCAAAGAAAGAATGGAAGCTCAAAGGTTAGTCGGAGAATCGAATCTCTGTTTCTTGCTTATAATAATCTTGTTTTTGTTAAAAATCTTAATATGGTTTTCAATTTGATGCAGTTGGATGAATGGGTTCTTTGTCGGATCTACAAGAAGAACTCAAGTGCACAAAAAGCCATTTCCGGTGGTCAGACCACCGAACAGAGCCACGGTTCATCGTCATCATCATCGTCTCAATTCGACGACGTTCTCGAATCTTTACCAGAGATCGAAGACCGATTCTTCAACTTACCTCGGGTCAATTCCATCAAGACATTCATACAAGAAGATCAGAAGCTAAATCTCCCGAAATTCGATTCGGGTAACTACGATTGGGCCAGCATCGCTGCATTCGGGTTGCCGGAGCCCGTTGCCAGTGCTCCGCTCCAAGATCCGACCCAAATGAACACTGCCACCAACACCTTGAATGCTGGTTCTTCAATGGCGCCTGTGTGCACCATTGACAGCAAATTTGGAAGATCTGTAGAAGATGAAGTTCAGAGTGGAATCAGAAGCCAACGGGTGGATCAATCGGGTTATTTTCAATCGAATGTAAACCCGTTTGGGCAGATGAACACGATCGACCCGTTTGGTATTCGGTACCCGACCCAACAAGGGGTTTTGGGTTTTAGGCAGTGAAAGAGTAGGAGGGGGTGGCGTGTAAATATATGATTTTATAGGGGGTTAGTTGTAGGTTCAAGGATTGTATGAGGAGGGGGATGGAAATCAAACCAAGTATTATCAGATTTAGTCATTTAACATGTTTAGAAAATTAAGAAATGGCATATTCAACGCAAATTTGTGTTTGATCTTTGACCCATTTTGATCGTTAGTATTGTATTCTCACTTTAATAAGAATGAAATATTTTTAATATGTGGTTGGTTTAACATTTTTCCTTAATCTTAATTCTCTCTAGCATTTTTACAAGCGGCTAAACAAAAATAAAAAATAAAAAATACAACAATCAGTTAAAGATACCACCTTACAATCATTGTTAAAGTTACCATTTTGACGATCAAAACCAAATCTTTACGTCTTGAAAGGGATGATTGTTTTGTCAGTTGACCTCTTTAATGAAAATAAATTAACGCGTAACAATTGCAAATGGTGCGTCATTTCAAAACAATTGCAAGTTGGAAGTCATTCAGAAGCTTATAAATAGCGGGACATAATATAGAGAGGTTTGGGTGCAAAATCACTAGCTATAAAATCGATAACTTGCAGACGATTAGGTGTAAGCAAAAGTTGTATGGCTTAAGATCGTTGGGTGCTATAACATTAGGTATAAAGTCGATAGCGTGCGGGTGATTTAGTGTAATAAAAAATTGTCTAGCTTAAGATCGTCGAGTATAAACATGAATAAGATAGGATCATTAATTTTTTTTTCTTTTTACTTAATTTGATTAACTAGATAAATAAGTCTATTTTATTTTGAAAAGTTTACTAATATTTTGGATTCGTTAAACCACAAATTAGTAACAAAACAATTTTAAAGATGATAATCAATATCTGGTACTTAAACGACAAAAAGAATTCGGCCCCGTAAGCTTGGGCTCTAAGCTATTAATCATCATCTGACACCCTCTCAACGCCGGCCACAATTACAATTATATTGAATGTTTAATTCTAGATGATAATTGGTTACGTTATATTATATATTATAATGAATATGAAATCATTGATTTTTTTATCGAATATGAAAATAGATCCTATGTTATAATTAAGAAAAGTAGTAGTAGGCGGAAAAACGAACGCGTATATTAAAAAGCAAAGGATGATATCTTTTGAAAATTGTCAAGAGAAAGAAATATTCTATGTTTGAACTTAGAGTTGTTCAATTGTAATCTTTTGAAAATAAATAAATACATAAAAAAATTGTTGTAAGATTATGTTAGTATATGAATAAGGTTAAATGGATAATTTTTACATAAGTATAAGTAACATTGTAATGCATATTTATAAGGTTCGATTTATTCTAGGAAAAGGAAAAATTATAAATAAGAATAGAAGTATTATTAAGCTTCGGATCTTTAATTTAATGATTAAAAAAATTCAATGACATAATGATAAATTATTAAAATTTACATGATAGTTATTTTAATTTTAGTAATATTTTCAAGTTTTATCTTTTTTTAAAACGCTCATAATTTTTACATACAACATTATGTAAAAAATAAACACTATAAAAACAAGTGTTTTTTTTCTTTAAAACGCGTATAATGTTGATACACAAAAAAACAAAGTTTTTTTGTGTTACTTTAGCTCATTATGTAATATTTATCAGATCGTTGTGTAATATTAGGTTATTGTGTAATACTGTAATATTCGTCAAATCATTGTCTCTAATGTTTATCATTGTGTTTTTTTAAAATAATAATTTTTAAATAACATAATGCTGAAAATGTAATTTTTTTACGTTTTACAATTCACTGGGTAATCCTAATCGATCATGTCATCGTGTAATACTCGTCAAGCAGATTATTGTGTCTAATACTGATCATCGAGTCTAGTGTTGGTCATTATGTTATCTATTGTGTCTAATGTGATCACTGTGTCTACTTTTGACCATTATGTTATCCATTGTGTTTTTCTAAAATGATTATTTTTAAATAACACAATGCTGAAAATTTAAACTTTTTATGTTTTCAGATCATTGTGTAATCCTAATCAATTCAGAAGATTACACAATAACCTGACGAAATTACATAACGCTAAAAAACATGAAGAAAAATAATATTGTTTTTATATCAATACTATACGTGTTTTAAAGCTAAAAAACTTATTTTTATGGTGTAATTTTTTTTAAAATAGTGTTGTACGTAAAAGTTACGAACGTTTAAAAAGTGAAACTTGAGAAGGGGAAACATTACCAATTTGGCTCTCAATCTAATCTTAATAAAAAAGGTATGTGTTAACATTTTAATCTTTCTTACACTTTGTATCTTTTAAAGACATTGTATTTGAACATTTTCCTATTTATAAAATGTATATTAGAGTTAATTACATACATGGTCCTTGTGATTTATATAAAATAACATGTTTTGATACTAAGGGTTTCAAGTAACATGTTGATTTTACTTTTTAACTTTGTAATGAGTTTGGGTGTTAAAACTAACAGACGTTAAGTTTTCTATTGAGCTTGAGTGCATTTCAGCCATTTCACTTTTGGGAACTGATTATGTAACTTAGGTGAAGGGTTGTTTTTGTAATTTACATAAATATTATATAGAGTTAATTACACATATAGTCCTTGTGGTTTGGTAAAAATAACATGTTTAAGCACTAACTTTTATGAATAACAAGTTTGGGACTTGTGATTTTAATTTTGTAACGATTTTAAGGTTTAAGACTAACTACTGTTAAGTAATTATTAAGTTTAAAAGCATTTTAGTAATTTCAAATTTAAATGACTAAGACTGTAAATTTGGTTTGATGAGGGACTGTTAATTTAAGTTGCGTAAAATAATATATTTTTATTAGTACTTTTAACTTACAACCTTGATAAATAATTATATAACTAGCATTAACCCCTGTGCATTGTGGCGGAGGACGTAAAACCGTGTCAAGTACCACCAATTTTACACCACCATCAGGACCATCACTATCGAAAAAACTCGTATTAAAAAAAATTAAAACGAGAAAATTAAAACTGAACAAAAAAAGAGACTTAAAAACGTTAAACCCCGCATGTGAAACGTAAACACATTAAAAACAATAACTAAGTCGATCGAAACATAAAATATTAAAAACAATAACTAAGTCGATCTAAAAACTGCGCGCTGTGACGGGGTAGTTAAATAGAAATAATAAGCGTAAAAACATTAAATCACACTCACACGTTGGGTGCGTTAACTCGTAAATTTTAAGTCGAAATGTAAAACGAAATATTCGTAAAAGATGAAAAATACAGGGAACCAAAGTTAAAAGTGAAAAATTATAGAGATTAAGTTGTAAAAGATATAACAGTATTGTGGTTAAGAGTAACAAAATAAAAAAAAACCCCAAAAATGGATACAACCCGCTAAAGCTTAGATACAACCCATTATGCACAAATAAATTAATAATTAGTAATATATATATATATAGGATATATATATATATATATATATATATATAATTAATATGTAAAATATATAAGAATTATTTAGGATATAACCTTTGAAGACTAAAACACAACCACAATGCACCAACCAAGTTGGTAATTAGAGTTTATTAATAATACAAGAATCATTTATTTTTGTTTTTTTTCATAACACCATCACTACCACTGCCATGCACAATCTTGTTCCACCCACAACTAAGGGTGTAAATGTACCAAGCCGGCTCGTAAGCTACCTAGAATCAGGTTGACAGAATCTCAAATCGAGCCAAGCTTAAACAAGCTCGAGCCCAAGCTTGAGAGGATTGTTTACTAAACGAGCTTGAGCCCGAGCTTCAGATATCAAGATCGAACCAACTCACGAGCCTAAACGAGCTTTTGTTTATATAACTTTTTATTTACATATTAAACACATATAAATATATATTATTTACATAAATCATATTATTATATATCTTATTATTATAAAAACATCTAAATAATATATATTATGTTATATATAAAAAATACGATTATAAATAAATATAAAAGTAATTATAAAAAAATTATATTTTAACGAGCCGAGCTCGAGTTTGAAAAATTTCTAACGAGCCGAGCTCGAGCTTTAAAAATAAAACTATAAACGAGTCGAGCTCGAGCCTAGCCGAGCTTAGGATCGGCTCGTTTACACCCCTAAGCCACCACCATTATCCTTACCACACGCCATCGCAATCTCACACCAAGACATCACCCCTCATCTCTATCCCACCTTATGGTCGATTCAAGACTGTCGCAACCGACCTCTTGTCCTCCAGCCACCATCGCGTCCACCACCCGAGCCAACTTACACTACCAGACCACCATAGTATCAAGAAAACAATGAATGGATCTGATTAGCAATCAATAAGATGATGAATTGTTGATGAACATGATGAAAGGTAATTCTTTGAATTCACTACAATTAACAGGGTTGCAACAACAAACCCTAAAGATTGAAACTTAACCAAACATTGAAATTGGGTGCAAACTCAGTTGAGATTCAAGATGTTTAGCTGAATAATCATGAAATAAAGTGGATTGTGAAGATACGAAGGGGGTAAAATGAGGGATTTAGATTAGAGCATCACCAATAGCAAGTCTTAAAAACAACTAAAAACATGTCTAGTGTGCTGACACGTCATAAAAACACAAGTTTTTTAAAATATTCAAAAATCATTCCAATAAGAAAACTCAAAAACATTACCACATCATAACCATCTTTTTATTTTTAACCACTCATTTTTTTCTTTCTCTTTAATATATCCATATATATAGTACATGGGGACCACATCTATTCATTTTTTGATGTTCTTGGGGAAGAACAATTGCATCAAGAACATCCCCACCCAATGGTTCTTGATCTAAAAAATGGATGATGTGGCGTTTTTTTAGGGCTAAAATGCCCTATTAGAGATGCTCTTTAGGGCTTTAATAAATTGAGTTGTAGAAAATAAAGGGGGCTAGGGAACAAAGGGCTGGTTTCAGAGCGATGGTGTTGATGGCAGGTGAATGCTGGTGGAGATGTGTAGTGGGGATGGTTGGAGATGAGTGATACAACAGTTTTAATTTTTAGTTTTCAAGTTAATTACATAAATGGTTCGTAGATTAAAATAGATTTAATTACGTATATGACCCTTTTAATTATAAGAGGCTATGTTTCTCAGTTTACTTTGATTTAACGAAAAATTTAATGAGCACTAGCTTTAAAACCCAAACTCGTTACAAAATTTATAATATAGAATCTAACTTGTTACTCGTAAAAGTTAGTATCCAAAACTCTTATTTTTACCAAACCACAAGAACCATTTTTGTAATTAACTCTATTATATATAATCATTTATTCGATGATACTTCAAATTTATTTATTTTTAATATTGTATTTGTCGTAAAATCTTCAGTGAGTGAATTTTCTAGTAATTTATGGAAACAACGTAACTTTCATCATTTAGCAATTCAGTGAGTGAATTCTAATTATCTAAATTATTATTTATTGATCGATAATAATCTGTACTATTAACGTAATCAGTTACCCTGCTAATTTATCATTTTATTACCAATGACAATCCTATTAACATAATTATCATAATTGACACCAAGTTTACATTTATTTTCCCCTCAATTTCACCTGTATATATATTTAATTTTATTCGTAATTATTATTATGAGTGAAATCAAGCTTAAATATTTGATGAGTATGTTACCATACTATCATTGGCAATAAAATTAAAAGTTGAAGTGTCACCGACCAAATTAATAATACGAATTATTATCCACCAATGCTTAATAGTTCATATTATTAAAATTTATTTTTTTTTATTTTTCTATCATAATGATAAACAAGAAAATGAATAACAAAATTTATTTATATATTTCAATTTATATATTTCGATGATAGAACCATCATTTTAGTTACTCAACCATTAATCTTTTTTCTCAATTTATTAGGTTACAAAACCATACATAAAAAATATAACTAAGTTTTAAGCATTCATTTGAAGAATATTAAAAGAGTTAAAATAAAACACTCTCTAACTAAACAATAATATTAGAGCATTAATGTGATAAAAATATGGTTGTAAATATTGAGGCTGATGTAACATAAAATTAATGCAGGTGAGCTCAGATTTGACTAAGACTTGGCTATTAATAGAAATCCTCAAGCCTCAAGTCACCATATAAGTAACCTTTACCTTCTCTTCCTTTTCATCAAAACATGGCTATGCATTTTAACACCAAGACCATTATTCTAGTTTCCTTTCTATTACTCCTTTGCTCACATTCAGGTATTAAAATTTTCATGTCATAATTATACACACCTATTACTAGTAAATAGCTAACTATCCTCAATTCCTTTTCTTCTTTGTGTATAGCAATTTGCGCCACCAATGTTGCAAACGTGAATAGACTCAAGATGTACCCAAGAAGTCTTGATCAGGTGACAGATTATCATGACCCAGGAGCTAATCCCAAGCATGATCATCCAAGAAAAGGAGGTGGACGCCATACACCAACGACACGTTAACCTCATGCTATGAAAATCAGACCTTGATAGGCTGATCTTATAAATAAAGTTCTTGTTGTAGATGATACATGATATTAAATAAAGCCTTTTCTAATCATCAAAATTTCTTTTATAATACACACTGCTAGCACATAAACGAACAATAAAAGCAAGGCATTATACATTTATAGTAAAGAACAATTATTTTCATCTTAAATCAACAATTAACCAAATAAGTAAGACAAATAATCACTGATAAATATAACAAAACAAACAAATTTCTTGATATTACTTAAATGGAAATTGTTTGGCTCAATCATTATAGATGATTTCGTAAACGGCACATCTTGAGAATCGATCTTATTGTTTGACGATAGATCTTGAATCGTTGTTGAAGATCTTTAGTCCCTTTTTGGATCCATGATTAATAGACTTTGATAGTATCGTTGGGGATCAAATCGAAATTTTCAAAGGGATATCTAGGGTTTTAAGGATTTTGTGAAACTAAAATCAAACAATACCAAGTCTTTAAAATCGAGTTTTGTGATGCTCGAGCAATTTGAATTGGGTCGAAATTTGGTGTGCATGAAAATTGTTATGAGATTGACTATTAAGAGGGCACGCGTCTCATAATATAAAGGTTTATTAAAATTAGATTTGCATAGTTGTTTTAGATCACAAATATCTTGTTCACTTTGATATATGATCTTTTAATGATTATCATTTGTATATTTGTCTATAAGTATGTATAATACATGTGGCATTAACATATTTCCATTTATCAATATCATTTATTACATATTTTCTCAACTTTAAAAAAATAATTACATATTTCTTTTTTCTAAAACATATATATTATATATTTATTCATTTTATTAAAATTAACTTATTAAATAACTTTTACCCTCATTTTAACTTAGAAAATGTTACGTATTTTACTTCCTAAGACCATTAATTAAATCTTTTTTTTTTTAATTTGAGCCTTTTTGTATAAATAATAACAATAAAATTACATCTATAAATACGGAAGTTTAAAATTATATTTCCAAACAAAAATAAACAATAACCATTGTTTTTTTACAAATATGAATATGTAATATGTATGTTTTAGAAGAAAAAATATGTAATTGAATTTTTGGCTTAGAAAAATATGTAATTTATAGTCTTAGGAATAGGAAATATGTAAAAATCATAAAATATATTATTTTTTTACAAATATGTAATTTAAAAAATTATTAGACAAAGACATTTTATCATACATTAGTATTTAAATATGTACATAATAAACTAAAATAATCAAAGAAAACTAAATCAACTTCTAAGTTATTTTGAAATGGTTAATTCTATTTTCTTTTGAGAAAAATGCGTAGATGGTCCCTATGGATTGACTATATTGCACATTAGGCTCCTAGATTTTTAAAATTATAAATTTAGTTTAAACTTTTATATACACGTTTGGTCCCGAAATTCTAAAAAACTACAAAGTTAATTCAAACTTTGTGTGTTGCACGTTTGGTCCCCGAAATTAAATCCATTTAGTTTGTGTGAAATGTATAAAACTAATGGGCTTTATCGCCAAGGACCAAAAGTGCAACGCGTATACAAAGCTGAATTAATTTTGTAAATTTAAAATTTAAGAATTAAAAGAATAATTTTGACATCTTTAGTAAAAAAAGTTAAATAGGTCAAGTTTAGGTTACATAATTTTATATGGGTTCACATCACGGTTGAATTTTTGACCCGAATAAAATAAATGACAGTTCGGGTTCGACATTGTGACCCGCCAATCCGTCACGATTGACACCTCTAATTAAACCTATTTTATGTTTATATAATTACAAAATCATCCAAATTAGTCAAATTACTTTGTAAGAATGTACGCACCCATGAATGTGATATTATTTTATCGGTTCATCCGACGTAACAAAAATTAATAAGAGATTAAATAGTTTGACTTCATATACGCCGATGCATCATTCACTACGCATCCACATAACGTATACTAATATACTATAGATAGATCATAGTCTTGAAACTTAATTCAAAGGTTAATTTGACTTAACACAAATAAACTACCTGGAGTTAATAGTGTGATTGGAATAGATCACTTGACACTACCTCGCATCTGTTGAGATTTGATGTCGTTCTTAACAAAAAAATGCTTGAGATATGATAATACTGTAGAGAAATTAAAACCAAACTTGGATAATCTGAGAGTCGTGATGATCACATTTAGATCGAAATTATTTGATGGTTCACCAAAATAAATCAATTGGATATAACTAAAACGAGAGATCAAGAACTAGTATGTAAGTTTTCGTATATTTTTGATAAAGTATTTTTTAACAAAATAAAAAATTTCCAAGCTGACCTGGGACCCTAGCCAGGGCTCTGCGCCTTGGACCCCGCAAGGGCTGCCTCCGGACCCCCATTAAGGGGGTGTTGCCCCCTTGGAACCCAATTGCTTTAAACATTATAAGGTATAATGTTTAAATGTTGAAGATCATGATAAACTTAAACAAACATACACTCCGCATACACTCCGCTCTCCTAACTTGTTTAATGGATATTATGATCACGTTGGTCATTTAGTCAATCAAATTACACTAAAATATCTAACAAATACTACATTTGAACTGATTAAAATACAAAGATTATTATAGTTTTGGATTCAACATAAGAAGCATGTAACTCATGAAATCCAACATGTCAAACAACACTCGACTTGCATCGACAATATTTTGAAGAGTTCCTTGAGCGGATTTAGTTATAATATAGAATCATCTGCACTTCTTAAATTAGGCACATAACCTTAGCCAACATGTTATGAATAGCACTTGAACAACAGAACTAGCAGGTTCGATTTCACAAGTCAAGTACATACAAATTTTGGCTTATTGGCCATATAACATAAGCAACAACAAGGCCTTCCCAAAGAATTCTTAAAAAACTTTCGCCCCGAGTGAGTTAGAAAAAGAGTGAACTCATATAATATAATGTCAATAACCCGTATATATAAAGTTTTTAATACGATAATAATTGCTATATTAATAAACAAAAGTATTATAATCTAATTACTTAAACGAATCGTGAGACTCTCCTAGTGTTTTTGAAATGAGTTTAGATTGGGTAAATTGTAGTGGACTAGACTAACAAAAATATTAATGGGCACTAAGGTTTAATATGCTAAAATAATTAATTTGTTTATTAGATTTTTAATAACATGCATACATATTATAAATACTTTTTTAAAAAATTTTGGGTATCTGAAAACATTAGGCCCTGGACGGTCGCTCACAGCGCTCCCCCTCTAGGCCACCCTTGAGCAACAAAGTATCAATCTTGCATATGATTTGGGTATTACACATTAGTTATTTTTCTTAGTAAATTGGATTCTAGTTATCTAAATTATTACTTATTAACCGATAATAATCTATACTATTAATACAATTAGTTACCCTTCTAATTTTTACTTTTATTACCAATGAAAATCCTAATAACATAATTATCATGATTGACACCAAGTTTACATTTATTTTCCCCTTAATTTCACCTATATATATTTTTTATTTTATTCGTAATTATTATTATGAGAGAAATCAAGCTTAAATATTTGATGATTATGTTACCATATTAGAGGATGTATCCTAAGAAAACCACAAAGTTATGAGAAAACTAGAGCAAACCAATGAAAACGGTCACATAATGTATAAATTTTTTAATACCCTCTATATATATGTGTGAGTATATATAAAAAAAGTTATGAATCAAATGAAAACCGTAGCATGATTTTACATATACGTCACACATAGGTTACGCATACTTAACCATTTTTCATTGACATAGTGTTACGTATACGTAAAACTCTTCATTCTCGTATGTATCCTCAACATATATGTATCAAATACTTAAATAATATTTTTACAGTTAAAATAAAAAAAAGTTATGAATTATATTATTGGTTTCTGTGGTTTTCTTTAATTTTCACATAATTATTGGTTTTTTAGGAACCCTCCCCAACCATACTATCATTGGCAATAAAAATGAAAGTTGGAGTGTCACAGACCAAATTAATAATATGAATTATTATCCACCAATGCTTAATAGTTCATATTATTAAAATTTATTTTTTTATTTTTTTATCATAATGATAAACAAGAAAATGAATAACAAAATTTATTTATATATTTTGATTTACATATTTTGATGATAGAACCATCATTCATTGTATTAAAAAGTTTAGTTACTCAACCATTAATTTTTTTTCTCAATTTATTAGGTTATAAAATCATACATAAAAAAATAGAACTAAATTATAAGCATTCATTTGAAGAATATGAAAAGAGTCAAATAAAACACTCTCTAACTAAACAATTATATTAGAGCATCAATGTGATGAAAATATGGTTGTAACTATAAAGGCTGATGTAACATCAAAATTAATGCAGGTGAGCTCAGATTTGACTAAGACTTGGCTATTAATAGAAATCCTATAGCTCAAGTTACCATATAAGTAACCTTTACCTTCCCCTCTTCCTTTTCATCAAAACATGACTATGCATTTTAACACCAAGACCATTATTCTAGTTTCCTTTCTATTACTCCTTTGCTCACATTCAGGTATTTAATGGTTCATGCCATAATTATACACACTTATTACTAGAAAATAGCTAACTATCCTCAATTTCTTTTCTTCTTTATGTATAGCAATTTGCGCCACCGATGTTGCAAACGTGAATAGACTCAAGATGTACCCAAGAAGTCTTGATCAAGTGACAGATTATCATGACCCAGGAGCTAATCCCAAGCATGATCATCCAAGAAAAGGAGGTGGACACCATACACCAACGACCCGTTAACCTCATGCTATGAAAATCAGACCTTGAAAGGCTGATCTTATAAATAAAGTTCTTGTTGTAGATGATGCATGATATTAAATAAAGCCTTTTCTAATCATCAAAATTTCTTTTATAATACACACTTCTAGCACATAAACAAATAATAAAAGCAAGGCATGATACATTCATAGTAAAGAACAATTATTTTGATCTTAAGTCAATAAATAACCAAATAAGTAAGATAAATAATCACTAATATATATAACAAAACAAACAAATTTCTTGATATTACCTCAATGGAAATTTTTTCTTTAGATCCAGCAAGGCTCAATCATTGTGGATGATTTCGTAAACGGCACATCTTGAGAATCGATCTTATTGTTTGACGATAGATCTTGAATCGTTGTTGAAGATCTTTAGTCCCTTTTTGGATCCATGATTAATAGACTTCTGATAGTATCGTTGGGGATCAAATCGAAATTTTCAAAGGGATATCTAGGGTTTTAAGGATTTGTGAAACTGAAATCAAACAATACCAGGTCTTTAAAATTGGGTTTTGTGATGCTTGAGCAATTCGAATTTGGTCGAAAGTTGGTGTGCATGAAAATTGTTATGAGATTGGCTATTAAAAGGACACGTGTCTCATAATATAAAGGTTTATTAAAATTTGTTTTGCATAGTTGTTTTAGATCGCATTTATCTTGTTCACTTTGATATATGATCTTTTAGTGATTATCATTTGAACATTTTATCATACATTAGTATTTAAATCTGTACATAATAAACAAAAATAATCAAAGAAAACTAAAATCAACTACTAAGTTATTGCGAAATGGTTAATTCTTTTTTTTTTTTTTGAGAAAAATGCGTAGGTGGTCCCTATGAATTGACTAGATTGCACATTAGGCTCCTAGATTTTAAATATTATAAAGAGAAAATTGCCATTTTTGTCCCTGAGTTTTTAATTGTTTTGTCATTTTCATCCAAATATAATTTTTTTCCCCTTCTGGCTCCCTAACTTTTTTAAAAATTCCCATTTTCGTCCACTCTCATTAGTGCAAGTTAACTTGAGAGTTAAGTTTGATTTGAATCAAGGGTAATAATATCTTTTACACATTTTAATTTAATAATAACAAATTAATTGTTTTTTATCTCTTATAAAACCCTAGAACATAAGAAGTTCATATGAAATTGCTCTGATCGATTACATGCGAGTCCACTGCCCTGTTGCCATGAATCTTGAATAATTGCTCTGCTCTTGTGGATCGAGAACCATCATGCGCACCTTGTGGACGCCTACGAACTCCGGTCGTTGATTTCATTGTTGCGATACACGGGTAAGTCCCATTGCCCCTGTTGTTGAACCATCATTTGATGGATTTTTTTACCTAATTACTGTAAATTGATATAACAGGGGAGGAGCTGTGTGTTTGTAGGTTGGGTTGACCCTCCAATGTATCAAAGATCAGCTCAAATCATATGTGGACTCTTGATTTCAATTAATTGATGTGAAGAAATTGAAAGAAGAATGGGAAAAGAGAACAAGCTATTGAAAGTAGTAGTAGGACATAGTTGGTTGTTTTTCATCTTTTTTTTTCTTTGTATTTGAGCATTGAGATGGAATTCATTAGGTTATGTTGTTCTTGAAATTGGAAGAGATTGGAAGCTTGTGACCACTGTTGTTTCTCAATATGAAAATGTTGATTTTTTGGCTCATGAATTGATTATGTGTTGATTCTACATTTTGTATGGTCAACTGTGAATGAATTGATCATTTTTTAGGTCAATTGTGCATGCTATATGAGAATGGCATTTGAGAATGTCATGTGAATTGGTCATGAATTAATCAAGAAAAATCAAGTTTGTTTTGTGTTTGAGGATGCCAATTTTGTATTGGTTCTGCATTTGAGAATGTCATGGAAAGGATTCAATAGTTATAAAACTTTGCAGTGTATGGATTAGAGTGCCATAATACAATTATTCTGGTAGATCTCCAATGAGGAGAAAATGAGAACTTGTTTGCTATATTTGAATGTATTTGGATGATCATGACTACTAGCATGCATATATTCCTTATAAAAAATGGTCTGATTTGGATTAAATTACTACTTTGCTGGGCAAACACCATTGTGCATCAAATTACCATATTGTAGAATCCTTATTATATTCTATCTCATAACAAATTGAAGGATGATCACAATACAAATCAATGCACTTGCACCATCTTGCTGTCAGCATTTTGGTCAAATCATTTGAATTATGGGGTAAATAGATATGAATTGCATTTGAATTTTGTATTAGTACATCAAATCATATCTTGAATCAATACTATCTATATAATTAGGTTTCAGTGTCTGATACGATATCTGGGTATTGTGTTTCTGTTAACATTTCCAATGCAATTTAATTATATTCCGACCCGACCCAACCCGATCGGACAACCGAAAATTTTATATTGTTTCGTTGCAAAGTAAATCACTGAAAAATAGTGACCCCCTAGGAAAAAGTTCCTAGTTCCACCACTGTGTGTATGTGTAATTCACCAACGAAATGTGTCGATGATGATGAGGAATTGAGGACCATCTCATCTGAGACTTAGCTTGGTCCTAATGTTCATCACTGGTTTCTTTGTTCTCTTTTCGGTTTGTTACTAATGTGTTCCAAGTGCTAAGATGAGATACCGGAGTTGTGGTTTCGGTTGCTTAGACGTGGCTACCGATTATGATCAGCAGCCGCAAACGAACGCTGGTTCTGAACCCTAAGTTATACAATTTCAAAATTGTTTTAAACCGCCCATCACGCGCACAACGCGCGCGAATGATAAACTCTAGTTAGAAGATGGCATCAGCCTTGATAAGCAGATCCTAGTAGGGGAGTGATCCCTTTGACGGTTTCCGTTAATCGGTTCGCTTGTTCGATTTTTTGATTTAAAGTCTTTTCCTTTTGAAACCCACGATACCTCTTTTGAAGATTTCAATCTCTGCGTTGCAAGAATCCAACCATAGGTACGTTTACTTGCGATTTTTTATATGAATCTCCGATTTGTTTTCTGATTTCCCGAAGTTTGTTTTACTCCGATTTAGGGTTTTCCTACGCATAATCCTGCTCTGCGTTACAAGAATCTGACGATCACGTATGTCTATTTTCGTTATTTCCATCTCCTAACACCTCCGATTTGTGTTTGATTTGTATTTGTGATTTCCTCCGGTTTTAACACCTCCGATTTGTAGTTCTAATTTGTATACTCTCATCTTTATTCAGAGAAAGTTGTAGACTTGGTGTTACAAAAAGCTTATTGTTGATTTTGAAAGTGATATACTGATTTGTAGTCCTGAAACGAATGCTTAGGAATATACTGATTTTTTAGAACCACCAATTTCATTTAAGAGTTGCTTATGAGCATATAGGTTGATTTTGAAACAAAAAAGGTTATTGATGTTTCTTTAGCACATGTTGCTTGTGGATGTTACTAGTTTGATGGGGATTTTACTGATCCTAACAGTTTAACATCCTTTAATTTGTTGTTTGTTAATCGGTTAATTACAGTGTTTATTGTTAACTCGGTTTTATCCGCTTAAAAGTTGTTTTCTTGACTTTGATGACATAACTAGAAAGCGGAGTTATGTTATTGTTTTGATCAGGATCTATCTACGCTTATACTAATGTTACATTATAATTCATTTACTGCTAAAATCTGTGTTCTTGGTAGGGTGCATGGTTTGTTTTGGCTTTAATCCATAACCTAAAGCTTCTGCTATTATACAATTTTTTTTTCAAATCGCGTTTGAAATTTAAGCATTGATTATTGTTGTTCGGATTGTGTTTGAATTTTTGGTGGAATCCAGTCCGATGCGGTCAGTGGTTTTGTGTGTCTTTATTTGAGCAATTTATAGTTTCTTAGTGGGAATTTGGTGTTAGAGTTATAAGTTCCATGAATCCAGGCCTGTGATTGTGGATTGATAAGTAGAAGTTTAGAATACCAATATTATTACCATGAATGACTAATATGAATTGAGTTCTATACTTGCTATCACTTTTCTTAAATTGGTTTAGTAGGAAGTTAAACAAAATTTAATAGAAACTGTATTAGCAATGTTATTATCCGTGCAATCAGGCATCGGCAATCAATTTACACTTGAATTGTAGATTTCTACTTGAATGTGTCAAACTGCCTTCTCTTTTCACTTAGTAATGGTCAAATGGCCCTCTATAGAATTATGTTTCGTTAGTAAAAGACAAGCATGCAAAAGGTAGATTTTGCAGGTTGCTCTTGCTTAGTAATAAGTCAATTTGAAGGTTGTAGGCTAATATTCGGCAGTGGCTCAAAGGGAAGTGAAATGAAGCAATCATTTTAGGCCCTAAAATTCATATAAAAAAATCCCAAAATTTCAATTGTAATTTTTTAAGATATAACCCGTGTAATACACGGGTTCTATCTTAGAATATTATATATATATACTTCAAAGATAGTTAGTTCTACTTCATCTACTATTTCCCATAAATTGGGATGCAGATTACTAAAATGTCTTTTAAGAGTTGTTAACATAACTAACAAGACTCACTTAATAAAAATTATTCAATGATCAATTTAGTTCTCTTGTATCCAAGTTATTGATGGTTCCCAACTACTCTCAATAAATCAAGCCAACTCTTCAATATGTGGAGAGTTGTTAACATATCTATTTAGATTCTTATATACAATTCCGTGTAATACACAGGTTTATAACCTAGTAATTAATAAATAGCGTGTCGGGTCAAGTAGATTTTCATTGATGGTAATATCTGATTTGACGGCGACAATTATTTGTAAAGAACATCTATAGTTGTGACAAGTCATATTATGATCAAACTAAAAGCTGGTGTTTGTCTTGAAGGAAGCCCCTCGTCTTATTTATCTTTTGAATTTACGATCTCAACCCGATTCTTACCCGATATCCTACAATTTGATTCATCATCATCATCTCTTTGCTCTATGTGTCTACTAGATCGGTGATGGGTTCACTAAAGATGGAAGAGATGTCTCTGCCGACTCTGTTCGAGCAGGCTCGCAAAATTCACCTCCTCGCAACCGATTCCGCCGTTGACAAGGTGTGTGTTCATATCCACGCAACCTTCATTCAACAGGTGTAATTACATGTCTGTCTATATATTATATATTGTGCGATTACGGTTCGTTATTTGTAGGAAACTTTGAGAAAGGGATGCGAAGCTTTGCAACAATGTCAGGAAATGATTAGCAAACTGGGGTTGTTTTCAACTAATGAGACCAAGGAAGATATCACTACTACAAATCTCAAGTATCTTCTGGTAAATCTTATACATCCTTCTCAATCTGTCTTCTTCTGACTTCTATTATTTGCTACTTAATTTATATGTGATCATTACATACATGGGGGAATATTTTGTTACCCTATATCCTTCCTACATTACATAGGGTTCTCATTGTGGCTTTGATAATAAATACGGCTTGTTGTCCGAACAGGTCCCATTTTATCTTGCTGAATTGATAGAGAAGACTGGACATGATGACAGGATAGAGATTTTGAAGGCTTCACAGGCTAAGTTGAAGGTATTATCATCAAATTTAGATATACATGATGTTCAACATAACTCTACTCGTTTGCAATCTTACCCAAGTTTGAGTGTAGGAATTTCTTTCATTTTGTGATGCAATGGAGCTTGTACCTGAAGATGAGTTGGAAACGTCCAGCCAGAATGCTGCTCTGGACAAAAGGGCTAAGAAGGTAGCTTTACCTCATATATTCCCTTGTTATTACTAACTCACTCTTCACCTTCATGCCTACTTTAATTGCTAATTACTACATGACTTGTTGATGCGTGTAATTGTCATATGTTCTCCACAATATTAAGGTGCTAACTATAACTTCAATTGAACCAATCTAGATTGCTCGGTTCAAGCGCCAACATGCTGCAGAGTCAAAGCTTTTGGAACTTAAGGAAAGGAAGGAACGTCGTGGGCGCTCAACTAGAGCTGCTGCACTGTCTACTCCCATAGAGGCTGGCGATGATGACGTGCTAGATGATGACGGGGAAGAAGAAAGAGAGGTGAGTTTCAGTGCATTTTTACATTTGTTGTGGGTATGCTGATTGCTGAATTATGGTTGCCCACCATATTTGGGTATAAAGTGTGTCTATTTTCTGCCTAAGAGTAACCAGGGTAGTAAATAGGATAATATTAGGAGCAAACAATTGAACATAGTTTTAGGGATTGTGATGTTGTTCAGCACAATTAGCCTTGGTTTACCTCAGAAGTTTGGTGTGGTGGTAAGTGCTTGAGTCCCTCTAGTAGAGGTCTCAACTTCGGATCCAACTTCCTTAACCCCCTTGAAGGCCACCGTCTAGCACAAGTTGTGTTGTAAGTGATCGCACAAGCTGGGTTTTTCTGCATCTGTGCAGCTCATTCTATTCTGTAAAATGATCTTTTGAACGTGGAATACCAACTTTCACCTTTTAAGGTTTTTTTTTTTTTTTTTTTTTTTTTTTTTTTTTTTTTTTTTTTTTTTTTTTTAATTATGAACTCCATAACTGGATTGCATCATGGCCCGCTGGCTATTCCATGTCTTTTTCATGGCTTTTGTTCGTCACTAAGCAATTTTCATAAAATGTGCCTCCTTTTTAACATTTTATCTATTATTATTATCCTAAGAATCAGAAGAAGGCCAATAATTACTTAAATATGTTCCATACAAAGTCTAATTGCTAGAGTTGTTTGATGGCATCCTTGACATGGAAGTTCACACATGATTTTAACGTCAACACAGTTAATCTGTCATAAGAATATCTTACTTAAAGTCTTGGGGTTGGAAAGTTCTAGTAGTGATATAGAAAGAATGGAGTTACGTGGAAAGAATGGAGTTGTATGCTATGCCAGGTTTATATACTTTCTTTAGGGAGTCTTGTACTCTTATTGAGCTTCATATTGAGCTTTTATTGCTTGGGCTTCACTTCTATTCATTTTCTTTTTCTTTTTGGTAAATTTGCAGGCATGGCTTACTACAATCTCATTGGCTATCTGCAAGGTTGGTGTTTTATATTTTCAACCCAATCTCTTGTTTTTACATCTTCAATTAATTGTTCTGTGATGAATTCATATTGTAGGCTCTTGATCTAATGGAAATGTTGAAGAAAGAGGAGGAAATGCTTTCTGCAATAAAGGAAAAGCAAGAGCAGGTATAAATGCTGAGCATTACTCATCATCAAATGTGTCTTGAGCTACTTTAATAATACCAAAATAGGAAATAAACTTTTTTTAGAGTTAACCAAACATATCATATTCATAAATACTGCATTTTCATTGTAAGCCTGCTTATGCTGTGTGCAGGAAGGAAATACTGAAATTTCACAGGCTGTTCTTGAAGAACGTGCAAAGACCATGGAAGACTGGCATCGCAATGCTGCTGCTAGAGCGCGGTACACCAAAGCAGCAACACCTATTACATGTGCTACTTTTGCTCAAGATGTTTTGGAGGGAAGAGCTAAGGTTTTTCAAGCACATGATCACAAACACCAACCACTCATGTTTGGACCAGCTAGTCTTGTGGGTGGAACCATAACAAGTGAAAGAGAACGGATTGCTGCACAAGTTTTCCAACCTGGTCACAGGTATCATATACTATCCCTGAATTACCAAAACCAACCTTTTGGATATTCTGATTTTGTTCTTGTGAGAATGCATATGTTTTCATAGCTAATGGCATATTTTGGAAATATTAGATTGCTAACTATGAGGTAGTATGATTTTGTTCGTATGAGAATTTATATGTTGTTTTCGTAACTAATGGTATGGTATGTTTTGGGGACATCAGATTGCCAACTATGAGCATAGAGGAAGCTGGGTTGAAGGAGATGGAGATGATGAATAAATGGCAAGAGAAAACTGTTAAGATGATAGAAGAAGCCAATTCCTCATGGCACAATGACAAGTGGAAGCCAAGAGCAGGTGGCGGTAATGATGATGATGATGAAGATGAAGACGACGAGGCTGCCCAAGAAAAGGCAAGGGCCTTTGACGACTGGAAAGATGAAAACCCTCGAGGTGCAGGAAATTCAAAGCTCACACCTTGTGGCTAAGTGTGCATTTTTTTGTCTGCTGTTGAAACTGAAGTGGTTCCAAATAGTTGGTATCTCGTGTCATGGTGATGTACAAATCATGTCGTTAGACACTATTTGAGGATAAGACTTGTGTAAGAGTGAGCTTAACTTTTATGTATAATGGTAAACGAATACACAGTATGAGAGCAGTATTTTCCAAAGAAGACGCTGTCCTTAGCCGGTGCAAAGTACAAGTGACTAAACACCTTCCTTAACATAATATTCCCAAATGTCATCAAACAATAAACCTGTTACACCATAAGGTTTGACCCAAACTCATAATCAACTTCCAACCATATCCTTTAATTCAACCCTAAAACTTAAAAGAAGATCAAGTAAAAATCAATCTGAAGTCTGCACAAGAACAAACAAAGAAGTCAATAAAATGTTAATTTTGAACTTCTTTGACTATACCGAAGTTGATGAAGGTAATGAATGATTGTTTCTTGCTTATAGTGATTGTCTTCGTATTTGTTGGGTTAGTTGCTTTTAGGGTTATGTTAATTCGTGGTTTTGAAGTCTTGACAATGTTGGGTTAGTTGCTTTTAGGGTTATGTTAATTCGTGGTTTTGAAGTCTTGACAATGTCATCAGAGCTGCTAATGTGGTAGTTTTGCACTACACCATGAAAACTTGGTTTTTAAAATCTTGACAATGTTATCTTCTTTGTAAAAACACTTTTTGAAACCAGTTCAGGTTAAGTCAACAATAGTAAAAACTGATTCTTTTTAACAGGTTCAAGTTGAAACCAACTTGAGTTATGGAAAAGATAGGGTTTAAATCAGGTTGAAACCAGTTCGGTTCGGGTTTTACCGGGTTGATAATCCTATAGGTTGGATTGGGTTGGAATCAGGTTGGAGTGAAACTGATTTGACAACCAGGTCAGGCCTGTAGGGTTGCCGGTTTCAATTTCCAAACAAGTTTTTATTCCATCTCTTCAATAACAGAGACCATCTTTTTTCCCCCCTCTCACAGCAACTTCTCTGTGCACATGATATGATGATTCTCTTACAGTTCAAATTCAAATTTTAACCATAAACAAGAAGTTATAAAAAGATGCTGCACCACTACTAGTGAGTTCATCTATCTTCTCTATAGCATTATCACATAACTAAAGATTCATAATAAAATTGGCATACAAATTAATTAACTATATGAAGAAGCTACAGCTAGAACAAATCCCAAATGGAGGACCTGACCAAAGCCTAGAGAGGATACAATACAGATACAAATACAAAAGTAGATCGATCAGATCGTATCTACTCATCATCGTCATCATCTTCATGGGTATCCATTTTGGTGATATGCTTGAAGGGATCAGTTCGCATATACGCCTCGGGTCGATAAAACCCCATATCATTCATTCTATTGCTTATCGCGTGAAGTATCGCTTTCTTTTTCCCCCCATACTCATCTTTGTTTTGTTCCACCAACTCATTGGCCTCAGCAGCCAAGTTATTGACAAACGCAAAAATGTTATCCTCCCACAGCTTTAACCTCTCTATGTCATAACCCACCAGTTTTCCAGTCTCCCATATGTCCCTCACCTGCTCTTCCACGAACGGGGTTCTTTCCTGCGCGTATCTAATCATCTCGTCTTTTTTTGTCTACATGATCAACCATAAAGTATAAAGAATCAAAAGTTTTACATCATACAGGCAAATAGCACTAGACCTATGAGTGTATGTGTTTGGTGCTTTTCAAAAGGAAAGTTTTAATTCTGTAAATCACTAACATGTAACCAAATCCCATAACTCTAGTACACTAAACCAATTAAGGAATTGGGGACCTAAGATTATTATCACTATTATTATGTTAATCCAAGACAAATATCACTAACATTAACATTAACATGGGAAAAATCTTGAAAATAGCCAAGTAAAACTTCTCTTAAACCAATAACAATGAAGCAAATAGATGCAATTTACAGATAATAAAGTTAAATTTGGTACCAATTTTCTTCTCCTCCATATCCTCCGACGACCAACGCTGCCGTTCTGTGAGTGATCGTTGCCCTACAACACCAACAAACTTATATACATACAAACAATGCAACAGATATTTGGGTTTGAAGTAGAAGATGTATTTACTGACCTTGGAATAGATACAAAGGTTGGAGCGCCTAGGGTTAGACTCCTGAAAGAGAGATATTATTGAAGAAAGGATTCGTAAAAGTGTTGATACAAATAATGATATGATAGATGTACTATGTACGGACAAGCCATAGGTTGTTTACAGATGAATATAAAGAGTGAAGGCTGGTGAAACCCAAAGAATTCATCTTCATCGCCATCGCCATCGTCATCGTCATCTGCAATCTCAAGCACTTATCTTCATTAAGATATATCTCTCTACTCTCCGTCCTCCGGTGTTGATTAAACAGAAATTTGGGCTTCTTTGGGCTTCCTGTATATCCCTGACTTCTAGCCCAAATCATGAAACTCAGAAGGGCCACTCAGATACACAATTTGAATTATTGTTATTTTTAAAATCATTTTTACTCTTCTCTCACATTTTTATTATCTTTAATTAAAGATTAAATGATTTTATATATTGTTTTCTTTATTATTATATTACATAGTTTATATATTCTTTTCTTTTATGACCCGTTTTAAGTTGTTATATTTCTCTCCTACATACTAGCATTGCCTTGTACTTGTCTTTCAACTTATCCTTATCCAAATGTCTGGTTGAATATTTTCTATCTTGCGTGTTATTTATACAAAACACTCTCAACCACAATGTTTATTAATGATTCTTTAGGTTGCATATAAAATCAATGTGTCATCGAAAAAGAGCCTAAAAGATTACATGAGTATTACTATACACATACACTTTAAATCGTAGTTTATTTATGAAATAAAAAAGTGTTATATAATTCTTTATAACCTCTCTTTTTTTGACTTATAATGAGCAGAACTTGATTAGCGAATTTTGATTACAATAGTAGGGGTCTCGTTACCCAATCAAGAATGGCGGGAATGATGAGAGAAATTTAATTACCGTGTTCAAAAGCCTCCAAAAATTGCTTCAGATATGTATAGTTGATTAGAAAGTTGTAAGAGAATGGATCATCGGTAGGAATTGTGATCAATAACTACGACAAACATCAACTTGTTTGATTCAAGAGGCGAACCCCCCCCCCCCCCCCCCCCCCCACCCACCCACCCACCCCCCAAAAAAAAAAAAGTCACATGGGGTGGGGCGCTTGTGATAAGCTGCCTTGGATATGAGGAAATATCAAAAAAGAAAAGAATAATAAAATAGAAAAAAGAAAGGAAAGGTTCAGTATTTGACGAAGATATTTCTATCAATAGATAGGAATGAGTGTTCGGTATAGGGGATAGAATCCACCTCTTTCTCTCCATTTTTCATCCCCTCTAACGCGAGCTGAATGGCAGCGGGCGCGGGAGGAAGAAAGCTAAGAGAAGATGCTTTTCTCTTAGGTCGTTTATTTATTTATTTATTTTAGTGTAGGAAAGTGCTCTTCTTTTGTCATTCCTACAGCTTTTTTCTTTTTTCTGATTGTTTATTGAACACATGGCGTGGCTAGAACCCTTCAAATCATGTTTGAGCCTATGTTCAAAAGAAACAAACCCACCTCCTATTTGAGTCAGGTTGGAAAAAATGCCCGCCAAGTTCGGATAAGAGAATGCTTCCCCAACCATTTAAGGAAAGGCTCAAGATGCAACGGGGGAAGGAAAAGGCTTTTGGATATCGAGATTTTCTTATTTTTTTTTATCCTTGGTCTTATATCCACACCTTGACATGTGCTTTACTTGATCAGAGAATGCATCTACTTATTGTTTTCTGGCATGATGGTTTCTCACATCTATAAACAATGCAGTTCTAGGATTATTAGTAGCAACTTGGCCAATTAATAGTAAATGAGTTATTGTTGATGACATAAGCCATTTATTAGCAACAACTATGTAATTGCTAAAGAAGTGTCTATTGATGTTATCTAAACAACTACCAATCATTTTAACAGCCACCTGATACATTCTTCGACGAGCATTGTGTCATTTCAACTATGTATTGTGATGGTTCTCCAACTATAAAATGAAAGTGTGTCTAATTTTGATGCGTATTTTTCATAAAATAAAATCTTAAAACTCGTTTTTGTTTTGTCTTTAAACTATCCAATTGAAAACTCAAAAGAATCACCAAAGTACTTCAACCTGAAAGTGAATATACATAATTTAAAAAGATCTCTAAAAACATTACAAACTACGAAACCTATATATTCTTGTGCAAACACATTCAAAAACAAGAACACCAACACGTAACGTAAAAACAAAAGAATAAAAACATGATTTAAATTTTTGCGGTGTGATTTTGTTTCTAAGATCACAAATGAAGACAAAATAATCAAGAAATGTATACTAAGCGCACTATCTCTCCGATAATTATATGATTAGTGCAATGTTTTTAATAAAAATAAATCATACTTACGTTATGCTTTATCAAACCTCCCTAATTATACTCTTTATCAAACCTCCCTAAACCCTAATCAAAATCATAACAAGGTAAGGGATATTCATTTGATAGATAAGTAAGGTATATATAAAGTGAAAAATATATAATTCCATATATAATATTTATATTTTTCAGTCAGTTTTAGTGATTATAAACTTTGACTTAAAACAAAATGCAAACTATAAATAATACTCTCATTGCTGGCACCATTTGATAGAGACTAGAAGCCGATCTTCGGTTCAAATTAAGAATTAAAGTAAATACTTAAGGTGTTAATACTTAATAATGAATTAAATATACACTAAAAATGAAATAAAATAGTAACTGAAAGGTGATTAGTGAAAGCAACCCTACCCCACCTGCTTCACATTACCTTATTACCAAATAAGATTAAAACAGAATTAGGTCGCTTAATTAATCATCCTTCTATTCATTAATTGTAATTAGTCTATGGGTTTTGCTATATTCACAACCTTCGTTTTCAATTTACATAAATGGAAGAGAATGACACCTAATTATAGTATAAGGTGTGAACATGTTAAATATTCATCCTATTTTAATATTTGAAATAAAAATTGTCGACGAAATTAAAGGAAATGTTTACACATTTTTACACGTTTCTTCTAACTATAATTTCTTTTATCCTTTTAAAGAATCACAATAAGTATTAGTGCTATTATGAGTTTTGTTGACTTTGATAAGTCTGACAGATGTCAATAAGTCGGTATGTGACTCATTTAATAATCTTCATCTCATACATGATTATATTATTTTGTTCATACTAGTCGCTTAATACTTATCGGGTTTTATGTTTTGGGGTATAGTTGCTAATAGCTAGTGTACCCCTTAAAAGTCTTACGTAGAAGATATTAACAAATGTTTGTCACCGAAATCTGTCTTAATTTCATCTTTAAAACTTACTTGAAATATAGAGTGTTCAATATATTTCTATGAGTTTTTATAACTTTGATAGTTTCTAATTTTTAAAATCTTTAACATAATATTTATTATCTTTTTTTAAGAATTTATAAAAAATATTAATATATTTGTTGTTTATGCAGGTATACGAGTTTCAAGCAATTGGTTGGGTGTCTAATGTTATAATTGTTTAAGCTCGTAAAATATTTTCATATTATTCTCATACCTGTATGCCTTTTTCTAATTGTTTTGGGTGAGTCTGGATTCATTTAACATCCTTAAAATTAGATAAGGGTGTTAAAAAAAACAAAATATGTGAAAAAAACCGAAAACCAATATGCATTTGTGATCAGAAAAAACCAAACCGTATTATAAATTTGGTTTTCGGTTTGGTCATCACAAAAATCGAATTAGGAATTTGGTTTTCTGTTATATTTAATTTTTGAATTCAGTTAATTTGGTTTAACCGATTTAACCGAATCTAGTATGTTATAATTTGTATATTTTCTTATAATTGTAAGTTTAGCTCAACTTTCAAGCTTCAAATTTAAAAGTGGTTTTGTTTAAGATTAATAACTAAGATTTTATATGCTAGTACAACTTCAATTATTAAAACTCAGTATTAAATCTCATTTCTTAAAGAGTTAGGGTCGATTATTTATTTTTTTTTAAAACAAGATTGTTAACAATTCAAGAGCTTAATTATTTGATATATTTAATTTTCCTAAATGTTATGAAGAGTGATTCTCATACTAGTAATATAATGTTAACAACGTTTAAACAAATAAACAAATGGTGAATACGGTTTTTTCCTGATGAATTTGTTTTTTTTTTTTTTTAACCGAAACTAACTAGATTGAATTGGTTGAATTCAGTTCGGTTAGCCATATTTCTAGTTTGTTTTCGGTTGTTTCTGAAAAAAATTCAAAACCAAATAAATTAAAAATATGATAACTAAACAAACCGATAACCGAACTGATGAACACCCATAATCTGTTGTCTATACAAAGATTTACATACAATTTTGGCTCCGTAAATCTAACAACCCAAACTACTTACAATATTTATCTTATAAAACAAAACATGGTACATTGCTCCATCTTAGATTCAAGAAAGGTTAAAACCAGTCCAACTCGTAAACATGACCTATCCGACCATCATTGCAACAATTATGTTTTTATATGATTATAATAAAAGTAATATGTTATTAACCAGAATTTGGGTTACACCACAAGGTTGAATTTAACCAATATAAGGATTTCACATTTTGAGTTAAAAAGAGTTTTTATGAAAGTCTAGCAAAAGTTATTTAATATTTGTGAGTTTAATAAAATGTGTGGATGACTAGAATTAGGGATTTTGGCATGAATTATGTCGTATACCAAACATTGAAAGGATTACGTATGATAAAAGGGATAATTATGTAAAACAGATTATTTAACATGCATGTGTTTGGTCACATGTTTAAGGATCATGCAATTAGTGACTATGCCTGATTCTGTTACATATGAGATATGTGTGAGAGGGAAAATAAGGTTAGACGGTCGGTTCATTCTTTTCTCCTTCCTAAAATCTCCAAACACACATTTTATTTTAGAATCTTAATTTGTATATATATGTTAGATAATACATATAATATAATTAATCATGTGTGTTCATTTTACTAGCCTAATATATAGCATGACACAATATTTTAGATAATATTTCGTTGTTTTAATAGATGGAATGAATCAGTCTGGTCGGATTGGAAGGCACCTCACCTTAATGGTCCAATGCTATTGATCGTCAAAAGTTAACGCGTTTGCTTTTTTATTCTTTTTATATTCATAATAAGAAACTTAAAAATAACAAAACAGGAAAACACATATTTCAAAAACATCAAAACTCAACCAATACTAAGACTCGATAACTTTAAACATCATCACCAACTTTTTATTTTTAAACAGCTATCTCTCTTTCTATATGTATATTAAATATAATTAATAAAACAACAGGTTCCACCACATTTCCGTTTTTGATGTTCTTGTGTATGTAGGAACGGCTTGGCCAAAACCAACGTTGCTTAAAACACACCGAATGATGAGGAACCGTAAAATTAACCAGCCAATGTGGTGGTTCTTAGGAGCCAAAACCGACCCATTGCCATGCTCCAGGGTTTGAACTCAGTCGAGCCGTTATTTTCTTTTAAAAGAGTTAAATCATTTCATATTTAGAAGTTTTATTTTTAGTTGTTTTTATAAATTTCACATATGAAATTATTTTCTAACGATCATGTTATTCATCTATATGCTCTTGTGGGGCCTTGCAGTGAAAATGGTGAAGGGATTGGATGGGTGATTTGGACTATTGGTCAGTCAATACGATGGTTACTTACTGTTTTCATTAAGACTTCAATTATATATAAAACATACTTAAAAATACTTTATTTTATGATTTTGTATAGGAAAAATCACCCAGGAAGATAATTTAACAAAACATTTTATAAAATATAACTATCAAGCTTTTTTTTAACATAAATAACAACGTTAATTCTATCACATATCATCTTCATTGGTTAAATGTCATCTCCTTATTTTAAATTTAGAAATATTCTAAAAAATTACTTTTTTTATTATCACACGTCATCATGTAATTGTATGACGGGTGTTATCTATTGGGTGAGATTGAGATTAAGCAAACGTAAGTATAATAATTTAAAACTAATCAGATAATTATGTTTTGAAAATTAGTCTACATATGATTATTTATGACAAAAAAACTTATCTGTAATTTTTGTGATTTCCTCTTTATTTCAACAGACCAATCAATTATTTGGTTTGATATCCAAACCACGTATGACATCTTTGGGACCCGTTTGAATGTTTGATGTTTCATCGGACTCACCATGGTCCGAACCAATGACCACCACTCGGTCCCACCAAATTTCCATATTCGTTTTCTTTGACTAGTAAATTACTGTTATACCCTCTGAAATATGACGTGATGTCAGCAAACTCAATACACAAGTCTCCTGTAACCTTAAGGTTTAATAGTTAGTTTCACGTGTCAGCAAACTCAATACACAAGTCTCATGTAACCTTAGAGGTTTAATAATTAATTACACGTCATTTTGGGTCTAATGTACATATCTTACTCCATATTTCTTTTTATAAAAATTATTTTCACAACTCGAATCCATAACGTACGGATTACGTAACATCAACCTTACTGTTGCTACAACGACGTCTACACGAGCGAAATCATACTACTGAAACCAACGGTGTGTGACCATTGATTCTGTACGGTTCACCCTATATTAATACCATGGTCCTACACTCGTATAAACATAAACATCCTCTTCCCACCCTAACTCAATAGCAATCAAACCGATCTTGCTGATCATGGAGAGCACCGATTCATCGACGGGCTCTCCGCTACCGCAGCTGCCGCCCGGGTTCCGCTTCCACCCGACCGACGAAGAGCTGGTGGTTCACTACCTCAAGAAAAGGGTAGCCGCTGCACCTCTTCCAGTGGCCATTATCGCCGAGATCGACCTGTACAAATTCGACCCGTGGGAACTCCCTGGTGAGTATACATCATAACATAATGTTTGATTCGATCGATAATTCTGTTTAATTGTTTGATTTGTTGGTGTTGAATGTTAATTGATTGTGTGTGTTTTAGCTAAGGCGACGTTTGGGGAGCAAGAGTGGTACTTCTTCAGCCCGAGGGACCGGAAGTACCCGAACGGTGCTCGGCCGAACCGGGCGGCGAATTCGGGGTACTGGAAAGCTACCGGAACCGATAAACCGGTGTTGACTTCTGGTGGTACACAAAAAGTTGGTGTGAAGAAAGCACTGGTGTTTTATGGTGGTAAACCACCAAAAGGGGTTAAAACTAATTGGATCATGCATGAATATCGGCTTATAGACGGGAAGACCATCAATAAGCCCCATGGGTCTGATCCCACCAAACAAAAAGGTTCACTAAGGGTAATGATAATATTATTGAGTAGTAACTTTTTGTTCAGGACACCCTCGCACTGTATCTGATCCAGAGAGTGAGAGGGTGTCCCACAACAAACAACTTTAGATTATTGTTAATATATGATATGATTCTGATAGTCTTTTAATGATATATTGTAGTTAGATGATTGGGTTTTGTGTCGAATCTACAAGAAGAACAATATGCAGAGGCCGATGGATAGCGACGGATGTGATCACCACAAAATGAACGGGATGTTATCGTCTATACCTCCGTCGATCTCGCTCGCGGGCGGGCACCACGCGATGGTGGAGAATCAAGAACAAGAACCACGAAGAAGGAAAACGGTGGTTCGATAGCGAGTTTACTGAGTCAGCTGCCACAAACGCCACAACTACAGCAGCAAGCAATGTTGGGGTCGATTGAAGATGGTGTTTTTCGGCATCCGTATCAGTTGCAGGGGATGAATTGGTACTCTTAGAGTCATCTTCATCTTATTTTTCATTGGTTACTAAGAAAACCCTAAAAGGTAAGAATGATGTTTAAACTTTTATACATATGTACTTAACTAATTTATGTAATATGAACATGTAGAAGGAAGTTGTTTATATCATACAATCATTCTATATGTATTTCACATGATGGATTTCTTCTTGTTCGTTTTAAAAACAATTATCGTAATACGCGTATAATATACATTTATAACGTTTATTGCAGAACCAATTTTAAGTAGAAGATCATCAGAAAGCACCGGTAAACAAAGATTGATTATTAGGTTAGTTTTGAACTATATGTGACATTATCAAGAAAATAAAATGGCACCTCCAGCCAAAATAGGGTGAGAAAGACCCATTCCTTTTACTAGGGGTGTTGATCGGGTTAGTTAATCGGTTTTCGGGTTATTCGGGTTTTTTAAAGTTGAAAGTCTACCCGAAACCCGACCCGAATAACAATCGGTTTAATCGGTTTCGGGTTGTTCAGGTAACGAGTTGTTCGGGTCGGGTTTCGGGTATTAAACAATAGACTTAATTTAGTTTATTTTAGTGAGTTTTCATTTGAAATTTTATAAAATTAATGGACTTAAATTAGTTTACTTCTATAATTTATGAAATGTGTTTAAATATATATTTGTATACTAACAATTTGATCAATTTGGACACTCTAAACAAATATATACATACAATTTACATAATTATAATATGGTTTGAATGGGTTATTCGGATTTTGGGTTAATCGGTTCGGGTTATTCGGGTTTTTGAGGTTTGAAAGTCTATCCGAAACCCAACCCGAATAAGAATCGGATTAATCGGTTTCGGGTTCTTCGGGTAACGGGTTCTTCGGGTCGGGTTTATTCGGGTACAGGTGAGGTTGGCGGGTTAATCGGGTACGGATAAAATCGACGGGCCTACCTTTTACACCCTAATTGTCATTGCCTTTTACATACTTTCAAGAGTTAGAAAGATTGAAAAGGATTTGATGAACAAAAGAAAGTAAAGGGAGTATGAAATGCCACTAACAATTTGGATGTATTGTTTTTCACTTGTTAATCAAAGGAAAGAAAACGTCACTAGGAAAAACCTTATCGTTCAATGTTAAATCGATAAAGTCATCTTCAGCTGTATTTTCAATGCCCAGTTCACACTCAACAAAAAATAAAATTAGATATGGTTTACATAAAAAAGACCTTTGACATCACCTTTCAAAGATGTGATATTTAATTTGATATTATCTCCAAATTATTAATTAACTTTCAGAATAATATATATTAATGTGATATTAAAGGGTCATTTTCATATGGATTAGACTCTTACTTGTTAATTAACCACACCTCACAAAGTCCTCTTCATTTTTGATTTTTGAATTTTCATTTTGTAGTGGACCTTGGGTTGTCATCAAAAGGAATCATAATCTTAAAACCACACAAATTAAATCACATTAGCTGCATTTCTTTCCTTTTTTAGTAAAGTGTACAAACCAACTTTATCACGTTTTGCATCATTAGTGGCTTTATTCGAAAATCTTAATGGGACAATCTTGACATGGGCCATCTTTTTTCTCACCTCTCTTTTTCTTGGATGAATTAAAGCTATCTTAATTACCTAAATAACCCTAATCCTTCTATAATGAAAATGATATTACAACGCTAGTTTTTCACCAACTTTAGACACATGTGATTACATGTATTCACGATACATAACTAACACAAAAGACTCACAAGAAGTTAAAAAGTGAATATAGTTAGATATCTTAGTGTAATTAGATTGATTAATAACCAATTTGATCATAATATCTATGAAACAAATCAGGAAATACAAATTTCACGTTTGATTAAGGTTATTGTGATCTTCGATATTG